>JAAKBF010000308.1:0-99470 GCA_012656075.1 Phytophthora hibernalis | reverse complement strand
ATCCCCGTTTACTTTTTGTATGGCGGATACAGTTCAGTGGGGGTACGGATTTCACCGTCGTTGTCTGTACTACACAGGTTATACGGTATCCTTATGGCCAGTACCTACTGTAACGGGGTTTAAGTCAAGGTATCACTATAGATGAACCCAGTCGATAAAGACCATTGCTAATATCTACAACACAGGATATAATGCACGGTTGCTAATAAACGCGCCGCATGAGCGGCTGCGGAAACAGCAACGTGAGGAGCAGGAGCGGCGTAAAAGGGACATCGACCCGAAGCCTTTTAGTATGCAATATTTGGCGCTGAAACAAGCATGATAGTGGATGCTTTTCATTAACAAATGTGATGGAAGGTATGGATCTTGAACGAAGCTTGACGGAGCGGAGGAGGACAGCACTCTGGACGAGACCGGAGCGAGGACACTTGACCACTTGAGGGGAAGAAGGAAGATTCGAAAGTGATTGATTGATCGGAGTTACTTTAGCTAGCCTACCACATAGACACGCAGCTTGCGTCCAATCATTCTACTCGTCCAATCATTGGTGGCGTAATCGACTTACCGTAATCACCGTAATCATCGTGGGTTCGGATTGGACCGGTTCGGGCTAACCGGTTCACGGTCAATAACCGATACCAAACCGGTAACCCTCAATACGCCCCCTCAATGCGAAGTCCCACGAATGCCGAGAGCCGTCGTCAGATCCATGTGGCGAGGTCCCGCAAGCGCCTTCGTCATGATGTCCGCCAGCATCACAGAAGTTTCGCAATACTCGAGCTTCACTTCACCGCGCTTCACTTCGTCGCGGATGTGGTGGTACTTGATGTCGATGTGCTTGGCGCGGCCGTGGTTCACCGGGTTCTTCGTCATCTTGATGCACGACTGGTTATCTTCGCGGATCTTGAGTTCGGGGCCAGTCTCGTTGGCAGCAGCAAGGATCTCGCACAGCAGGCGATGAATCCATTTTCCTTCTTGGATCGCCAGACTCAGCGCGATGTATTCCGCCTCGCTCGTAGATAGCGAAACACTTGACTGCTTCTTGCTGCCCCAGCTCACAGGCGCACCGAGTAGCATGAACGTGTAGCCCGAAGTCGACTTGCGGTCCGCCAGGTCGCCGGCCCAGTCCGCGTCCGAGTAGCCACGAAAGTCGATCTTGTCGCCCGGCTTGAAGCAGATGCCATGCGTCTTGGTGCCTTGCAGGTAGCGAAAATACGCGCTTGACCGCAACCCAGTGTTCTTCTTGGGGTTCTCCATGAAGCGCGACACATAGCCAACGGCGTACGCGATGTCCGGGCGCGTGGCAGTCATCAGGTGCATCAAGGCACCAACAGCTTCGCGAAATGGGGCGTTGACCTTGGTCGCCGCGTCGCTTGGAACCAGTCGAGTGCTCATGTCCACCGGACTCACCACGGCCTTGCACTCGTCCATGGCGAAGCGCTTGAGGATGTCGTCCACATATCGCCGCTGACACATGGTCACGCTGCCGTCCGCCGTCCACCAGCTCGATCCCAAGAACAAACGCACACTTGCCGCTGTCGGTCATCTCGAAGCGCGTCTTCAGGTCCGTCTTCGTGCGCGAGATCAGCTCGGGCGAACTCCCGGTAATCAGCACGTCATCGACGTACACTAGCACGAGCACGCAGTGACCGTCCACGACCTTGATGTAGAGGCACGGATCGAAGGCCGACACTTGAAACCCAATCGAGCACACAAACTCGTCGAAGGTCTCGTTCCACACGCGCGAAGCTTGCTTGAGACCGTAGATCGCCTTCACCAATTCCAGGCAGTCGAAGTCGCCATCCAGCTCAACACCTTCAGGGACCACGCAGAACACTAGTTCCTTCATTATCCCATACAGGAATGCGGTCACCACGTCGAGTTGGTCGAGGGGCCATCCAAAGTATTTGGCAATGGCGATGACCATGCGCAGCGTCATGTACTTGACCACCGGCGAGAACGTCTCCGTGTAGTCGATGCCGTACTTCTGCTTGAAACCCTTGGCCACGAGGCGCGCTTTGTACTTCTCGATGGATCCGTCCGCTTTGCGCTTGATCTTGAACACCCACTTGGTTCCAATGGCGCGTTGTCCGTTGGGCAGCTTGGCAGCACGAAACACCCCACGGAGTCGCATCGATTTGAGCTCCGCACGAATCGCCTTGCGCCAGTGCACTTGGTCCGGACCGTTCACTGCTTCTTGGAATGTCTTTGGCTCCGAGAGATCCACTGCAGCTTCAACAGTGTTGGCACTTGCACGCCAAAACACGTGAGGCGTCGAGTCTTCATCTTGGTCCCCAGACTTTTCTTCTTCATCTTCATGTGGCGAGGAGTTGTCCGGCGCGCTTGCTTCTTCCAGTCCAACTCGGTGACGTACAGCGCGCGGTCTTCTCACAGGTTCATCGTCTTCACTTGAGCGATTCTTGCGCTTTCCCGCCTGCTTGTAGTCCGTCTGCGGAGGACCATTATCTTCAATGTCGAGCGAGTCGAGGTCCAGGTCATCGACATCTTCATCGGAAATCCGCGGCGAAAGTCCAAAGGTCGACTCATCGAAGTTGACATCGCGACTGATGACCACCTGCCCCGCCTCGATGTCATAAAGTCGATACGCCTTGGACACTTCTTCGTAGCCAGAAACAGTCCGGCGCGAGCCTTGGGATCCCACTTGAGTCGCTTCTCCTTCGGAGTCAAAACGTACGTCCGGCAGCCAAATACACGCATGTGCTTGACACTCGGCTTGGACTTGTGCACGATCTCGAACGGAGTCTTGTGCTCGATCTTGGGCGACGGCAGGCGATTCTTCACGTAGATGGCCGTCATCGCCGCCTCAGCCCAGAAACACTTGTCCAGCTTGGCATGGTACATACTGCGGCCGATCGTGACGATGGTCCGGATGGCGCGCTCTGCCGTGCCGTTGGTCTGGTGCGCATACGGAACCGTGGTTTGCTGCTCGATGCCTCGATCTTCGTAGAAGGCCTTGAGCGAGTTGGTCGCAAACTCACGAGCTCCGTCGTGTCGCACAAACTTGACCTTCTTGCCGAATTGCGTCTGCACCTTGGTGATGTACTTCTTGATGCAATCTTCGCTCTCCGACTTGGCACGCAGACAGAAACCCTTCATGCATCCGCTGGCTTCGTCCACGATCAGCAGTAGATACTTGCTGCCGCCAAGCGAGATTTTCTCCATGGGTCCGCAGATGTCGAAGTGGAGCAGCTCAAACGTGTCGTAGCGACGCTTGTCACGGTTGCTTGGAAACGGTTTTGGACCATCTTCCTTTGCTGGCAACCGCGACACATGCTTGGTCCACTCGACTTGGAGGGTGCCTTCGCGTCCTTGATCATGTTGTTGTCGACCATCTTGCGAAGCACCTCCACCGGAGCATGACCCATACGCGCGTGCAGGTCGACTGTTCTTCCACTTGTCGCCGCATTCGCCGATCGCTGAGGCGTCCGAAGCCAGTAGAGGCCATCCACGAGGTCCGCCGTCGCCACCACTTGGTTCGAACCCTTGCGCGAAACGTGCATGTTGGTGCCGTCGAACACCACTTGGAACTTGCCGTGCTTGTTGATCTGCGGCACCGAGAGCAGATTCTTGCTCATGTCCGGCACGTACAGCGCGTTCTTGATCTCGATCTCGCGCTCGTCGCCGTTGGGCAGAACCACTCGTTCCACGATGGTTCCCACACCCTTGATGGCCGCTTTGTTGCCGTCGGCCACCGAAACTCCACCTTCATCTCGCTCGATCAAGTGAGCGAACTTGGACTTGTCATTGCAGATGTGGTGCGTTGCGCCGCTGTCGACCGCCCACATCCCGGACACATTCTTGCCCGTCGAAACTCCACACTCCAGGGAAACCGCGAACGCCACTCGATCGTAGTCGTAGTCGTCGCTGTCGTTTCTCCACTGGATGTTGTTGGCCCTGCGTCCACGGCCATTGTCATTGCCGCCGCGTCTTGGCCCTCGGTTTTCATCCTTCTGCTTGGTCCAGCACTTGTCAACCGTGTGCCCCAATTTCCCGCAGTACGTGCACTGGCGAGACTCTCGGTCGGTGTTGAACGCCTGGCCGCGTTCTCAGTCTTCACCGTCGCCGTCTTCTCGCCTTGCCGCTTGATGTGCTCATTCGTGAGCACCTTCACGACGTCTTGCGATCGCAGTTCCGCGCTACTCATCTCCAGATTAAGCACGACGTTCTCGTAGCTCTTGGGGAGACTGCGCAACAAGCAGATCGCCACGTCCATCCTCCATCTTGGCGCCGATGCTGCTGAGCTTGGCGCTGATGTTGAGGACCTCATTGCAGTGATGCAAGACATTCCCGCCTTCCGACATCTCCATGCTGAAGAGCTGTCGCTTCAAGTAGATGCGACCAGCCTTCTGCGATCCACCGTACAGCGTCTTCAGGCGCGACCACGCAACCCACGCTTCCTCGCAGTCGTCGACCACATGGTGGTAGTCCGTCCATGTGGAGCAGCATCAGTCCGAACGCGATGTTGCTCGACTTGACGTAGTCGTCCCTGGCCCGCGAGTCCGTGAAGCTTGGCGTCGTCTCCCGGTTCACCACTTGCCACACCGACTTGGTCAGGAACACGCCACGCATGTAGCGGTTCCACGTCGCGTAGTTGTCTCCGTTGAACTTGTCGATGGAGACCTTGGTGGTGGCATCGTGGGCAGAGGACATGGTGCTTGGGCTCATAACCTGATGGAAGGTATGGATCTTGAACGAAGCTTGACGGAGCGGAGGGAGGACAGCACTCTGGACGAGACCGGAGCGAGGACACTTGACCACTTGAGGGGAAGAAGGAAGATTCGAAAGTGATTGATTGATCGGAGTTACTTTAGCTAGCCTACCACATAGACACGCAGCTTGCGTCCAATCATTCTACTCGTCCAATCATTGGTGGCGTAATCGACTTACCGTAATCACCGTAATCATCGTGGGTTCGGATTGGACCGGTTCGGGCTAACCGGTTCACGGTCAATAACCGATACCAAACCGGTAACCCTCAATAAAATGTATTGAAAAAATCCCCATCGAGCATTAATTACCTGCGCTACTCAGCACTAGTGTGCCCTGTTCCGCCAAACAGCACGTCTGTCTGTCAGCGTCTTGATGTTGGAGTTATGGGTCCACTCAAGAAGAAGCTGACAGGCGTATGGCTATCAGAAAATATTAATGGTACACGCACCACGCAATAAAGAGACTTGGCGCGATCAAGCGCACCATTACAGCATGGGGAGGCATCACAGAGCACTGTGTTGTGCGTAGCTTTGAAAAGGCAATTCCAAGATATCCTGAAGTCCAAGTATAGATAAAAAATGTTTTTTTCACAATCACAAATAGCGAATCACTGATGGGTACGGATTTTTTTGTCGAGATCCCCGTTTACTTTTGTATGGCGGATACAGTTCAGTGGGGGTACGGATTTCACCGTCGTTGACTGTACTACACAGGTAATACGGTATCCTTATGGCCAGTACCTACTGTAACGGGGTTTAAGTCAAGGTATCACTATAGATGAACCCAGTCGATAAAGACCATTGCTAATATCTACAACACAGGATATAATGCACGGCTGCTAATAAACGCGCCGCAGGAGCGGCTGCGGAAACAGCAACGTGAGGAGCAGGGAGCGGCGTGTGCGCGGACATCGACCCGAAGCCTTTTAGTATGCAATATTTGGCGCTGAACAAGTATGATAGTGGATGCTTTTCATTAACAAATGTATTGAAAAATCCCCATCGAGCATTAATTTGACAAGTATTAATTAAGCGCCATAGTTAAGCCTGAATACCGAGTCGGTGGATCGATAAGTGATTAAGTACACCAGGATATTAGACAACAGAGGTATTAAGTTGGCCAGGGTTCTCTGTACCTCAGCTAGTGCTACATTGACCTTCACCGAACCTTCAGCAAGGTACTGCTTGCACGCAGTCATATCGACAAGAGCATGTATTACATGTACACTATTAAAGCCAGAGAGATGTCCGCGAAGACGGCCGACCTCAAGTCAAGTGGGTAGCGATTGTATTGGACAGAGCAAGCTACTGTACCTTACGCATCTCTGCCCTACGTATTTTGCCGTGGGCTACTACTAAAACAAACTAGTTCTACGTCGTAGTTGACCATCGTTTGCTTCACTTTACATATTTGTTGGGTCCGAAGGCCTGAAAAAACTTCGTTTCCACGTCGGGTGTACATCGTGCCAACAGGACTTCACCCACCTACGTCCTGGAAGTACCGGTATATTGGTAGAGTGCCAATATCTAATCTTGAAGTATGTCGCACCCGCCTCACGTTCAACTCATGCTGGAGCCGCCGATGCCGAACTGCCGCTTAAACGCCGATATGATTCCAGGGTCGGGCGGGTCGTTTGCAACCGCCCGACCCTGGAATCATATAGTTTGAAACGAGAGATGTAGTTGGGCGGTAGTTAAATGACAATTACGACTTGAGCTGCAGGTTTCCCAGGACAATGTTGCGTAGGAGGGCAATATTGCACCGTTGTTGATGCATGTCAAGCTCGCGCAGCCACTCCTGAAACAACACACCAGTCATCCACGTCTTCTTATAAACCAGAGATCAACACTGGTCTTCTGGTTGTGGTGCTCCCTCTACTACCTAGCAATCCTGTTATACCTAATAGGAAGTGCGTCCACGGGAGGTTTTAAGTTGTCCAGGGTTCTCTGTATACAATTTGGCAGGGTGTTAAAGTCATGTGTTAAAGTCATATCAGTGATACCGTGTGCTATCCCACTGTACTGTACCGTATACGTATGTGACCACACCATTCATCGCTTAAGTACGATTACAAAATTTCTCTGTTCATTTTAGAAAAGATGGTCAAGCTCTTTTGTGCTGTCGTTGGAGCGACTGGGAGCGCGTTTCCTGTGGACATCGATGCGGGGAGTCGGTGGAGACCTGAAGGAGGCGATCAAGGAGAAAGAAGATATGAATGTCGTGCGCGTGACCTGCAGCTCTTCCTGGCGAAGAAGGGCGACGCGTGGCTGAAAGATGACGATCCTGCTGCGCTGGAGTTGGAAGAAGGAAATACGCATCAAGACATTCAAACGGTGATCGATGGCGAGAAGATGAGGGCGACGAAGACTTTGCAGCACTGGCTGTTTGACAAGAACAAATGCCGCAGCCATCCACTGACCAAATCCACGTGCTGGTGGTGGTTCCGGAAAGTTCAGCGAAAGAAGCTAGCCGCCTTGACGCCGGTGATTATTGACCAAGTGGAGATGGCAATGAATAAGGTTCTGAAGGAGCGGGATGAGCGGGATGAGAAGATGCTATCGATTTCCATATCAACATGCACACGCTCGAAAGAAGAGAACTGATGACAACATTGGGTTACACGTACTCGACCATTGTTGTCGCGGAAGACATAGATGGCTCGATTCATCCTTACGCATGGCACGAAAACGTAGCTGAGGACCACTTAGAGCAACGGACGGGGTACATGCAGTACTTTCGAGACAACCTTCCGGGTGTCTTGAATCAAGACGAAAGCAGAACAACTCCTTCAAGATCTTCCCCAAGACTGAAGCCCAAGTATTATCTGAAGGACTCAGCGCAGATGAAGAACTTGCTCGACTGCGATGTGCTTCAAGCAGTTTG
The DNA here is from genome assembly GCA_012656075.1 of Phytophthora hibernalis. NCBI lineage: Eukaryota > Oomycota > Peronosporomycetes > Peronosporales > Peronosporaceae > Phytophthora > Phytophthora hibernalis. Next base: position 91,856 of record JAAKBF010000308.1, on the reverse strand, counting down.
CCCTTCAAAGTGAAGGGGACGACGGATCTGATGATTATCGACGAAACGGCAAACTCCATGAATGAAGTTTTTGCTGGTCTTCACTTTGTGATCGAACTCAAGAAGGAAGAGTGTGGTGTCAAAGAACGATCAAATACTTCTTGAGTTGGTTGCGGCGGACTTGAAAAGTGAAAACCGTTGTGCTCCTGTGGGATTGCTCACCAACTTGAACAACTACTGGTATTTTCTGTGGTTCACGCCAGGCAGAGAAATCGCGAGAATGACGCTCAGGTGTCCAGCTAACGGATTCCAAATGATGAAAGAACTTCTGAAGGAGACAAATAGGGTTGCATCAACTGGAGTGTTTCCCATGCGGATTCCTTTCTTGCGTGTACCTCTTCCGAAGCGTCAGAAGTTGCTCAAAGCTGCGCCTGCAGGCGATGATGCCGCAACAGAAATGCTGGAGAGATACGAGTTGATGTCTGATGAGCTCAGTCCGGAGTTCTTGCTGGCGAGGAGAATGGAATACGAATTTCGAATGGTTCGTGAAATGCCGATTCATAGTGGAATGTACTCCTAATGGTTTAGATAAGAAGCCGAGTCTGGACCAAATCAAGTTATCCAGAAGCTCACTGCAGACGCTGCCACTGCTTTACTAGTTATCTTAAGGTGAAGAAGACTCAAAATTCGAAGCAGTGATAAATGAATATCCTTATTAAGCACACATGCCTGGAATCGTTAGATTCAATATTACCGGTAGTAAAACAATTCAGCTCAACGTAACTTGCTACTTTTGCTCCTTAATTATTGTTTATCCTAACAAATGTAAAGTTTATAGTATATAAAGATGGCGTACTCATCCGATAAATATCAACTTAACAAGGAGCGTATCAAAGCCGCTCAAAAGCGCTACTATCTCAATACGAGAGAAACACGTATAGATAAGCAGCGAGAGTACGATGAGAAGCACCGCGATCAAATTAATGCTCAAAAGCGAAAGTTGTACGCGGTAAAAAAAAAATCGAACTTAAGCAAAGTGAAACCGAAAATACCAGCGAAACCTAACTTAGCTAATTAATTTAAAAATCGAAAATAGAAAGTTGATACTGAGATAGACCGCACCTAAATCACTTTTAGGAGTTGATGATAGCTACATTCAATTTCTATTTGGATGCGATACAGTATCAGAGATCTCTAAGGTGGATTTAGCGCGCAATTTACTTCCTCGATCGACTGTTGGATTTGGTAAGCACAAGACCAAATCGTTCGAATGGGTCAAGGCCAACGATAAAAATATTATCATTGGCTCCAAAGTCTTGACAAGGCTTACCAAGTATCTCTAAATTAATTTTTTTCAGATTTTTCTTGAGGTCTAACATATAAAGACGATCCTGAGCGAAAAAGTATAACTATAGCGACACACCGAACGAAACAGGTTTTTCCTGAAGTCAGAACCGCAGATGTCAAAACCAGAGCGGACATTCTTATCATCAACGGAGACAAGCTCGCGTACGAGCTGAAGGTAAACCAATTACTTGAAAAAGTGAAATTAACGTGGCGGCGGCACAAGCAAATGGATACAAAAGACAGTTCGGCGTTCAACGTATGCTCGTCGTGAACTTTGTTCCAGCTGCGCACAAGTTCGACAACGTTTATCGAGTGGAAACCTGCCCTACTGTTGAAATTGTTCACGTAAAATTTTCTGGATCGTTCGATGATTTCAACATCTTTTATCTGCCAGAGGAGGATATTCCTCAAGGAGAAAAGGACGAGTACTTTGGAATTTTGCAGTCTCCGCAATTGAGACAAGTCAAGCGCATCGATGTCAGCTGTCTGACGAGGTTGCTGAGGAAGCCCTCTTTCATCATGGATATTGTTCAGTTTGACGATGAGATGGAAAATGTGACGAGGTGAATCGAATCATGGGAGGATGAGTGTTGGAGTGATGGAGGAACAGGATCGCGTGAAAGCGAATAAACAAGAACTCTGTCACCAAGTAGGATTGTAGTGCAAATCGAAGTTGCGTTTAAGATCACAATGGGTTGTTTGGTCCCGCGGGCTCCAGTCCCGAAATGCAGCGACGCTAACCTTGGTGTCGTTGCAGCCCATCCTTTCGGAGGCCTTGTACCTCGTCGAGTGCAACTGAATACGACAATGGCGACATGGTACCTGTACAACCGCAGCTGGTCCCTTCATTTGCCACACCGGTCACTCACAGTAGTGTGGGCACGAATAGACATCCAAAGCTCGCGAGCATGTCCGACCCTCCTTCAGCTCGAGCGCAGCAGATCTCGCAGCCACACGTTGTTTCTTGACCAGGAAGAGGTGCAGCTTATCTGTGCCATTCAAACTGATTGTCTTCTTTTCCTTGATCGCCTTCTTCAGGAGCGCCACCGTCCGAGTTTCGTCGACGTTGATAGTGATCCCGCTCCCTTTTCCGATGATGATACAGTCATACCATATGTATATCTTTGACGCGGCATACCGGTATATGAATTGCGTCGCTGGTGGTGTGTCTCACTGGTGTTGACTGTTGCTGCCGGCAGTTGTAGCAGTAGGTAGAACTCACTCTGACGTCAACAAGATGATGAAAGTTGGGAGTCGCGGTCGATTAAGGCTGGAAAGCAACAACATGATTCACCCCCACGCTTGAGGCACGCCCACGTGCTGGTGGGTTTCACATGCGGATAAGATGCGGCGTTTGAAGTGAGATTGCCCATGTCCAGGATACTGGAGCTTGTCGTGGCTGTTAGTTAACCAAAGCTTCCATTCTCTCCCTGGTAGCAACACTTGTTCCAGGATTGGAGCATACCTGCCCGGTAGTACATACTGTGCGTCTCGGGTCCGCGTACGTGCTCCATACCGTGTACGTGATGTTCTCCTCTTCCATGATTTTGATCTGAAAGACCCCGCGCGACCGTCGGATTCCTTGACGGTGTAGTTTACACCATCAGGCATTTCCAATGCTGTCCACATGTGATCGCGACCGGCCGAGAAATTCCGACCGGGGACATTAAATTCGTCGCTCATAACGAGGTCTCACATCGCTCCGCGCGATGAAGTGGTGGTGTGCGCGGATTCTGGAATGTCCGAGTCGATCCACGGACTGAGTCCCGAGCGAGTCGAGTGAAGTGAATCCGCACGTTCGGCCGTCGTGGTCCTCGCGACGAACGCGAACGCCGCGGCCAAATTTTGGTCGAGGTTCACTGGACACATCGAGCAACATTTCGATGGCAGAGCCGATGGTTCTTGTCATTGCGCACTGTGAATCAACAACAGCATCAAGTTGAAGAGGGATCACAGGTTTTTGTTGGGGCCCAATGGCAACGAGGTGCATATGCACTCGTCTAGGAATTTGCGAAGGCACTTGCGCTAAGTTTAGGGGGACACAATTGTTTCAAACGAACTCGCACCCCATGGTCGATAGGACGATCGTCATCACCGAAAATCACACCGTTTGGAATACAGGTTAGCACTAATACATGTCGTCGCGAACTCCACCAAAGACTTTTTGATGGCTACATGAGTTACCTTTTGACATCACGTGAAGAGCTCACAACAATCGTGGACGCTCGATTCGCAAGGAAACGTCATAGTCATTGCACTGCGAATGGAATCCCCCATCACTGTCGCCGTTGTTTGGACACGTCAGCACCACAATGGAAGAGCGATCGCACCCGCCGAAGCCACGATTTGCGCATGGATATCAGCAACCGCAAGTACGAGCTGTGGCATCGTACTGGGAGCGATTCATATTTTCAGCACTGCCGGAATGGACCAACTCCTAAGACTTCACGTCGTCGACGCGGCCTCGCGAATGCTTTCACGATGCCATCCGAAGCAGTTAGCGGCACCTCCGATTTCACGACGACGGCACCTGGTGGATCTGCTGCAGAAACCTGCGCAATCGAACACTGCTGGACTTGTCGTGTTTGAGAGAGTTCTCGCCGTTCCGATCAAAGCCAATGACTGAGCGGAACCTTTCACAGTTATCCATCAGCTCCGCTTACAACATGCACACGGAGCAGCTTCACCTCCAGCGACTTGGACCCTCCAAAACCACTCAAAATGCCACGAAGGACAGCGATGATCGTCGGCCATCGCCTGTAGAGAAAAAGAGCACCGAACTTGTTGGTCTTCGCTCTCGAATCGCACATGCCCATCGGAAGCTTATGTTCGCACCCATAAGCAAAGGTGATGACTTGAGGCAAACGCCTAGTACGTTCACTGCATTCCCACCACCAGGCAAAATCTGTCCCCGGTCTCGGCAGAAGCAACACCACAAACCGAAGTCTCGACCACCGCAACGCCCACGAACGGAACCAACTTCGACGATGCTGTCTGTGGCGGAGCAGCACGGGTTTCTCCAGGAACTGGATCTAGCTGCACTGATGACTGCGACGGGCTATTCACGAGCTGATTGTTCGCGCGGTGGGATCGCCATAAAGCGCCTTGCTCCATGGCGAAGAACTCTCATGGTGTCGACAAGGAGACACTACGCCACGGCGTACCTCAGTTGTCGGTGGAAGACCAGTTCTTCGTTGACCGTGCCTTCGACGTTCTGGACTCTGACAGCTCTGGGGCACTGGATTGGCCCGAGTTTATCGCAGCACTGTGCGCTGACGCTTCTCGCCGTAAAAACAAAACTTCCTCTTCCACGCGTATGGTCAAAAGGATAGCACAGTGGAAATGACTTGGTTTCAGTATTGACGAAGTTGAACATGAAAAGGGCAACTTTAGTGCCGGTACGGCAACCTTTATTACCTCGATGCATCTCTTCTTCATCGACAAAACGATTTTCTCAAGATATTTCGCTGGCGTATGCCTCCATAGGAGCTTGCTCGCTCGAATTAGGTCCTCCTTCATCAAATACTGCCTGCCACCTGCATACATCTTGCCAGCTAAATAGTCCCCGTGTTTACTATAGTATTACCGTAGGATTCCAGTAGGAAGGCGAGTCTCGTATCGAAGGCAGCCCTCGAGCACGTTACTGCGGTGGTTTTTCAACTTGCACCCGATCCCTGTCCAGCTATAGCACTCTCTCGAGCCCGATACGCGGCACCGAAAGCACTAAGGCGCGCGTGGTGTCGTCGGCCGTCGCTGCAAGATGCAAGGTGACTATGGAAGCGCTTCCCGATAATGTAGCCCTTTAGTCATCCATACTGAAACCAAGTCATTTACACTGTGATATCCTTTTGATCAAGGCCCAGACCCTTGTATTAAAAGTCTTTCAATATTGCTCGGATCGTCACCAAAAATTACAGACTATATCCACTCGAAAAGCACAACTCGCACGATTGGCCAAAATAATCACGGATTGATGGGGTGTGCTACCGTATAACCTGTGTAGTATCCGATAGAATGTTATATCCGACAAGCCGTATTAGCCAATCAGATGACTGCAATTTGGACACCACCGGATCGTTGTCATTTCCGACAGCTCCAAAAATTGGTGGCCAAGGATCGATAAAAGTTAGGCACCAGACCACTAAAGCGCAGTCACTTCCCAACTCTTCATTGGCCGCGCACGAGCAAGTAAAGATGGAGGCCGCCGCGCTCGGCAGTACAAGCGCTTTACGCCGACGAATGAGTTTCGACTCCATGTCATTCACCATTCTGATTCTGACGGAGTGTCCTCTGCACTCGCCAAGTTCTACCCTGAGGCCAAAGGCACCTCGCTCGAGACTAAGCGCAAGAGCATCTACCTGTGGCAGAAACGCCGCGATACCATCGAGAAGGCCGGGAAGAGCAGCTCGTCCAGCGTGCTGCGCAAGCTCAGACCTGCAGGAAGTGCCACTGTGCTGTCGTCTGAGACGGAGTCTCAGCTTCTTCGCTGGGTCAACGCCTACCGCGCCGATGGGGCGCCAGTTTCGGCTCTTATGCTCCAGCTCAAGGCCCAGGAGTATGCGGCAGCAGCTGGTATACCGCGCGGCGTTTTCACCGGCACATGGGCTTGGCGGGCTGGATTCGTGCGCCGCCATGCGCTGCGGTTCCGTGCGCGTACGCGCCAAGGACAGAAGAGTCCCGTAGACGGCGAGGCTGCTGTTCTTGCTTTTAATACCAGGATGCGCGCAGTCATGCACCGCCTAGGTGTTGATGTCGCCTACAACGCCGACCAAACGCCCGTTGTCTTCGAGTACGTGCCGCGCACGACGCTCAACAAGCGCGGAGCACGTACGGTGAGGGTTCGTACATGTGGCAAGGACAAGGAGAGGATGACGTGCATGCTGCTTGGTTCCTCTTTCGGCGAGAAGCGGACGCCGTTTTTGATACTGAAGGGCCGCCCATCCAAGGTCGCGGCGACGCAAGCCGATAACGTGGAGCTGAGACACGGCTTCGGCAAGCATCTTTGGAAGCAGATCGAGATCCTTCAGGACAGACATGGCGTCTAGTCTACGTTAATAGCACGGGTTGGTGGAACACGTCGCTGACTCTCATTTGGCTGGCGTATCATTTCGGTGGACGTCAGCATCCAGAACAGCCTGTCTTTCTACTCCTCGACGACTTCTCTGCACATTGGTCGCCGGAGGTGCGCACCCGCGCTCACGACCTCAACATCCACTTGCTGGACGCACCAGCAGGGCACACAGGCGTCTGCCAGCCGGCGGACATTGCTTGGAACCGCCCGCTGAAGCAGCGTCTGCGCCATCGCTGGGTAAGTTGGATGATGACCAAGCTGGCTGGGAGGGAGAGCAGCAGCAAGGTCAAGGCGCCGTCCAGGAATGACGTGGTTGACTGGGTTGCCAGTGCGTGGAGGGGCTGTCCGCTTCGACGATCTCGAACGGGTTTGACGGCATACTTGCCGTACCACCTGTCGACCCAATGTTCGAGGCCTCGTCCAATGCTCTTGCTGAGGAACTAGAGCGTTTGCAGCTCCTTGATCCTGATGTTGGTGAGGTCACTGATGAAGAAGACGTAGTAGATATGATGACTAGAGGAGAAGTAAGCGTCTAATGCAAGTGTTGGACTTTGTTCGAATTGTTCCCCGCGCTGGGAGGGTTCTCTGGGTAACCCCCTCCTGAATCTTATGGCAGCATTCGCGAGTGCGATTTCGGTGGTTTTTAGCAAAACGTCTGCTTTTCCACAGGGATTGTGAATTATCATTTTTAAGGGGCCGAACCCAAAAGTCAGAAGGGTGTCGGATACAGACAACGACGGTGAAATCCGTACCCCCATAAAAATCCGCACCCCCTGCAGTGGGACGGACCAAGGCAAGTAAAAACAAAAACGAGGCAGCAAATTTTAAACATATTTATCCAATCAGTGTGTTAGAAAATTACTGGTCCGCACGGAGTTATCTCCCTCACCCTTTGCATTTCCCCTTTGTGTAGGAGCCGCCATGGCTCCCAAGCATCTTACTCCGTCAAGCAAAAGCGTGAAGCTTTAGACAGCATCAGTCGTATTAGCTGCAAGCCAACGGCTCGAAAGCTCGGTATCCCGTTATCTACGTTGCATGATTGGCGGAGACAAGAGCAGGAATTATTCAGCTTCAAGGGGGCACAGACAAGCAAGACGCTAAAAGGACAGGGGGCTAAGGGCATCATAACATTCGGACACGACATGGTGACCTACATGAAGGATCTGCGTCGCGAAGAAGAGGTACTGCAAACATTATGGTCTGAATGTTTGCAAATTAAATTGACTTCTTTTTGTAAAGTATTTGTGTACAGGAAATATGATTGAATATATAAAACAAGAGCATCCCACTTGGCTAGAGGCGTATTTAGCGACGAAGTCAAGTGACGAAAGGCGTGTAAACACATTGATGCGCTTGTGCCAGCGGTTTGCAAGCCGGTAAGAAAACTATCTTTTCTAATATTGAGCTACTTGTTTTGAAAAGTATATTATTAACTTATCTTTTGATATTTCAACATTTTGTTTTTTATAATATGGTGTTTAGGCATGGGTTTTCAACGCAGCCACAACATTCGAAGAAAACGAAGCTGTACTACAGCAGACGCATTTAGAATTTGCAATCAAGTTTTGGAGCGAATACAGCCATTTTCCGGATAGTGCTATCTACAACGTCGACGAAACGGCCATTTATTTCGACACTCCACCCCACAAAATATGGGCCCTCAAGGGGAGGCGTGGATCAGCAAAAGTCAAGCATATGCAGAAGAATTCCGGAAGACTCACAGCTGTGCTCACCATTCGGACTGACGGTACGTTCATTTATTTTACATTTAATTTACTGTATACTGAAACTAAGTAACGTTATTTGATTTAGGAAAAAACTGCCAATACTCTTCATTCTGCGAGAAATACCTGGCGGCTCTGTGGAGACAAATGAGTTGCCAAAATATCCAGATGGACATGTTTTTACAGTCCAAGAATATGGCTGGATGGACGCAACTGTTTGGGAGTTTTATATTGAAAGTTTGTTTAAATTTGAAATAGATCCTCCTTTGTGCTCCTTCTCGATAACTTCGATTCCCATGTATCGGAAGGAGGACAGAATGTGGTAGCGGAGGCTACCTCAGCACTAGTGTGCCCTGTTCCGCCAAACAGCACGTCTGTCTGTCAGCGTCTTGATGTTGGAGTTATGGGTCCACTCAAGAAGAAGCTGACAGGCGTATGGCTATCAGAAAATATTAATGGTACACGCACCACGCAGTAAAGAGACTTGGCGCGATCAAGCGCACCATTACAGCATGGGGAGGCATCACAGAGCACTGTGTTGTGCGTAGCTTTGAAAAGGCAATTCAAGATATCCTGAAGTCCAAGTATAGGATAAAAAATGTTTTTTTCACCAATCACAAATAGCGAATCACTGATGGGTACGGATTTTTTTGTCGAGATGCCCCGTTTACTTTTGTATGGCGGATACAGTTCAGTGGGGGTACGGATTTCACCGTCGTTGTCTGTACTACACAGGTTATACGGTATCCTTATGGCCAGTACCTACTGTAACGGGGTTTAAGTCAAGGTATCACTATAGATGAACCCAGTCGATAAAGACCATTGCTAATATCTACAACACAGGATATAATGCACGGCTGCTAATAAACGCGCCGCAGGAGCGGCTGCGGAAACAGCAACGTGAGGAGCAGGGAGCGGCGTGTGCGCGGACATCGACCCGAAGCCTTTAGTATGCAATATTTGGCGCTGAACAAGTATGATAGTGGATGCTTTTCATTAACAAATGTATTGAAAAATCCCCATCGAGCATTAATTTGACAAGTATTAATTAAGCGCCATAGTTAAGCCTGAATACCGAGTCGGTGGATCGATAAGTGATTAAGTACACCAGGATATTAGACAACAGAGGTATTAAGTTGGCCAGGGTTCTCTGTACCTCAGCTAGTGCTACATTGACCTTCACCGAACCTTCAGCAAGGTACTGCTTGCACTCAGTCATATCGACAAGAGCATGTATTACATGTACACTATTAAAGCCAGAGAGATGTCCGCGAAGACGGCCGACCTCAAGTCAAGTGGGTAGCGATTGTATTGACAGAGCAAGCTACTGTACCTTACGCATCTCTGCCCTACGTATTTTGCCGTGGGCTACTACTAAAACAAACTAGTTCTACGTCGTAGTTGACCATCGTTTGCTTCACTTTACATATTTGTTGGGTCCGAAGGCCTGAAAAAACTTCGTTTCCACGTCGGGTGTACATCGTGCCAACAGGACTTCACCCACCTACGTCCTGGAAGTACCGGTATATTGGTAGAGTGCCAATATCTAATCTTGAAGTATGTCGCACCCGCCTCCTCACGTTCAACTCATGCTGGAGCCGCCGATGCCGAACTGCCGCTTAAACGCCGATATGATTCCAGGGTCGGGCGGGTCGTTTGCAACCGCCCGACCCTGGAATCATATAGTTTGAAACGAGAGATGTAGTTGGGCGGTAGTTAAATGACAATTACGACTTGAGCTGCAGGTTTCCCAGGACAATGTTGCGTAGGAGGGCAATATTGCACCGTTGTTGATGCATGTCAAGCTCGCGCAGCCACTCCTGAAACAACACACCAGTCATCCACGTCTTCTTATAAACCAGAGATCAACACTGGTCTTCTGGTTGTGGTGCTCCCTCTACTACCTAGCAATCCTGTTATACCTAATAGGAAGTGCGTCCACGGGAGGTTTTAAGTTGTCCAGGGTTCTCTGTATACAATTTGGCAGGGTGTTAAAGTCATATCAGTGATATGATATCACACCGTGTGCTATCCCACTGTACTGTACCGTATACGTATGTGACCACACCATTCATCGCTTAAGTACGATTACAAAATTTCTCCGTTCATTTTTTCTCATTCCAGAATCCGCTGGCTAAAGAAAGGATGGTAAAGCTTTTTGTGCTGTCGTTGGAGCGACTGGGAGTGCGTTTCCTGTGGACATCGATGCGGGCGAATCGGTGGGAGACCTGAAGAAGGCGATCAAGGGAGAAGCCGGACACGATCAAGTGTGAAGCTGACAAACTGCAGCTCTTCCTGGCGAAGCAGGGCGACGCGTGGCTGAAGTCGAAAGATGCTGCCGTGATTTCTATGCGGAGTGGAAGCGTTCCTGAAGAAGTAAAGACACTGATAAACGAAGAAATGGACCCAGCAGACGAGATCGGCGACTTGTTTGGAGATGCTCCGACGAAGAGGACCATTCACGTGCTGGTGGTGGTTCCGGAGCAAGCACAACCACAAGAGGGGTTGTCGCTCGTCAGTGGATCGATTGGAAACGCGCTGAACACGAAAGGGATTCGCTGCAGAGTGTACCGTCTGGCGGCATCATATCTGGGATACTATGATCCTGACCTTCGCGCTGGCGAAAATGACAAGGCGCTGTGGTATGAAGGGGCGACGTTGCGGATCCATGTTCTGTTCAAGGAAGGTATGCATTTGGATTATTGTAGAACTGTGCTGGTTGATGTCTCACAGATGTTGTACAGAGCGGGATGCTTTGCTATTCGAAAACGAATTACAGAATGAAGGTATCACGCAAACTTCCCTCTCGATGGTCACACGGTCTCGACAAGTGTAGCTCCAATTTCTCGGGAGTTAAGCGAACTGCGGCGCATCTTGACCCGGCACTATGTTCCAGAAGATACCGATTCTCCCCAAATAACGATGTCATCTCTCTCAACCAACACCTCGATCGTTGACGTGGTAACTGACGAATTCAAGTATCAGCGTATCGAGAGTGAAGAGTGGTTCGGGAATGTGGGGAAGGCGCAGAGCTGTCATTTGATGTCAAGAGAACATTGCCGGAGATATGCAAGCTATCACAAGTATGACAACGATCAAAGCAATCGCCTTGCTCTTACGTCAGACATGCACGCCTGGTACGATGGTCGCTCGTTTGCCGTGCCGGTTATGAACATTTCCGTCGAATCCGTGTCTGAAGGTCCGGTAGTCGGGAGCAGATACAAGGTATGAATTCTTCGTGCTCCGATTGAGTACTTCAGTATGGTCTGACAATGTTCGCGGTGTCATACTGTAGGTGAACTTGATCGTACGCGCGTTAAACGCTGGATACGCAAGACTGATCTCACTGCACTTGAAGGAAGGCTTTGTTGCGTCGGAGGATGGCTTGGAGATGCGAACATCTGTCTACGTTCAGAACGCGAAGGTGTTTTGCGAGTGTATGGAGTGGAAGCGTAAAGAAATCGATAAGGAGTGGAAATCCTACTATGACATGGTACCTGCGGTAGATTGACTAAGCTTACTTGAAATACACACCGTGTTTGCATTTTCAAAAAAATCACCCTAACAAGTACTTACTACTACTACAGTAGTGTACTACCGGTACAGTAGTACTGTAGTGTTGTACGAAGTACTATTAATAAATATAAAGTTAGTAATCACCCCGCCAAATCGCGGCCGATAGTTAATGCGATTGAAAATTTCTGAGACGGTGTCAAACAAAAAGCTGTTTACAAACGTAAGTACGAATCGCGGAAGGACGTGTGTCTTGTGCATCTATTGAGCCCTTGGTTGCGTTGAATTATGAAATACCCGTTGCATGAAGTATCTATGTATGACTGTGCAGGAAAAGGTGAGCAGAATTATGGGTTGTACATGAAAATAAGCTGGTTTTAACGACGCGGTGTTTCACTATGTAGAGAATCGCTACCTGTATTACACTACAGACCAAACTCATGCGCGAAATGTTTCATCACTTTCCTGAGGTTATGCTGATAGATGCCACACATGGCACGAACGCGTCCAAGTATAAAATATTCTCCTTCATGGTGCACGATGCGTTCGGGAAAGGGCAACTTGCACAGCATGCTGTCCTTCAGAATGAGCGGGCATCTACCCTACTTACCTCCTTGAGGAGTTCAAATCCAACAATCCGGCATGGTCCAAGCTACAGTGCGTCATCGTTGACAAGGATTTTACTGAAATAGCCGTTCTGAAAGCGGCGCTGCCAGATGTGGTGATTCTACTTTGCCAGTTTCACGTGATAAAGTATTTACGAGAGCAAGTTGCATCGGCTGACTACGTGCTTTCGTCGTGGCAAAAGGCACAGCTCCGCAGTATGGTGCCACTTATGGTATACGAAAGACTGAGCAAGAATTTTCGAAGTACCGAGCGTACATGCGTCACATTTTGTCGATTGATCACGGCCAGCTACGCAAGATCACGACTTGGAGCAACCTTCTATGGGCACCCTGTTGGGTTGGATATTGAAGTGACCATCTCTCCCCATCTGGATGGTCACGTGGTCACATGTGACCGTCTCACACTCGTAAAATCGCACCCTTTCGAGATGTACTTTGTCAAGAATTGGGATAGCTGCAAGGCAATGTGCTGTGCATGTAAACGCCAAAACGCAGTGACGCTAGGCAACAACACAAATAACCGGCTTGAGGCTCGTAAGCAGCTCAAGGACACAATGAGCCGAACAATGGGCCTAGACGAGTGTGTCGCCTCCATCATGTGCTACCAGAGTCGGAACGAGCGCAGCTTTGTAACTCGTTCAGCCAAGATTTGTACTGTTCACAACAGCAAGTACAATCGCGAGATGATGCTCGTAGCAAACCTCGTGAGTGAGCACGCATGTGAGCTTATCTACGAGCAGTACACGTACGTTGTCAGCGGACGTGCGCGTTACTCGTTCTTCGAGGCCGTACCTGGGATAATTTCAATCAAAAACATGGCAGATGACGACGACGCATCTGATGAGCCTGGTGTGGAGTACTCTGTGAACAAGCAGAATTGGGAATGTTCGTGCCTCTTTATGACGACCCGTTTGCTACCCTGTAGACACGTGTTTTACCTTCGCAAGGCCCTAGGTATGGAGGTCGTCATTCCTACTCAGCTATTACCGGCGAGATGGTTGCTGGCTTCGATTCAACATTCCCCCTCCTTGGATAATGTGTCGGTCGGTTCGTTTGCGGTGGGAAAGGTATTACGGGATGAGAGTAACCCGTGGGACTCTAATCGAAAGTATCGAGAAGCTCAGCAGACCGCGATTACAATTGCTGAGACCATGAGTGGCATGGGTATGCCTCAGTATCGCGCGGCACTACAGGCACTTCAACAAATTGGAAAACTCTTTAAGCGTGGGGAGAGCGAGCTGGCAGCCAAACTCATCTCACACCATGGTAATAGCGCTGATCGGGAGACAGCATGGCGCACAAACGAGGAGTCGTCGGAAGTGCTGCTCGACACTGGAGTTGGTGAGTGTGAAGAAGACACATCAGCTCAAATGCCGAGACCACCAGAGACAGAGCCACCAAGGAAGGACCCCACATGGACGGACCCTCCGGCAACGGAGCTCGTGTCGCAGACAAATCAGGAAGTACCGACCCCTGCTACAGTGGAGACTAGCGTGCCCATGGCAAGCCCACCTGAAATGGAGACTGCACCATCCCGTCAGAGCCCGTCACCATCTGAAAAGGTCAGTACACCATCTGAGATGGTCAGTACACCATCTGAGATGGTCATTGCAACACAAGCAGTGGGGTCCGCATCCTCTGAGTTACGCGAAGAACCGTCTGACACTGGTTTGCAACTAGTGCCTCTAGCGCAAGATGACGACAACTTTCAAGTCAGTTCGCCGCAAAAATCAAACTTGAACGTAGCCATCATTGCTGATATATTAACAGGTGATCCGACCTACCGATCTGCAGCAGATACACTCAGCAAGTTCAAAGTGTTTGTATACGAGAAGAAGGTGAAGCCTCCTGTCGCAATGCAACTAACAAAACGACCAGCTAGCAAACGCATCATACAAGCTGACGAAGTAGTGAGGGTCTTTGCGAAGTATTTGCTTCGGAAATGCGATGAAAAAGAGGCGAGACTGCAAGGGAAACACGCAGGCCTAGCTGAACGCGATGTCGCTGTAGATATACCTACCATTGGTATATTTACAACCAGTACACTCGCCACTATGAAGCAATACCACCGCGCCTTAACGACAGTCCGGAAGATCGAAGCCGCCCAAAAGTGGGCATCCGCAGTGGTCTTCACTCTAGACATTGACGCCGCCTTTTACACGAAAGAAGACCCAGACCTATGCTTCAAGTTACAGGGCCTTAGACTGCTGACAAATGAGGTAAAGTTCGCTATGTTGCCTAACGCTGCACTTATTCTCACACTGTCGAATGATGCTATGGACAGATGGAAGTACTTGATCTGGCTGCCAAAGGTCGACTTAGCGACGTTACGATGGTCACGTTGATGCAGAAGATATTCCAAACGTGATCTCAGTGAGCCCTAACATGATCAGCGTCGTCAACGGCGCCAACGGCTACGAAATAGTGACAGATGAAACTGAGCTCTCTGCCGTCTTTTTTGGTGCTTCAGATGAACGCGTTCTAATCCCTGTAAACTGCAACGGTAACCACTAGTGTAGCATTATGACCGACCTCTCGAAGAAGACGCTGCTCCTCTACGACCCAGTGGAGTCGTCATACAAGCTCGCTGTACGTGCTGCGGTTCAAAAACTACGGGGCCTGATACCGAGTGGTTTGACGAGGGATTACAGAGTCCAAGGTTCAATTCGACTTGAGGCTTGCAGACAGACAACTACAATTGCGGTGTCTACATTCTTCTGACGTTCGAGATACTTGCGGGAGCT
Organism: Phytophthora hibernalis; assembly: GCA_012656075.1. NCBI lineage: Eukaryota > Oomycota > Peronosporomycetes > Peronosporales > Peronosporaceae > Phytophthora > Phytophthora hibernalis. The sequence continues at coordinate 76,852 of JAAKBF010000308.1, read as the reverse complement.
GTGAGCCCCGGCTTCGTGAACAAAAGGACCTTACAATACTTACGCTACCGATACCTCTGCATGTGCCTGTAATACACGTCTTTCAGTTCATTCTCCAGGTGTTACTGCTGTTGCTCCAATGCGACCGACCTGACTTCGCACACACTTGATTTGTTCTTCCGATATACACATTTGCTGCGCATACTTCGTACAGACATCAAGTGATGACATCAACCGGCTCTCTCGGAGATGGTTTAGAATGGTCATTGGATGTACCGAGATGGTAGTCTAATGGGCTCCGACGGATTGTGATGGTTTCAAATGGTCAATCTGCCTTGTCACTTTTTTTCCAGATGGGCGCACGAACACGTGCCATTATTTTTCCGAGCCCTTATTTTTCCGAGCCCTGCTCGCTGGATGATTATTATCCAGGTTCTGGGACAATTTACAAGCTCGTCCTCAAGCTCATTGGGACTGCTTGTGGTGGCGGCATTGCGGTTTTTGTTCTGTATTTCTTTACATTCAGTGGAAGTAATGACGGAACCTCCGACCAGCAGCGTTTGAAGCGCTCGCTGTTTGCAGTGCTGTGGTTATTCGTCGTTGTACCACATAATTTCAGGAAAACCGAGAAGTTTCGGACTGTAGTCCTTCGCATAGCTCAGCAAAACGATCAGCTCCACGCCCATACATGCCATTAGGTCAGTACACAATCTAAAACAATGCACGCGAATCGTCTGCGGGCTTCACCGCGCTTGAAAAATAGCGAGTAAACAATTACGGATGACCAACAATTCACGGCAAGCAGAATGATGTAGAAGCGATTGAGCAGAGTCCTTGGAAGCAAGATGCTCATACGATACGATTGTACAGTCTGCAAAGCTGTTTCAAGTATTTCGCGGCAGACGTGGACAGCGTGAAAATGGACTCCGTTCACACCGCAAAGACCACGCCGGTCGGCGATTACAGTGTAAATCTTGGTAAAGCTCTCGAGAATGACCGAGCTCGTTCGATTTGTCTTCACTTCCTCGATTTTAGTGTTCGCATCGCAAGTCGCCCACGGCGTAAAAGCTAGTGAACGCTGTCGAATCGATCCACCAAACATCAGCAAAATACACACTGCATGGAAGGAAGACATGACGGCATGAACGATAGCTATTGTTCGGTGGTAGGGTGGTGGCATTCCGATTTGAAACGAATCGAGAAACAAGTTGAGGAACGTGTGCTGCAGCTTCCAGTAGCTGTACGCGTAGAGTGCATTGTAGATACAGGTGGCGACATGGACAGCTAGGATAATAACCCACCAAGCTGCAAATACCCAGTACGAAAGTTTGACAACCTTAGTTGAGGCACTTGAACTCAGTCGCGACGGCATTTCTTCAGTTCCGTGTCACCTTCCACTCCAGGTTTTAGCCCTGAGTGCAGTCTTGAACCAGGATACTTGGATAATGATGAAAGAAATAAAGAAACCCACAGCAAGTAGTGATAGTCTATTCTCGTTGTTGCGCTGAAGTGGATCTCCACATTCTTATGACATGCTACTGGTAAGATGCGAAAAGCTGATCATTATGACATCCCCGGAGGAGAATTTCCACCTCACATGCGTTTCTAGTAACAGACCTCCTTTAACGGGATGCAAAGATTGGTAGAATCATAAAGACATCCAATTACAAGCACCGGATATTTTTGCTTCGGAGTAGTACGGTTGAAGCCGAGTCAAATCCAAGGGGGATTGTTTTCGGTTGGTTGTATACCACTTGGAGAATGGTATTTGGCGGTCCCGTCGTTTCGAGATCAATGTCATAGAGAGTAGGTAAAAAGAGAATGACGACTGACTTCAGTCCTGAAGCACCCTGGAATGTCGTCGTTGCTTGTCGTTTGTGTAAATATCACGCCTGCCAACAGTGCTTGAAGACGATAACGAAATGGGCATGTTACACGAATTCTGTTGAACTGCCCCATCAGTAGAACTAAGTACGTAGTACTAATACATGGCAGCAGCGGAAGAGCACAATATTTATTTCTCTGCATATTTGCTAAATACCACAATGTCCTACACATCGCATTGCACGAGAAATGAGCTCTCATGGATTAGTTGATACGAGAATAGAGCTCGAAAATTAGAGCCTAAGCAGCAAAACCAGTCCGAGACTTGGAAACGAGCACCTAAGCTGGACGCTAAAAGGCTATGTCTATCGCTGGTCCACCACAAGTTCTTTCACAACAGGTACTGAAGCCCACAGCTGTCGTCAAGCTCTCATATTGGATCTTCGGTATTTGGTGGATCGTTATCTTCGCGGTTCACACGGTCACATGTGTGTACAACGCGTTATACGGCTACTTCTATTGGAATTTGGGAGGCACCTATCTCGGCATGTGTCTCGAATTCTATCAACTTGGTATGCCTCAACCATATCACAACGCAATCGCTATGGTCCATGCCATTATGTCCGCAATTCATGGAGCTTGTATCCTGTTGATGTTGGGTGGTTCACTTTGGCAGTGCTCACTAGCATTTACGCCATGGTCGTCTTCCAGTATTACCACGGCTAAACCGAAATCCAACCAAATTTTTCAGGGTCTTGCAAGAATATACGACGAGGTTTCATATCCGTGTGGTTTGTTCGGTGTGAGAGGAAAACATTTTGAAGTAGCCCTTGTGTGCCGTGAAATCGTGGAGACGGCGCTGCAGACCTTACAAGCTTACCGCATGAGTGTGCTGCTACCACGAGCGGTTCTTAACCAATTCTATGTGGTCTTCATCGTTATCAACTGCTGGTCGTCCGCCATTGTTGATCATTTTTCTTCCAGCACTGCGAGGCTAAGAGGAGATTCGCATGCATCGTTTTCGACGGCTTACTTGACGTCATGGCTTGTATGGGAGTCGAACTTATCGTGCTACTAAGCTACGTAAGTGACTACGTCCCAGATATCAAAGGCTTCGACGGATTGATCTGGTACAATGACGAGTGGGTGGCTCGGGCTCTCAATGAATTTCAAATGGTCATCGTTGTCTCGTGGTCAGATTTAATAAGTCGCGCCATTTTGTCACTCGGACTAGCCATCACAACTACAAGCATGAAGAAACTGTTGAGATACCTGCCACCAAACGGAAATCGCGTTACTCAGTCCGCCGAAACCAATACGATTGTTGTCCGTGGTACATAACGCGGTGACCTGTTTGGTGTGCCCAAAAATCTAGCACCTGTCAAAATACTACCTCACCCTACCGGTAGTCACGCAAGATTAAAGCTTTCTGGGCGAACACTGTGCCATCGAAAGAAATGTTGCACTCATGACAAGCACTCTTCGATTCAAGTAACGCGTATATTATTTGTTTTATGGGGTTCCGTCGTGCTTGGATTTCACATCCACGCATCAATGCAGCCATGACTTGCGCAATGCCTGATGCAAGTAAGGCCGTGGGCAGCAACGATGCCATGCTGTTACCTTGTTGGGCTTGATTGCCATACACTAGGAATATCGGGGACAATGCAGGAGGTGGAAGCAACGTGGAGTAAGTTTGATAGCTCCACCGTCGTTCAGCTTGTAATTCGACACTGTTCCTCACTCCAGATCCCTGATATATTCAATGACTTTCATGGTCTTCGTGGAATTAAAGTGTACAACACAAATATCGTCCATTGGAGTGAGTCAGCGGCAATTACAAACGAAAACCACCCCGAAATGTCCACAATGCTTGTCGTTCGCGTAAACATGACGGACGGACTACTGCCTCAAGGCTTTCAGTCAACGGATTTTCCAAAGCGTGTGAACGATGTCGAATTTTGCGTGACGAATTTACGGGCGTTTCCTGTCGATTTGGATACAAAATGGCCACAAGGTATGATTATCCAGGTGGAATACAGCAAGCTCACCGATTTGCCGTTGGCATAGCAAACCTGCATCCGCTCTACCTGTTTCTGACTGGCAATCCAATCACAGAGATCCCACCAGAATTTTTGAAGTCGAAGGTATGATATATTTGGGTATTAGTGAGACGGATATCTACGAACTACCTCGAAATGTGACCCAAGTTTCTTCATCTTTGACCTTAGTCGAGATTGGCAACACCAATGTTGGTCCTGGGCGGACGAACTCATGGGGCGTGTGGATAACCCAGCTCTGTTTGTCGCTGGTTTGACTCCCTATTGCTACGACCTGGAAAATATTGAAAATGGGGTTGCTGATGACTTTTTCACCGAGCCTTCAACAGAGTACTCGACAATACTAATGAACGCATCCAAAGCCAACCGCCAAGTGATCTCACGAGCTGTTGACTGCACACATTTGGAGAAAGAGCCATTTTATCCTCTCGCCTATGAAGATAGTATTAATGCCTTGGTTATTCCACCTCCCTAACGAGGTAATGCAAATAAGTTTCCTCGCAAATTACAGCGTTATTAATTAATGACAGTCCGCTCCGTTTACAGCTCAAGCTTTATGAAAGCATAAGTCGGAGCCAATACGCAAGCTGCGTGTAACCCAGAAACAGCAATTACAGTCAGCTAGCTTGTGCTAGCGTCTTCGATGATTCATGCTGGCGTACTACGATACGAGGTTTGGAAAGTTAGATACTTCAGTATCACGAAAACCATTGGTATAGGTGTTGACACTCAACTTGACAGGAAACCCAATTTCAATAGCCTTCCTCGATCGGCTGAAATTCCTTTGCATCTGGGAATTGACCTGCCATGAAAATTAATTCGAGCGCTCGTCTGGTCACGAGCGGGAAGCGAATATGCTGGCATATTGAACTAAGCTCGCCAAGAACAAAATATCATTTTTCTGCATCAGCGTCTATTAATAACATGGCAAGCTTAAATGCAATTCACTGCAATCATCCAAACGGGCCATACTCCTTATGTCTCGCTTGACACCACCTGCGCAGCACAGTAGCAAACAAGACCTTTTCGCACTAATCATCTCCCCTCCCTCTCATTATAAGCGTGCATACCTCCACCCCAAGTCGTATCAAAGTCTTTTTGGTATTTCCTCCGCTACCACTTGCCGTCTTTCACTCCACTTAGCCCAGCAGGATCTTGTTCTCCTCCAGGAACTGGTAGGGCGGGATCTCGAGGTTGAGCGGCGCCGGGCCCTTGCGGATGCGGCCCGACAGGTCGTAGTGGCTGCCGTGGCACGGACAGAACCAGCCGCCATACTCGCCGGCGTCCGACGTGGGCACGCAGCCCAAGTGCGTGCACACGCCCAGCACCACGAGCCACTGCGGCTTCTGCACGCGCACAGCGTCCGTCTCGGGGTCGCGCAGGTTGCCCACGTCCACCTGGTTCGAGATGTCGATCTCCTTGGGCGTCCGGTGCTTGATGAAGATGGGCTTGCCGCGCCACTTGACCGTGACGGTCGAGCCCTCGTTGATGTTGCTCAGGTCGAACTCGGCCGTGGCCAGGGCTAGCACGTCGGCAGACGCGCTCATGCTGCCGACGAACTTGACGACAGCCAGACGGGCAGCCGTCGCGTAGGCCACACGTGCACCGCCCAGCATGAAGTACGTGAAGGCGCGCTTGGACGGGTCTCCAGCGTCGATACGGTCCTTCTCAAAGTAGTGGTCGGGCGACTCGTACGTCTCCACGAGGGTCTTGGCGCTCATAGCGCGGGCTGCTCATATCGATATGACAGAACGTGAGATATGATACAAAGGCGGAGAATGCGGAACGGATATTCCGCTGGTGCGGAATGGTTTTTGTCTCTTCTTGGTGGAGAATGTTGGTGGGGAATGTTAGAGGGTACGTACCCTGGAAGGCCTGTGCGCAGCGCGGCGCAGACGAGCTCAGCTTCTTCAGCATCATGACGGGGCTTGACTGCCTGACGGTCGGTCTCTTGTCTGTGTGTGTGGCCGGAGTGAAAGCGTGCGGTCTGCAGAGCGTGGGGGCGGACGGAGGTTACGTGAAGGAAGGGGTGAGATTCTGAGGGTCCAGACGGCGGCGATTGGCAGAAACACGACGAGGATATGATGTTGCGGGGGCGGTTTCGTGCATAGACACGTACGTTTGACTTGTGTTTACTATGTGCAATAGAACTTTGGTTACTATGTTGTATCATAGGTCGTGTGGTGTGGCTTACGTAGGTTGTGTACGCCACACCACAACGTTAAACCCTGCTCTACCATTCGAGAAACTACCAAGTCACAAGAAAGGAAAGTTACTGAGTACTCTACCAATGTCGTTCTTCCAGCGTCTCGTGTCCTACGTGATCAACGACGTGGCCGTCAAGGCGCTGTCCAACTCGCGCGCCTTCCAGCGCTTCGCACTTAAGACGCACTACCATGTGGAGGACGCCAAGACTATGGCCACTACCAGCGCCGACGCACTCAAGAACACGTTTGAGAATGTGGCACCCAAGGTCAAGGAGTTCGGTGAAGCCTTTCGAGAGGAAGTGGCTAGAGACATGAAGAAAATGAAGTGAGTGGGGCTAGGGTGACAAGGTAGAGTTCTACCTCTCGTTCTACCTTTGTTCTACCTAACGAGAAGAGTTCCAGTAGAAGCTGGTGCTTAATGCCTTTTAATATGTCCCTCTTTTTATAGACAGTTGTGACTTTGTTTTTATTGTTTATTTTTATAGGATGAGGTCGACCTTACTCTGCTAAAGTGCAACGGTGCTGCGAGAGATGTCGCGCCTCGTGTTGAAGCCGCCTAAGAAGGTCGTTTATCTGTCATATTGGGTCTTTGCAGGCTGGTGGGTCGTTATCCTCAGTGTCCATGCTGTCACGTTTGTTTTCAATGGACTGTACGCCTATAGCTACTGGAAGCTGCAAGGTTCGTACCTCAATGTGTGTCTCGCGTTCTACCAGATTGGGCTGCCAGAGCAAGACCACGGAGTTGTCATCATAGTGCACGCTATTGTGTCCATGATTCATGGAGTGTGTATCGTTTTGATGGTGGGTGGTTCACTGTGGCAGAACTCGCTGGCGTTTACTCCGTGGTCATCAAGTACTGTTGGAAGTAAAATCAAGTCTGGCCGTACCAGCAGTTCGCCACTTTTCCAGAGCTTTGTGACGGTGTACAACAAAGTTATGTACCCGTGCAGTCTCTGTGGGGTGAACGGGAAATACTTTGACTTCGCGCTCAACTGCCGCGAAATTGTGGAGACAACGCTACAGACTGTACAAGCCTACCGCATGAGTACGCTACTACCAAGGACGTTGCTGAATCGGTTCTACGTTGTTTTACTGGCGCTGAATTGTTGGTCGTCTCTCATGGCTGATTCAGTGTTTATCGGACATGACGAAACCCGTCGGAGGTTTGCTTGCATTGCCTTTGATTGTATGCTCGATCTCATGACCTCCATGGGTGTGGCGCTATTGGTGCTGCTCAGCTATGTGAAGGACTACGACCCTACCATTCCAGGCTTTGACGAAGTTGTGTGGTATGACGACGAATGGGTGGCTCGAGCTCTTAACGAGCTTCGGATGGTGGTTATTGTGTCGTGGTCGGATCTCATGAGCCGCACCGTTTTCTCGCTTGGACTGGTGATCACAACCACGAGTATGAAGCGTTTACTATGGCGGCTACCGCGAAATGGAAAACGCGTCGCTCCGTCCGCTACTTCGATTGTTGTCGCTATCGGTATCACTAGAAAATCAGTCGATGTCGCTAGAAAGTCCGTCAAGAATGACAATGTCCTGCGTGAAGGGCCACATGACGACGAACTGATCAACCAACGACAAACGCTTATCGCAAAGTTGGCTGCTCGCTTGAAATCATTGTATGCACATAGTGGACACATTACGCTGCGAGCCGTTCATTACCTCTTTGGGGTATGGGGCGTTGTGGTGCTTATGCTTCATTTTCAAGCGTCGGTGCAGCCAGGACTGGCACAATGCTTGATGCAAGTGAGACCATGGGCAGCTTCTCGTCCTTACTGCTACCTTCTTGGTCTTGACTGTCACTCATTAAATATTTCTGGTGAACGAAAGGAAGTGCATGAAAAGTGGAGCGAGTTTGATCCATCCACCGTCATTCAGCTGCTGATTCGACACTGTCCGATGCTGGAGGTACCAGATATTTTCACTCAGTTTCGGGAGCTTCGAGGAATCAAAGTGTACAACACGAGTATCGTTGACTGGGGTGAGTCCGCCGCAATTACAGCTTCAAGCCATCCGCAGATGACCACGTTGTTTCTGGTCCGTGTCAATATGACCGATGGACTGCTGCCGGCTGGGTTTCAGTCGGATGAGTTTCCACAAACGTTGTACGACATCGAAATTTGCGCCACAAACCTGCGCGAGTTACCCGATGACCTGGATTTGAAGTGGCCTCCAGGATCAATTATTTATATCGAGCGCAGCCAACTTACTGCGGTTCCTTCAGTGTTACCACGACTGGCACCAATTTATCTTTCTGTTGGCGGTAACCCGATCTCGGAGCTTCCCCAGAGCTTTTCGAGATCGAGGGGTTGCTATTTCTTGTGGTTAGCGAAATTAATATCTCGGAGCTTCCGCGAAACGTGACAGTGGCATCATCGTTATCACGGATCTACATTGCCAAAACAAAGATTTCGTTCTTTTGGTCTTGGATGGACGAATTTGTAAGGAATACAAAAACGGAGACTGCCCCATTGCGAGCTGCTGGCTCTACGTACTGCAACGACCTCGAGAAACTTCAGAATGGAGCGGTAACTACCTTCCGAGTGCCTCTTTCTCCTAAATACTCTACGGTTCTCATGGACCCAGTTCAAGATAACCTTCAGGTGATTTTGAAAACAGTCAACTGCAGCTTCTCGCTCAAGGGTTTGCTCTACCCCCTCACTTTTGACGACAGTATTAATTCCATCACTGCTCCACTTGCATTGAGGGGCAAAGATAAGGCCGGAATACCTAGCGCAACACCTTGCTTGTGACATACTTCGAAGCATTTATCGATTAGCGTCTCGGTAATCGTACGCAGATGTAGTTAGGCTGCCCAGAATGTCGGGTGAGATCAGACTACCAAGGTGAGCATGTTGACCTGCCAGCGTGACGACTTCGGATTATGACTACATGTGGTAGTATAGAAGCTGATTTTCGTCAAAGTGTGTCCTTGTCGCGGTTGTCTTCGTGAAATTTGTTCATTTCTCCAAAGTCTTGCCCAAGAAACCGCATTTTTTCAGTGAGTGCAAGGAGCTGAAAGATGTGCCCAAGACGTCGTTATTTTTCTCTCACACTGTCTTTTGCGATGTGGTGGGTTCTCATAACGAAGTGAGTGAGGGTAAGGCTGACAACGTAGATTTCTACACGTACCTTTTGTTCTACAGTACCTTCCGGGAGAGTGAAGTGACGTCGTGCAAAAGTGCACTGTAATGTTTTTAACGTGTCCCTCTTTTTATAGACGACCATTACTATTGTTTTTTATAGGATGAGGTCGACCTTACTCTGCTAAAGTGCAACGGTGCTGCGAGAGATGTCGCGCCTCGTGTTGAAGCCGCCTAAGAAGGTCGTTTATCTGTCATATTGGGTCTTTGCAGGCTGGTGGGTCGTTATCCTCAGTGTCCATGCTGTCACGTTTGTTTTCAATGGACTGTACGCCTATAGCTACTGGAAGCTGCAAGGTTCGTACCTCAATGTGTGTCTCGCGTTCTACCAGATTGGGCTGCCAGAGCAAGACCACGGAGTTGTCATCATAGTGCACGCTATTGTGTCCATGATTCATGGAGTGTGTATCGTTTTGATGGTGGGTGGTTCACTGTGGCAGAACTCGCTGGCGTTTACTCCGTGGTCATCAAGTACTGTTGGAAGTAAAATCAAGTCTGGCCGTACCAGCAGTTCGCCACTTTTCCAGAGCTTTGTGACGGTGTACAACAAAGTTATGTACCCGTGCAGTCTCTGTGGGGTGAACGGGAAATACTTTGACTTCGCGCTCAACTGCCGCGAAATTGTGGAGACAACGCTACAGACTGTACAAGCCTACCGCATGAGTACGCTACTACCAAGGACGTTGCTGAATCGGTTCTACGTTGTTTTACTGGCGCTGAATTGTTGGTCGTCTCTCATGGCTGATTCAGTGTTTATCGGACATGACGAAACCCGTCGGAGGTTTGCTTGCATTGCCTTTGATTGTATGCTCGATCTCATGACCTCCATGGGTGTGGCGCTATTGGTGCTGCTCAGCTATGTGAAGGACTACGACCCTACCATTCCAGGCTTTGACGAAGTTGTGTGGTATGACGACGAATGGGTGGCTCGAGCTCTTAACGAGCTTCGGATGGTGGTTATTGTGTCGTGGTCGGATCTCATGAGCCGCACCGTTTTCTCGCTTGGACTGGTGATCACAACCACGAGTATGAAGCGTTTACTATGGCGGCTACCGCGAAATGGAAAACGCGTCGCTCCGTCCGCTACTTCGATTGTTGTCGCTATCGGTATCACTAGAAAATCAGTCGATGTCGCTAGAAAGTCCGTCAAGAATGACAATGTCCTGCGTGAAGGGCCACATGACGACGAACTGATCAACCAACGACAAACGCTTATCGCAAAGTTGGCTGCTCGCTTGAAATCATTGTATGCACATAGTGGACACATTACGCTGCGAGCCGTTCATTACCTCTTTGGGGTATGGGGCGTTGTGGTGCTTATGCTTCATTTTCAAGCGTCGGTGCAGCCAGGACTGGCACAATGCTTGATGCAAGTGAGACCATGGGCAGCTTCTCGTCCTTACTGCTACCTTCTTGGTCTTGACTGTCACTCATTAAATATTTCTGGTGAACGAAAGGAAGTGCATGAAAAGTGGAGCGAGTTTGATCCATCCACCGTCATTCAGCTGCTGATTCGACACTGTCCGATGCTGGAGGTACCAGATATTTTCACTCAGTTTCGGGAGCTTCGAGGAATCAAAGTGTACAACACGAGTATCGTTGACTGGGGTGAGTCCGCCGCAATTACAGCTTCAAGCCATCCGCAGATGACCACGTTGTTTCTGGTCCGTGTCAATATGACCGATGGACTGCTGCCGGCTGGGTTTCAGTCGGATGAGTTTCCACAAACGTTGTACGACATCGAAATTTGCGCCACAAACCTGCGCGAGTTACCCGATGACCTGGATTTGAAGTGGCCTCCAGGATCAATTATTTATATCGAGCGCAGCCAACTTACTGCGGTTCCTTCAGTGTTACCACGACTGGCACCAATTTATCTTTCTGTTGGCGGTAACCCGATCTCGGAGCTTCCCCAGAGCTTTTCGAGATCGAGGGGTTGCTATTTCTTGTGGTTAGCGAAATTAATATCTCGGAGCTTCCGCGAAACGTGACAGTGGCATCATCGTTATCACGGATCTACATTGCCAAAACAAAGATTTCGTTCTTTTGGTCTTGGATGGACGAATTTGTAAGGAATACAAAAACGGAGACTGCCCCATTGCGAGCTGCTGGCTCTACGTACTGCAACGACCTCGAGAAACTTCAGAATGGAGCGGTAACTACCTTCCGAGTGCCTCTTTCTCCTAAATACTCTACGGTTCTCATGGACCCAGTTCAAGATAACCTTCAGGTGATTTTGAAAACAGTCAACTGCAGCTTCTCGCTCAAGGGTTTGCTCTACCCCCTCACTTTTGACGACAGTATTAATTCCATCACTGCTCCACTTGCATTGAGGGGCAAAGATAAGGCCGGAATACCTAGCGCAACACCTTGCTTGTGACATACTTCGAAGCATTTATCGATTAGCGTCTCGGTAATCGTACGCAGATGTAGTTAGGCTGCCCAGAATGTCGGGTGAGATCAGACTACCAAGGTGAGCATGTTGACCTGCCAGCGTGACGACTTCGGATTATGACTACATGTGGTAGTATAGAAGCTGATTTTCGTCAAAGTGTGTCCTTGTCGCGGTTGTCTTCGTGAAATTTGTTCATTTCTCCAAAGTCTTGCCCAAGAAACCGCATTTTTCAGTGAGTGCAAGGAGCTGAAAGATGTGCCCAAGACGTCGTTATTTTTCTCTCACACTGTCTTTTGCGATGTGGTGGGTTCTCATAACGAAGTGAGTGAGGGTAAGGCTGACAACGTAGATTTCTACACGTACCTTTTGTTCTACAGTACCTTCCGGGAGAGTGAAGTGACGTCGTGCAAAAGTGCACTGTAATGTTTTTAACGTGTCCCTCTTTTTATAGACGACCATTACTATTGTTTTTTATAGGATGAGGTCGACCTTACTCTGCTAAAGTGCAACGGTGCTGCGAGAGATGTCGCGCCTCGTGTTGAAGCCGCCTAAGAAGGTCGTTTATCTGTCATATTGGGTCTTTGCAGGCTGGTGGGTCGTTATCCTCAGTGTCCATGCTGTCACGTTTGTTTTCAATGGACTGTACGCCTATAGCTACTGGAAGCTGCAAGGTTCGTACCTCAATGTGTGTCTCGCGTTCTACCAGATTGGGCTGCCAGAGCAAGACCACGGAGTTGTCATCATAGTGCACGCTATTGTGTCCATGATTCATGGAGTGTGTATCGTTTTGATGGTGGGTGGTTCACTGTGGCAGAACTCGCTGGCGTTTACTCCGTGGTCATCAAGTACTGTTGGAAGTAAAATCAAGTCTGGCCGTACCAGCAGTTCGCCACTTTTCCAGAGCTTTGTGACGGTGTACAACAAAGTTATGTACCCGTGCAGTCTCTGTGGGGTGAACGGGAAATACTTTGACTTCGCGCTCAACTGCCGCGAAATTGTGGAGACAACGCTACAGACTGTACAAGCCTACCGCATGAGTACGCTACTACCAAGGACGTTGCTGAATCGGTTTTACGTTGTTTTACTGGCGCTGAATTGTTGGTCGTCTCTCATGGCTGATTCAGTGTTTATCGGACATGACGAAACCCGTCGGAGGTTTGCTTGCATTGCCTTTGATTGTATGCTCGATCTCATGACCTCCATGGGTGTGGCGCTATTGGTGCTGCTCAGCTATGTGAAGGACTACGACCCTACCATTCCAGGCTTTGACGAAGTTGTGTGGTATGACGACGAATGGGTGGCTCGAGCTCTTAACGAGCTTCGGATGGTGGTTATTGTGTCGTGGTCGGATCTCATGAGCCGCACCGTTTTCTCGCTTGGACTGGTGATCACAACCACGAGTATGAAGCGTTTACTATGGCGGCTACCGCGAAATGGAAAACGCGTCACTCCGTCCGCTACTTCGATTGTTGTCGCTATCGGTATCACTAGAAAATCAGTCGATGTCGCTAGAAAGTCCGTCAAGAATGACAATGTCCTGCGTGAAGGGCCACATGACGACGAACTGATCAACCAACGACAAACGCTTATCGCAAAGTTGGCTGCTCGCTTGAAATCATTGTATGCACATAGTGGACACATTACGCTGCGAGCCGTTCATTACCTCTTTGGGGTATGGGGCGTTGTGGTGCTTATGCTTCATTTTCAAGCGTCGGTGCAGCCAGGACTGGCACAATGCTTGATGCAAGTGAGACCATGGGCAGCTTCTCGTCCTTACTGCTACCTTCTTGGTCTTGACTGTCACTCATTAAATATTTCTGGTGAACGAAAGGAAGTGCATGAAAAGTGGAGCGAGTTTGATCCATCCACCGTCATTCAGCTGCTGATTCGACACTGTCCGATGCTGGAGGTACCAGATATTTTCACTCAGTTTCGGGAGCTTCGAGGAATCAAAGTGTACAACACGAGTATCGTTGACTGGGGTGAGTCCGCCGCAATTACAGCTTCAAGCCATCCGCAGATGACCACGTTGTTTCTGGTCCGTGTCAATATGACCGATGGACTGCTGCCGGCTGGGTTTCAGTCGGATGAGTTTCCACAAACGTTGTACGACATCGAAATTTGCGCCACAAACCTGCGCGAGTTACCCGATGACCTGGATTTGAAGTGGCCTCCAGGATCAATTATTTATATCGAGCGCAGCCAACTTACTGCGGTTCCTTCAGTGTTACCACGACTGGCACCAATTTATCTTTCTGTTGGCGGTAACCCGATCTCGGAGCTTCCCCAGAGCTTTTCGAGATCGAGGGGTTGCTATTTCTTGTGGTTAGCGAAATTAATATCTCGGAGCTTCCGCGAAACGTGACAGTGGCATCATCGTTATCACGGATCTACATTGCCAAAACAAAGATTTCGTTCTTTTGGTCTTGGATGGACGAATTTGTAAGGAATACAAAAACGGAGACTGCCCCATTGCGAGCTGCTGGCTCTACGTACTGCAACGACCTCGAGAAACTTCAGAATGGAGCGGTAACTACCTTCCGAGTGCCTCTTTCTCCTAAATACTCTACGGTTCTCATGGACCCAGTTCAAGATAACGTACAGGTGATTTTGAAAACGGTCAGCTGCAGCTCCTCTCTCAAAGGTTTGCTCTACCCCCTCACTTTTGAAGACAGTATTAATGCCATCAGTGGCCGTTTGCATTAGGGAGGCAAGAAGGATAAGGCAGAAATACCAATGACAACAACTTTCTCGTGTGGCATATTTGTCGATTAGCGCGTAGGTAAACATGTATTGGGAGGTAAACAAGTTTTGTTTTGGAAGTTAGAAACAATGCTTCTCATATTGTAAAGGTATATATGTACATCATGCACTGTAGATCGGTGTAGGTATGATACCCAGAATGTCCGGTGATAAGACTGCCAAGGTGACAGGTTGACATGCCAACGTGAGAGCTTAGGAATTGTGACTAGAATAGAAGCTGGTTTTACGTCAAGATGTGTCCTTGTCGTGGTTGTCTTTGTGAATTTGCTCATTTCTCCAAAGTCTTGCCCAAGCAAGAGCATATTCTCAGAGGAGTTTTGAAAGATGTCGCGGCTCAAGCCCAAGGCCTCAACGGAAGTCGTTCAACTTTCATACTGGTCTTTCGCGGTGTGGTGGGTTCTCATCCTCGGTGTACACGTCGTCACCTGTATCTATAACGCGCTGTATGCATACTGTTACTGGAAACTCGAAAGCACGTTCCTCAACATGTACCTCGATTCGTTCCAAATTGGTATGCCACCACCTTACCACCACAGAATTGCAATCGTTCATGTGATCATGTCAGCAGGGCACGGAGTTTTCATTTTGATGATGCTGGGTGGATCGTGTTGGCAACGTTCCTTAGCCTTTTCACCTTGGATGGATAGTACTGCTGGTATGAAAAATGAAGAAGTGAAGGCGGACCGTACAGGCTCCCTCGTGCTAAAGAGTTTCACGAAAGTTTACGAAACTTTATCTGATCGACACGGACTTTGCGGCGTAAATGGAGCTCATTTTCACGTGATCCTAATTTGCCGTGAGATTGTCGAAACAGCACTACAGACTGTGCAAGCCTACCGAATGAGTCTTCTATTGCCACGAACTCTGCTTAACCGATTCTACGTCATCTTGTTAACAGTCAATTGCTGGTCATCGGTGCTTGTTTACTCGATTTTCTTCAATGGCGACGAAGCTCGACGACGATTTGCCTGCATTGTCCTGGACTGCATGCTAGATCTGATTGCATGTATGGGGGTCGAGCTGATCATATTGCTGAGCTACGCAAAGGACTACAGTCCGAAACTTCTAGGCTTTCCTGAGATTATCTGGTACGACGATGAGTGGGTAGCTCGAGCACTCAACGAGTTCCGAATGGTTGTGGTGGTCTCCTGGTCCGACTTGGCAAGCCGCTCTATCTTCTCTCTTGGGCTGGTCATGACCACACTGAGCATGAAAGATCTGCTCCAGCGTCTACCACGGAATTCTCATCGTGTTGCTCAATCTAAAGGACCCGAAATTCTCGCAACAAACGAGCAGGTATGGGGCAATAAGCTTAACAGCGTCGGTCCCAGGTTCACTGAGCCCGTACTATCGGGTCCTCACTTGTCCGAACAACACCTCTTGAAACGCAGCGACAGCTATCGTGAAACCAATCTGCGCACACGTGCTGGACGCTTAATGCTTCGTTTAGCTCATTCGCTGTTTGGGGTATGGGGTCTAGTGGTGCTCGGACTACACATTCACGCAGCGGTTCGACCAACGTTGCCGCAATGCTTGATGCAAGTGAGACCATGGTTAGTAAACTGCCCATCGTGCTATCTAGCAGGGCTGGATTGCCATACCTTGGGAATATCAGGCACGATGGAAGAAGTTCACACAAAATGGAGCGAATTCGACGCCTCCACCGTCGTCCAACTGCTAATTCGCCATTGCTCAGCTCTAGAAGTTCCCGACGTTTTCACAGAATTTAGCGGACTTCGTGGTATCAAGATTTATAACACAACCATCAAGGAGTGGGGTGAATCAGCAGCGATCACAAACGCAAAGCACCCGGGTATGTCGTCGTTGTTCGTCGTCCGCGTGAACATGACGGATGGTTTGCTGCCTGCAGGACTTCAGTCGTCAGATTTCCCACCTACTCTCTACGACATTGAGATTTGTGTCTCAAACCTGCGGGAACTACCTGACGATCTCGACACGAAATGGCCACCCGATGCAATTCTCCAAGTGGAATACAGCCAGCTAACATCGGTTCCCTTGGTTTTGACTCGGCTTCAGCCGTACTATTTGGCAGTGACCGGCAACCCGATCACCGAACTTCCTCCGGAGATATTTGAGATTCAGGGAATGCTGTATCTCGGGATCAGCGAGATGCCTATCCGCGAACTTCCACGTAATGTGACCCAGCTCTCTGCTGCTTTATCCTGGATCTTCATCGGAGAGACCGACATTACTTTCTTCTGGGAGTGGGTGGATGAACTAGTGATCGAATGGAGGGAAGAGCAAACCCGTGGTTAGCTGGACCTACTCCCTATTGCGACGATCTTGAGAAGATTCTGAATGGCACTGCCACTGAGTTTCGCGTCCCGTTGCTGCCTGAATACTCACAGACAATGATGGATCCGTCTGAGGAGAACCGAGCAGTGCTTGTGAAATCGGCCCGGTGTAATCTGATTGAAGGACTGTTCTACCCCATCGAAATCGAAGACAGCAACAATGCCATCAGTACTCCACCTCCGTTGGTGCGGCCAACGTGAAATATCTATAGTCTGCATTTTTGCTATCTTTCCCATGCTTTGAATTTACATTGTTCTTGATATAATGCAAGCGTCACGCCCCAATTGAACTATTTCTCACACAATATGAAACAGCCCCAGTGGATTTATACCGGGTCTGCTGCTACCATGTTTGAAACGCATGTGAAGCAGAAATTCTCCTCATTATAATGAGCAGCTTTTCG
This sequence comes from Phytophthora hibernalis, assembly GCA_012656075.1. NCBI lineage: Eukaryota > Oomycota > Peronosporomycetes > Peronosporales > Peronosporaceae > Phytophthora > Phytophthora hibernalis. The sequence continues at coordinate 59,753 of JAAKBF010000308.1, read as the reverse complement.
CATGCATGTCATAAGAATGTGGAGCTCCACTTTATCACAACAATGAGAACAGCCTATCACTACTTGCTGCAGGTTTCTTTATTTCATTCATCATTATTCAAGTTTGCTGGTTCAAGACAACACTCAGGCATAAGCACTGGAGTTCGCAGCTCGTAAGAACTGTCGTTTGCGGCTCCAAGGCCGTTTGTCATCCGGAAACATAATAACGCTATGTTGCTCAAGTTGCTTCACTGTGCGATTGATGTGTGCAACACTAGTATATGTTTCTACGCGTTTGCACCACTAGAGGGTATCCCTGGGGCATGAATTTCTTCGCGACTCAGTCCCAGTAAGAAGGGTGAGGCGGAGCTGCTGAACAACGCGCTCATTATATCAACTGTCTGCGCTGCAGCAGGATCGAGTACAACGGCGCGCCGATGCGCCTTCTGCGATAACTAGCTGCACTACGAAGTGGATACGACCACGGCAGACTTAGTCGCGCAGCTGCACATGGAGGAGCTTGTGCGACTCGACGAGACGGTCGTCGAGCGCACCCACGTGCTGGACGCCGAGCATTACTTGTACGACGAGGACTGCTAGCTTCCTAGAAACCCCATTTGGTGCAGGAGGCAACGAGATACTGCTCTCCTTGTACGATTCAGTGTTGTAGACGAATGGAAACAGATCGGGTGATATGCCTGCACATATAGGCGTCGCCGTGTCTCTTCTTGTAACGCGAATAATAGGATAGTCTGGCGGATAACTGGGTATTTGATTGAACCACCGTCTTACATTTGCTGTCTCTCGCTTACCGCCGGACGTTTTGTGCGAGGAGTTCAGTGCGCAAGATACAGACAACGACGGATAAATCCGACCGACCAAAAAATCCGACATTTAGTGGGTAATAACCAGACTCCCATAGTAAACTCATCGCGGGTTTTATCCAATCAGCTTAACATAATCCACTTTTACACCAATTACAGAACCAAAAAAATGAATGGTTCCTGTTAAAATCTCCTCCCGCAAAGCTAAAACAAGGCTCATTTTGCACTATGATACGCGCCGAGCGCAGCTTCACTATTAAAAAGAAGCGACAAGCGTTAAGCGTAGTGGAGCAGCACGGCGTGCGGGAGGCTTCGGAGCAGCTCGGCATCGCTCGCGACACCCTCTACGATTGGAAGAAACAAGCCGACGGCATTTTTAGCTTCAAGGGCAGCGCTATGTCGAAGACGCTCAAAGGACAGGGGCGCAAAGAACTTTTTCCTGGCGTCCCTGACCTAGTCACTTACATGAAAGATGTGAGGCGGAGTGAAGCGGTGCGTGTTGTACTTCGTATTTGTATACTAATGAAACTAACTAACATTTTCATCTTAAATGTACAGGTGTTGTCTACTTCTGGCATGATAGAGTTCATGCACAAGATCTATCCAGACTGGATGAAGGCATACCTCTCTGGGAAGGAAAGCGGCGAGCTCGCACTCGAGCGTATGGTCCAGCGCATTGCCAATCGGTAACAGCATGTATGTATATTTGCAAAATATTGTGTATTATGAAAATTTTACCATTTACTTAATGTTTTATTTTGAATAAAGGTACGGATTTTCCTCGCAAAAGCCGCAGGCTGCCAAAAAGACGACGGAAGAGCTGGAGGAGACCCGGACACGCTTCGCTATCGAGCTTTGGGACAAGTACAAGGATTTCGAAGGCGGTGGCATACTAAACGTCGATGAAACAGCGATCATGTTTGATATGCCACCAACCAAGTCCTGGGCAGGAAAGGGGCGAACGGATGCAGCGCGAACTCTGGGGCAAACAAGCACGCAGGTCGCATGACTGCTGTGCTCACTGTACGCGATGACGGTAAACACTGTGATTTATTTGATATTTTATTGAAAATTTTCTCATATTTAATTTTTTGATATTTTCAGGTCGCAAAATGCCGATTCTTTTCATCATCCGAGGTGTTCCAGGGGCAGGATTGAACAAGATGAATTGGGGCAGTATCCGGACGGACACTTCTACGCTTTGCAAGAAAACGCTTGGATGGATGCGAGGGTTTGGAAACTTTACGTTGAAAAATTACTAAAATTTGAAATAGATGGCCCCTGCTGTTCTTCTTCTTGACAACTTTGAGTGTCATGTGTCAGAAGAAGGACAGCGGATTGTGGCGGAGGAGGCAACTACTGCGGTCCCATTGCCACCAAACAGTACAGCGGTTTGTCAACCGCTTGATGTCGGTGTCATGGGACCTCTAAAAGCTAAACTTCGTAACAGTGATGGCAGACGCACAGGTGGTACCGCTAAGGAAAAACGCCTCCGCGCTATAAAGTCTACGATTGCCGCGTTGAAGGCCATCAAAAGAATACAGTTATCCGTAGCTTCAAGAAAGCAATTCCCCACCATCCCGAGATAACAGTTTAATCGAAAGATTCTTTTCTACCCAACTATACGGTTATTGATTTGTTTTTGTGCTTGCACCTTTAATTTCAGCCAATAATACGCTTATTTAAAAACCGTCGGATTTTTTTGTCTGGATCCGTACACTATGGAGGATACCGCTAAGTCATGTCGGATTTATCCGTCGTGGTCTGTACCCCACAAACGAGCAGACGGTGTCGAGCAAACAAAACATTATATTGTGTGAGGTTTAACTATTGAATTGCCATTCAGCTATTGTTTCGTAGCAAAGGTCAACTAGACGGCGTTCTTCACTTAGTGCATGAGCGGGAGGTTTTACCCACGCAACCAACGCTTTGGAAAATGGGCTCAACGTCAAAAACGCGTTTCGTGAAGTCACTCGCGAGACCATCAGGTAAACCTGCTGAGGTTTGTTCACAATAGCAATCTTTGATTTCCAGTCGACTACAATCATCGAGTTCAAAGTCTCTCCTTGCACTTTGTATACGGTTGATCCTGCTGCATAAATAAAAGGTAGTTGTCGTATTTTCACTACTAGCTTCCGAGGAACCTCATTATGTGCAGGAGGCAGAGCGTTTGCATATCAGACCAGGTTTGGTCAGACCCGGACACCAGTACCGTAACCGCTGCGAATACTAACCGCGCAAGTCCGGACAGAAGTACCGTATCCGCTGTCAATATCAGCAGCAACAACAACAGCATCAGCAACCGCGCCAAATGCCTATGGGTAACATGACTCAAGCATAGATGCAGCTATGGGTATGGTTATGGCCATGGGTGCGCCTCAAGGTGAAGAGTCAATGAGGTTTCAAAATGACCCGGAGTGGGGCGAAGGATGTCAAAGTCTCGATTAGGTGAATGGACATCTCAGTTTACTGTGAGATAGGTAGCGAAGCTAGCCCCAACGAGGCGTCAACTGGGTCAACGTTCGTGCAACATGAGTTTGTGGTCAACACATAATTTGCGTGGTCAACTTATGAGCCGACACTGTCGCTCTACACCTTGAACATGTCGACTCGACAGGTTCAATGTGTTGAGTGTGAACGAGCAAGTTTGTTGGACTGAAGCTATATTCAGTGGGAAGAGTGTAGTGTGTGAGCCCGTTGAGTTTGAGTGTAGTGTGTGAGCTCGATGGGTTTGTTGAGTGTGAACGAGCGAGCTCATAGAAGCTGAAGACAAGTTCTGTGTTGTGTGCGCTGGTTGAGTGTAACGTTTTGTGAGCCGTCGAGTAGGTTGAGTGTTAATGAGTGTGTACATGGGAGATGAAGCCATGTTCTGTGTAGTGTGCACAGGTTGAGCACGATTGCGTGCGCAAAATTAATATCGGCGCAGGGAATATGTGAGCCTATGCACTGTGGACTCGACACCATGCACTGCGACGAGTACGCGGGCTTTGTGAATGCCAATAAATAGAGGGGGTGAAAATAAATTCCATCAATGCCAACGCCACGCCTAATATTCTATCTAAACAACGTACCTCATCAACAGCAGATTGGTGAGCAATTCAACCGAGTTCACCACTGAAGGCAGCAATAGTGTGTGTATTGTCTAATAGTAACACGTTTATAGTACACATAATATATTCTCGTATATTACATGTACATAAATGTTCAAAAACTATCGAACTACGAAGCACGCGGGTCAACAGCCCGCAACCCAATGAAAGGTGGGATGCTACCGAAGAGATGTCTCCGCGACTGAGGTTGTCAAACTTTCGTACTGGGTATTTGCAGCTTGGTGGGCATTACCCTTGCTGTCCATTTCATCACCTGCATATACAATGCACTCTACACGCACAGAAACTGGAAGCTTCAGTACACGATTATCGACTTATTTCTTGACTCGTTTACCAACGGACCAACCACCAAACAATCGCTATCGTTCACAAGGGAGGTTTGCTAAAAGCTCACTTACATCAAACATTGAGACAACGTTAGTTGACATGTGAGCTGGTCGAACCGACGCACGAGAAGCTCCCAAACAGCAAATACAAAGTGATCTGCACTCAATTGTAAAGATTGCATCGAATCGTGGATAATTTTCTCATCAGGATTTGGGCGTTCACTTCAGTTTATCATCACACCAAGCCATAGCCGTGGGTGTCTGTATCAACAGTGTTAGGACATTGGGTGACACGTTGTCGTTTTCGCGGTAGCTGGTACAACAATTATTTCAAGCTCATCATACTAAATGTCCGTCCAGGAGAGAATACAGAGCGGCTCACGAAATCCCACCGTGACGACCATTTGCAATTCGTTGAGAGCTCGAGCCACCCACTCATCATCATACCAAATAATATTGATGATACGACCATTTTTCCATTCATTGCGATCTCTGACTGCCCAAACGACCACGGCGTGAAATACGAACCTCCAAGTGTGAGCAGGGTGCAGAACCCGTAAGCTGAAGTCATGGTAATGTGAACTATAGCAATCGCCGTCTGATTCAGAGACGGCACCCCGATGTCAAATGACGCCAAATACAAGTTAGGAACGTATCATCCTACTTCAAGTAACAGCGCGTTAGTGTAATAGACGCACAAAACCAAATTAACTCCTAGGATAGCGGCCCACCAACCGACTTCGCTAACGGTCACCCATGTACGTGATACATTGGGGGTCACACTGAGGGGTTCCGACATAAAAATACCGAAACCGAGGTGTTCAGACTGCGTCCGCCTCCGGTATAGCTTAATTTGGCTATGGCGGAAATCGAACATTAAATAAACGTAAATACCCCTGGTGTGGAGCAGGGGTATTTAAACGGCATAGCCACCACCGTTCATTTCTGTCACCACTACACGTGCATGTACACTATAGGAGCAGCGCGGCAACAGGCACCACAGTTAGGAGCAGCATCACAACCACATATACTAGTAGCATGCTCAGAAGAAACACTTCAGTATCCACAGTACTGTAATAAGCAGCAGCGCTGTCGCTATTAATAGCGCCGCCTCGATCATCGGGAACGAGCGGTGAGTATCGCGACATGCTGCTCGCGACTGTGGACGGCCAGTTAGCAGCGAGTTAAAGTAGCAACTGCAGTAGCGCCAGGTTAATGTAGTACGAGGCTAGGTGGCGCCAGCAAGCGCGCTGACGTCAGCTGTGAGTTCACGCAGGCGGTCTCCTCTCCATGCCGTGTTCCACCGTTTTGAAGGGGAAAATGAAAACCTTCTAAAATAGATATTTCACCTGTCAAATCCGATTGCTATTCCGGAGCCCTCGTTGACGCTGGTTTTCGGGTTTATGTACTGCGGTATTAATACCGGGACGCTGTGCACGCTGGGGGAATGAGCTTCAAGGCTCTTGAAACCCAGGGTTTTTCATTGGTGGCTGGGTTATGGGTTATTAGTTCTCGAAATCCAGTAAAATTGAAATATACCGACGAATCTTGTGATAAACCTGGGAACTGAACACAACTCACGCCTTGTTGTTGGCGCCAATGGACACGTCGCTGCAGCCACAACGCCAGATCTGTCAGTCGCCCGCGCGAATACACTCGGCCAGGGGCCCAGTGTTCAAGGTCAATTCGGCATCGACACTATTTTTCTGAGCCTTTAAGGCTGAGAATGCGATCTAGATCATGTAGGTTGTTGCTGATCATTTGCACTACGTCGCCTCAGGCGTTTCGTATCGAGTCATTTCTTTCCAGGTGGGGGCTATATATCAGTGGGTGTGGGTGGGTGCAGTCTCCAGGGAACTCGACGCTTGAGCACGCCTCGTCCTTGGACTACATGCAGTCCTCCGCGCAGAAGCGATTTGGAGCGAGTTTTTCTCCAGCCTCTTGCGGACGACAGATCTCATTCTTCCTCCTACAAACTGGGTTGACATTCTTCATGACTGAGGGTCTCCCGTGAAAAGTTCATTCCGTAAAAACACTGGTCGGCTAATCACCACCCAACACTAGGAACCTCCTAGAAGACGGTCTGATGGAAAATGAGCTGGTAGATAATCACTACCCAACACTAGGAAGACGGTCTGATGGAAAATGAGCTGGTAGATGCCGCTGGCAAAGGTTTCCTCGAGGTGGTTCGATCTCTGGTGGAAGATGGTGTCGCTACTATGAAGGCCCATAACTTTTGGAGAAGGCTTAGTCACATTGAGGTGGCCCGCTTTCTCCTGGAAGAGTACGGTGCCCATGTCCACGTCAAGAATAACGCCGGCCACACAGTCATCCGAGTATCTGATGATCACGGGTACAACGGCATTCGGCGTCTTCTCAAGTCATTGGTTTTTCCTGCTCGTGTACCACCTGTGGGCAATACAAAACGAACCGATGAACCCAAACGCTTGCCTTTGCATGGCTCAGCAAATAGCACTATTCCTCCAGCTGAAGTCATGTTGAGCGAGTTCTGTGAGAATGGGGATACCGGGGGTGATTTCCACGCTAAGTGGCTCGACGCCGATGCTATCGTGAAGCTGTTCGTTCCAGGCGCATCGGACTGGTCGTTCGAACAGGAAGTGCGCATGTGGCAGGAACTGCGTCATCCTAACGTGCTTAAACTGTACGGCGCGTGTTACGCTGGTCCACAACTGCAGCTGTTCGTATGCGAACATGCGAGCAAAGGATCGCTGGCGGAGTATATCGATGCATCGTCCTCGTCCTCCATGGGAAAACCGCTGATGTGGACATATCTGTACCAGGCGGCGTTAAGCCTGAAGTATATACACGAGCGAGGAATTGTTCACGACGACCTTCGTTGCCGTAACATCTTGATCGGTAGTGATGGCATTGCGAAGTTATCGCATTTTGGATGGGTCGACTCGCAGAAGATTTCAAGTTTGAAAGAAAGGGTTGGATCGATGTGGTGGCAGTCTCCTGAGGTCGTGAAAGGCGGCCCACCATCGTTTGAGTCGGATGTGTATTCGATGGGAATGTGCATTTTGGAAGCTGAGACCGAGGTGACGCGATGGGGCGGTGCTACATGGAAGAGAGACCTTAAATTGTGCGGCTTCGTGCTAGGAAGAACAATACACGAAGCCATAGACATTTTGAGGCGGCAAAGGCGGCCTGCAAGAAAATACATGCACTTACGGACGCACAAGTGCTACTCCTCGACTTTGCAAAGGCTTATGACTCAGTAGACCGGCGATTCCTCATGGCGGTACTTCGAGCGAAAGGCTTTCCTGACAAGTTCTGCAAAATAGTAGAAGCAATACACGACAACACGACAGTGCGTTTCTTGGCAAACGGAGAATTATTTCGGGAAGTGCAAGTCACCAGTGGGATCAGGCAGGGATGCCCGCTGGCGCCCTTCCTGTTTATCATTGTAGTAGACTTGTTGTACGACGATATCGAGAACGACAAGTTGATTACGGGGATAGTGCTCGGCAACAGCGGTCATCGGAGGACAATTAAAGTAGCAGGATACGCGGATGATACCGCCATATACGTTGCCAGCAGGATCATGCAGAGGGCTGCTATTGCGGCGGTTGGACGCTTCTCAAGAGTGTGGGGCTTAATGCCCAATGTACACAAATCCAGTGCGATCCGACTGGGACCGAGCGGAAGCCAGGACGATGCTGGTAACGCCAACTCAGTTGACATCGCAGATGCAGTGCAATTAGTTGCAGAAACAGAATCCACACGATATCTGGGTCATTGGGCAGGAACGGGGATACGACGGAGGAGGCATGGGTACACGCCTTCAAGGCGTTAACAATACGACTAGCCCTAGCGGTGGAAAATACCAACTCAGTTCAGCAGAGAGCAACGATCGCGGCGGCAATAATTGTGCCCAAACTACTGTATGTAGCACGGCATGCGTGGCCAAATAAGGATATAATTGTTCAAGCAGACCAGCGGATACGGAACTACGTGTGGAAGTCAACCTTCTCACAACCTGACCGTGTACCACCTGGATGGGTCAAGAGTGAGTTAGCAGAACAATCAGCTAAAAGGGCGGGATCGGAATCCCGAACATCGCGTCGGAATTAGTTGCGATGAGCGCTTCGACAGTGGCAGCATGGGCAACATCGGAGGTGCCATTAGTCCATCTGACCGGAGAAATTCTACAGCAACGCGGGGGCGAGAAAGGAGACCATTTGACACCATTAACCAAGGTTCCCAGTGGGAAGCCACAGAGCAATTTATGGGGTACAGGGCGACTGTGGGCAAGATGGGCAATGAGCCGGGTAGTAACTCTCAACACTAAAGCAGAGGCCACCACCAAAGTACTGAGACAGCAATTAAGAGCGCGGAATGGATTAAAATTGCGGTGGCACAAGGACGGACTCGAGGTGCAATGCGTGGAGCTGGCAAAGGGCATAATGAACGAATTAAAAACAAAAGACGAAAAGAGACAGTTCATACTGTATGGCATGGGTGGACTGGCTTTGAGTGCTATGACTATGGGACCACAGTGGACAGCGGAGGTCCTGGCGAAGTCTTGCGAGTGTTGCACCTCGATCAACACAGACCCGAATTGAGGATTTGCTTCAAGTACGGTGGATAGGACTAGGGAAAGTGCTCTTCATCCCTGGCGGCCATACACTTCCGATGAACAACAAGATATCAATGGAGTTCACTGAACTATGTATCACTGTATTAGCCAATTTTCCGGAGGTGGTTTTAGGACGGACCCGCCCAACGAACTGCAAGTGCATCACGGACTGCGTGACACGCACCACTTATTTGAGAGAGCTGGAGGAGACAACGAACAATTGCACCACACATGGGGACATTGCACTCAACGTATACAGTGGGCGACAGGACAAGAATCAGTGGAACAAGCGATAGCGCGATTCCTGCATACGTCAGGGGATCGGGTGTGGGTGGCGAGGCATCACCTCATCACCAAAATGCGCGCACTGTGGGCAGGGAATAGACGGTGGACGTACACCAGGAAACAATTCAAAAAAATTCCGCTGACACGTGAGCGGAAGCAGGGCTCCCGATTATTGTATTGCAGACTGGTAGAGAGCGCTCATGCGAATAAGTAATTTATCAACAGCCATCACCACGAACAGTACGATATGCCACTGCCAAGTGGCGCAAAATAAATAACTCCAGTATTCATGTAAATGAAGAAAACGTGTTACTCAATAAAACTGCGCGTGCTAAAAACTTGAGCAACTCTTATAGACGTCTACATGCACTCATCCACCGTGCGTGCATCCCAGTAGGTTCTGTTCACGCGCAAAAACAGAATCATCTCCAGCGTGTATGGACTTAGCGAATTACGTTCGTGCCCGAATGTAATGCGAGCCATACTGAAAACCGCTCAACCTTATTAGAGGTTGGCGGTATCAGCTGAAGCAATACGTACTCTGCCTCTCGCTGAGCACGGTGCCTCTTATGTTCGAGCTGCATCACGAAGGACGTAGTTTCGATGTCCGACTCTGCCTCACTGTCCTCAACCACAAACGGCTCCAAAGCCGCTGCTTCTGCTCGGGTGAGCCTGGCAGACTCCCCATCGAGCACTTTAGTGCAGCCAATCTCGAAGTCTGGCGAGTGCACTACTCTGGTTCGTTGTGCTGCATACATACAACAGTAAGAAAAGCTTCAGCGGCTTGCACCAAAGGCAAAATCAGCACATTACATACCTAAATACTTAGCAAACGCAGGCTCGACACCGTGCGCCGACAGGCCCCGCTCCGGCTTTTCTAACCTGATGTCACACATCCGAGACCAGCACCCAGACTACCAACAAGTTGTTCGCGAGGCTGACACGGGTGCTGGTACTCTGGCATCGTGGATTCGTCGGGGGCGAAGAACATGCACGGGTGGCTGGACTGGGTCATTACCAGCAACCTCCCTCTTCACTTCTGTGAGAAGCCGACGACGCGACGGTATGTGCGATTTATTTAACGTCTCGTCTACTAGTTTTTAACGTTGCTTTTGTTGTCTTATTATAGTTACACGTCACTGGAGCCGATTTGCTCGGAATCTCTACGCTCCGCAATGGAGAAGGTCACGCTGGCTGTAGAGGCGAAGATGAAAGCAGAGCTGCCTAATCAGTTTGGGCTGGTGATGGATGGATGGTCTCATGACTCTGAACACTTTCTCGCTGTTTTTGCATGCTATGAGACTGATGGCGTAGGCCACTAACCTCTCTTGGCTATGGCTCCTCTGTTGAACGAAGTTGGGGACGATCACTCCGCAGAGGCGCACCGCACGTTTTTGAACACTATGCTGACTCGTGACTATGGGAAAAGTCTGAACGATTGCCTGTTTTTAGTGGCCGACAACTGTGCCGTCAACCGAAGGCTGGCTACAATTACGCACATTCCACTCGTGGGGTGTGCTAGCCACCGCCTCAACCTCTCCGTACAAGAACACCTGCAGCTGTATGAAGACGAACTGAACACGCTCCAAACGCTGATGCGGAAGCTGCGCACGTTGAATCATGCCGCCAGACTGAGGTACCCTAAATTTGGCTATTTTGGGGATTTATATATTCTTATTTTGGATTGGAAATTGTGAGTTAGGACCAAAACGACGCTCCGACCAGTGATTCATCAAGCCACTCGATGGAGCTCAACCTATTGCATGATCGACCGGTACTTTTGCCTGGCCGACTTCATCGCTGACGACGAAGAGCTGTGCGACCTGCTGCCGACACCGCGCGGTGTGAAGCGTCTGAGACGTCTCCTCGATGACTTAAAGCGGATTGAGAGCGTCAGCAAGTCGCTGCAGTGCGAGAGCACTACCATACTCGACGTCCGACTTTGGTTTGATGGGCTCATTGAGGCCGCACCGACAGCGAAAGACCCCTTCGACTTCCTCATCGAAAGCGTCAAGAACCACCGAGAAGTAGAAGGAAGAAATGGCAGAGTTTGAATTGGTAGTCGCCATTGGAAAGCGAAGTGAGAATCTCTCTAGGACGCTCGCTAGGCACGGCAGTTTTGGAATCACTGGCTGCCGGTGGCTATCGTCTTGTAGAGGCTTACAATAAAATACTGGAGGTTTTGTTGAAAATAGAATATTTTATCTAATTTGGGATCCTCCAAAATAAGATATTTCCGCGATGGTATTGTATTGTATTTTCAGTAAATACATTTTCGGGAGCCCTGAGCGGAAGGCACAGGCGGTTTTGGGTCAAATAAAGGCGACCTGGTACAAAACTAATGAACACATCGGTCGAGCGCTGGAGAAATTGGCATGGGAGCGGCTCCACAAACTGGAAGGAGTTCCGGCCTATCAAGTGCAAAATCTGCACAAATTGAAATTAGCCAGATTGAGCTTATGGAGCAATAATGGTAGTGGATATAACTGCAGAGCAACGGGCTGCGCCGAGGTTAAAGAGCAAGGGGTATCTCATCTAATATGGGATTGTCTGTGGCGAATTTCCCGTCCTCCGCGTCGGCTTTGCGGGGCCTCAACCCAGTGGTTTACAAACGGTTAGATAAACATATATTTATTCAGTGTGGGGGTATCCATGTGATAACAAGTCCGAAAGCTACGTGTGCTACTTGGCTGTTGGATTTTTGTAGGTCGACCTATAAATGAAGACGCGGCTGAATTTTGGAGCACCCTGGTACAATTTTGGCGACCAGATCCAATGGGAACAACAACAGCAGAGCAGCTAAGACAGAGGATGGCCTCGGCGATTTTCGGGTTAAAATTAAACAAGATGCCCCATGTATTCGGAAATGGGGGAACATCAGACACATGTAGAGTGGGCAGGAATGGTGGAAGTAGTGCAGGATTTGTGGGTGGGTGGATGTGCACTCACGACGACGACCATCTGGAGGTGGAACGTGAACAGAGTTTTTCCTGATGGAATGCAGCTCCAAACCCTACTACAAGAACAAGCCCGATTAAAACGAGGGCTGGTGGAACTATGCAGAAGATATTGCAGGCAGTTATACCCATTAACAGCGCAGTCCAAGCCAAGATTGATGGCAATAGGGTTTATGCTTCGAGAATGGATCATCGAGGCTGAAGGATCTTTTCCCACACACGCAGAGAAGGTCACCAGGGTGGGGTTCTTCGACGGGGGTCGCGCGGTAATCCAGGTGCCGGAGGGAGTGGCAGTCTGGTTGTGGAGCTCAAAACTGTGGAGAACACCCCGGAGGAGAAAGTCAGCAGCAGAGTAATGGGGCGCTGATATGGGCAGCGGCCACTGCACTTGGTAGCAAGGCTACTACGAACAACGTGGCGGAGTTTGCTGGTTTGCAACGTTTACTAGCAAAAATGGTGGAGTGCAAGTGGACGCAGGCGCACGTGGTGGGAGACAGTGCGTTAATCATTGGATGGATGAAGGACAAACGGAAGCCGAAGTCAAAGAAAATGCAGCACTGGTACAGAATAACACAACGCTTGGCAGCTATCTGTGATGTGGGGAGCTGGACACACCAATACAGGCAGTACAACAAGGCAGCAGATTGGATTGCGAATTACGCAATGGACACAAAGACAAGTGTGTCAGTGATGGTCAACGACAACACACGACAAATGACCTTCTGTAAGGAAATACAAGTGCGGGTAGTCAACGACGTGCGAGAGTGGCAAGAACATCGGAAGGTAACGGAGAGCTGAGCACATTGCCAAGTAGGGAGAGACGAACAAGAGATGAGGGTGGAAGGTGGAGGGTAAACGCGACAGGAAGCAATGGCCGGTCGTGGTACGAGCTGGAGCGGTTATTCGTTCAAGAGTCATCGATGCTCGAGCCCACAAATTTCTTGCCTGACTACAAATGCGGTAAAATGCTTGAACTGTGGTACAAGCTGCAAACACATATGGACGGGTGTGGTAATGGGACGTGGTTGTAAAACAAGGCATCCTGTCGAGCTCAATTGGCTCAAGCGAGACGTCAGTTTTGTCGGTATTGACGTATTCAGACTTGTCGGTGAATTCGTACGGCGGAGACTCGAGCAAGCCCACTGCTTCAGACGACAGCAAGAAACAAGAAGCTGCGGCGATGTTCCGGCGAGAAGTCGATATTTGGTTTAGGTTAAGCCATCCGCACGTGGTTCGGCTCTTTGGCGCCTGTCATGTAGGTGAACCATTCTTCGTCTGCGAATACGCCACTCACCCTCGTCAGCTATTTGCGAAAGCACCCCAATGAACTGTGGACAAAACTGCATGAGGCAGCTTTGGGCGTGCAGTACCTCCACGCCCGCGGTGTGGTACACGGCGATCTGAAAGGGAACAATATCGTGATATGGAGCGACCTGAAAGCGAAAGTGACGGACTTCGGGCTGAGTTCGTTGGAGAGCGGTGAGAATGAGGAGATAATTACAGGTGCTTGCAATTGGGTATCCCCAGAATGTCTTCGTGATTCCAACACACGACCTACCTTCGCGTCCGACGTGTACTCGTTGGGTATGTGCCTTGTGGAATCTCTGCGCGTTGTTGAGGCGGCGAGAGCTGGTAAGGACCTACGAAATTGCTTGTCTTGGCTTCTTACCGATGTAGCTGCGGTGAAATACCACGTAACGCGTGGCAAATTGCCATGCCAACCAACGACCTGCGACGACAGCCAGTGGAATTTGGTGTGTCTTCGACCCGAACCATCGAATCAAGATCTCGACTGTGGTCGATGAGCTGGCAAGACGGGCGAGTTGTATTGATGACAAGGAACTCGTCGAGACGGCGCCAAATAAGCTCGTCGTCCCGGAAGCTTTGATGACATCGGCACAAAACGTGCTGACACAAGTACAAGTCAACACCGAGCGATACGAAGATTCGGTTCTCTCGCTGTACGTTGCCTTGTGGGATCACATTGAGCAAGTGCACAGACAGATTGAAGACAGGGAACCTATTGCTAGCTGTTGGGAGCATTTCCATTTTCGACGCTCATGTGTTGGCAAAGCTGCAAGCCATGGACACAAACCTCGCCTCTATAGCGGAGACGATAATGGCGTCGCTTCGTCACCTCAACAAACTGTGTGATGCCTACTGTCTTGCTTGTCTAAGCGATCGGGGATATCATCCGTTCACGAGCGCATGACAGCGAGCCAGCATATTTGAGCTGTGCGGATCATGGCCTCTGCGAAGTTTAACACCGCATACTATGTCCCAGAAAAATTTAGGGTGCTGCTGTATTGGTTTCTCGAATTCGTGTCCGTGCGAGATACCGGTAAGATCAGCAAAGTGCACATATCTTCTTAAGGAGCTCTTCGGCTTCTAGAAATACTGGTGGATTGTCGAAACCATTGATCAAGTTGCAGGTTGACGAGTTTTATGCAGCTACAACGCACTCGTCAATTCGCAGAGATTCAATGATTCATATAACTTCATTACTACAGTACTATCTCGGCGCCAAGATATGGCTGTTCCTATCTCTTACTGTCTCTTGGTGAGACTCTCTCGCTCAAGCGAGGCGGTTGAAGCGGTCAATGAGAGGTCCTATTGCAAAACTCCTTCGCTGTCGATGACGTCTAGCAGCACTTGTTTTGGTAGACTTCAAGTTTTTCTGAGCTGACGACTGCAAAGCAAATGGTCGTTCGTCCAGTCGAATGGGTGGAACTACATCGGGTCGATACACTTTGCTTTTGTCGGCGTTGTAGATGGCAATCACAAGGTCTTCGAAGGCTCGACGCACATTGTGGCACGACTTGGCCGACGCGCGCTGCTGCATGAGCCCCAGCGTTGCAGCCGTGGATTCGTGGAGTTCTTGGTCGACGAAGTTGGTGTCTTGGATCATCTGCGGCGACTCCAAGTCCACTTTGTTGCCCACGAGCATGATGCAGCTCGTAAGTGTACTGCTCAAGTCTGCCGCCGCTTTGAGTTCCTTGAGCCAGTGGTCCTGGGCGTTGGTGAAAGTCTCTCGGCTGGTCACATCAAACACCACCAATGCACCTGCTGCTCGTCGAAAGTGGCTACAAATTGACATGACAATGAGTGAACCAAAGTGGGGACTTCCAGACGTCAAGCAGATCCGTACGAACTGGTGATAGCTCGATAACGCTCTTGGCCAGCTAGAAACACAGCAATAATCGTTGAGTTACGGGAATGCAGTCAGAATAAACGACGAAAGTCTCACCTGTATCCCAGATTTGCGCCTTGATACGTTTACCGTTAGGGTGGCATACGATGGCGGTGGCGAACTCAACTCCAATGGTTGGTTTACGTACAGCCGAGAAGGAGCGAGAAATGCCTTGTTCATTGACGGCTGCAGCGAGGAAAGTGGCGAGCAGGTTGGTCTTGCCCACGCCTGGGTCGCCCACCAACACCACTTTTTGGCAGGAAAATGCGAGAGACAAATCGTTAATCCGCTATACGGTGCAGGTCGAGTGCAGCTTGCAAACCTTTGTACAACTCGTCGTAGTGCTGGTCCATGGTGACGTCCTGCAGCAGTGCGAGGCACAAGTTGTTGCCTTTTTCGGGCTCTGACCGTTACCACGTCAGAATGGTACCGTCCGAATGGTACCAACTGATAACTGTCTGATTACATGAATCTGCGACATGTGTCACAACGGTTAGAAGAGGCTTCAACAATCGATCTTATAACCAACAATATATCTTGCCTTTCGGTCGAATATTTGAGTTCCTGAGGTGCCTCCTGGTCGACACTAGACGGGACTTGCCATGAAGTGGTACACGCTCCTCAAACCTGAGCGATTGCACCTTTGAATGCTAAATGCATTGACAAATACCGGTAACAGTTCAACATGTGCCGCGGGCTGCTGTGAGCAATCATTCCAGTGCGCTGCGGCGGCACGAATGAATCATGGATACACACGAGGCGAATCGGCCGCCAATATTCAGCACCCGAGCCTGCAGACAGGCTTGGACGGAGGCGACCCGTCGCGTGCGTGGAGATGGTGTTCGGATCTCCTCGCAGATTGCAGCCAGCGCCAAGCACCGGACCGCCATAGCAGTGCTATTAGCACCGACACCCGACCCGGGTCGGAATACTAAAGCAGCACATTTCCGATGATCCGATGGACTCTTCCGAGCCTGCACACGCCCACTCGGCCGTTTCGTCGCCGCAATGTATTGTCAATTTGTGAGGCCCTATTGTCAAGATTGACGAACTTTTACCCTTTTACACCGAATTCAGCGGCGACCTTTGAGCTATCCTTTACTTACCGGTACACGGTCTTCCTATGGACAGGGAGGCGTTGCCAAGCCAGCGGATCTCGCGTTGGGCTGCCTCGCAGGCTACCCCACCCGAGCGAAGCCTTGTAGCTGATCAAATCGTGGAGCCTCGCTCTCAACGTCAGCAACCCGCGCCCCTGATACTGAAGCACGGATGGATTACAGGCATTGCAAACAGCTACATGTATGTCGAAGACAACTAACTGTGAAGCAGTAAACGTGGAAATGAAGCCGACGGCTGGTAGGTTGATGGCGCGAGAGCTTGCGAGGACGCGGTAAACCCATGTCATGCTGATTTTTAACACAAAATGACATTACTGGACCAATGGGCGTGCTCGAAAGTCCACCTCTTCTCAAATATTTCGGCTCTCGTCCTCCTGAGATATCCTTGCATTACAAAGCGCAAGCTTAAAATTGCCCGGATTCAACACTTGTCATCCTGTAACGAAGGCTGCTTGGGGGAGTTGAAGGTTCTGGAATCCCACGGTGTATACATTTCCTCGAAAACGCAAACTTGTACTTGGTTTTCGTATGCTGAAAGACACGCGAACAGCCGCAATAAAAGAAGCGGCCAAAGACGCGGCTCACTGACGCCTTCCCCGTCCTGTCCCCACAGAGCTCAGTCCGCAAAAAGCAGGCCAGAGCTCACATCTTAACAGTCTACAACTCCCAACTTGCTACGCGTGACAAGCGGCCAATTCTTATCGGAGAAGTCATCGCCAGTCAACAACAGCACGTTGAAGTTGCGTCTAAACTTCAGAAACATTAACAAGTGAGCAGCTCCACTAAGATTTTGACGGTCGAACTCATGGTAACATCCACAAGGCCAATATCCAAGCATCAAACAGTCTCTACAGTCTCCACAAGACCTCCAATGCAGCGCAGTCTCAGTATCGACAGTCACAAGCCCCACGGACTCAGTCACGGCCTTCAAATGGACTTGAAACAGGCTGTGAAGCTCGAGAAGCAGGAACTCTGTAAACTGGGACTTAACTCGTCCACTACCATGGATTTGCCACTACCTAAGGCTGTTGAGCCCCACGAGGAAGAAGAAGAGTCGACCTACTGGTTCTACCGCCAACAACGGGTCCGTAGAGCGGCTTCGTTCACTAGCGGCCAACGACCAATGCCGTGCTCTCCGCCAGTGCCGATCCCACAACATCATGAAGCTCAGAGACGCTACAGTGCTGCTGCAGGACTAGGAGAACACTTGACACCTGAGATCCAGAAGCTCAGCAAGTCGCAGTGCGAGGCCAGACTCTGGGACGAGTTCTGGAACTACAAGCTGTCGTTCGAGTCACGCGAGTCTTTTGAGGCCTCCAACGTCCAGCTGAAGGAGGAACGAGGGAAGTTCAGGTCCGAATCTACAGCTGAGACGGTGATTGAGGACGACGTCGCCTCCGTTGGGCCTGAAGATGAGCACGGAGACGTGTTTGAGATGGACCTATAGTTGGTAGCAGGGACATGGAGACGAGTGGTGCATCTCGTATGGTAAACCAGGATGTTTCGACAGGTAGCAGTAGTGTTAGTGTGAGGTGAAGGAGCGGCAAGGATCGCTTGGAACTAATATTGAACGACCACCTCGGTACGTTTTGTGAACATTGTGAGTTTGTCATGGTAGCAGACCCTGTGAAGGCTCTTGGAGCTGCTGCTGGCGAAGCTGCAGCGTCTTGAATCGATTGCGACGCATGTCAGCTGATACGAGCTCCAGGCGTGTTGCAAGTCGATGATGTGTGACCTCAGCGCTCGTCCAGTGGTTCTTCCAGCGTTGAAAGGCCAAGAACTCGTTGCCATGCTGCCAGTGGAACAGCATACTCCTAAGAATTCTTGGCAACAGAGGAACGGCTCTTGCGGGTAGTTGATCGGCTAACTGACGCCAGCGCTCGAAGGCCGGTTGAACGGAAGCTAGGGCAATGATGGTGCTCTCCGTCACTTCACTAGACGAGTTCAAGATTGTGTGATGTTGCTGGTGGACGATCGCCGTGCGCCGTAGCCATCGGCACACTGCAACATGAGCAAGTTGTCTCCTGCTGATCACGTATGCAGACGTCTGACAAAGACAACGCGGGGCGTGAACCATCGCAAGCTCTTGCTGTAACCACTTTGGGTAGTCCGCGAACTTGCGACCGCTTTTGGCGTTGATGCTGGTACCAACGCATTCCTCTGTACTTGTTTGCAGACTTTCGTCGACGAAAGTTACAATTGGCAGCAGCTCTTCGTTCACACCCTTCAACTCAAGTACCTTTTCGGTGGGGTCCTGCAATGTCGGCCCGCTGCTTGGATGATCGGGACTTACTGCGACTATTTCCTGATACGTTGGTGCGTCCTCTGTGTGCTCGATCTCAACGGTAACACGTAGTCCGTTAGTCTGAAGTATGTCGCCATACCGGAACTCCGTAATTCGCTTTAGCAGCCTCCCATCCAAGCGCCCGCGGTCATTTTCGAGTACTATTTCCTCATCTTCGTCATTTTCGCTTTCGGTTGGGTTGTGTCGGGATGTTTCGGTATCCGCGCTGGAATAAAAACGTTTCCGTGGCGATTTCCCAGCAGCGATGTACGTATCGTACTGGTCTCGAAACCATGACGGAAGCGGTACAATGCGATGACAAATTGATTCATGGTCGCAAAACCCACACCGATCCGACGTCATGCCGCCTTCATTGTCTCGGGGTCGTTCGTAACCTTTGCAACCACAAGTTTTGCTATCAGCATCGCAATGGAGGAACGCACGGTCTCTCTTGTTCATCAACAGTTCACGCACAATTGTCCTCGATGCAAAAGATGGCACTACGTGAAGTGTGTAATAGAAAGAAGCTTGTCCTTCGTATTCGGCCTCCAGTCGACATTTCAAGTTCTTGATGAGAAAGCACGCGTTGTGCAAACAGCCCGCTGCCAATGCATAGATCATTGCAGTATTTCCGAAGGCATCCAGTGCATTCACATCACAATCGGATCGTTCGAGCAGCATCGTCATGATACGACAAGCTAAAGGAGTGCTCGTGAAACAAGCGGCACGATGCAGCAAAGGCACACCCATTCCATCACCAGACAAACGCCCAGGATTAAGCTGGTTCTCCAATAACAGCAATGTCATTTCGGCATACACGTCACCAGGGTGCTTGGCTGCAGCGTATAAGCACTCGATGCTTTCTGCCTCTGATAAATATTTGTTCATGGGGATACTCGTGTTCACTATCCACTTCAGAGCATTCAGTGACCCGCTCTTGATCGCTGCTAGGACCAGTGCACACACAGAATGGTCTGGATTGGTACAGGGATCTTGGATCAGCGCCATTGCTTGCAATTGCGATACCTGATCCAGCGTCACAGCAGACATCCACTGATCTTGAATGCTAACATTGCGTTTGTACCCCTTGAAGTTTTGAACTATACCTTCTTGCTCCGAGCTATTCCCCACCAATTCTTCATTGATGATGAGCACGCTCCGAAGTAAGCCGAATACCTGGGGAGTGGTTGATGCTTCCTCCTCAGTATCGCTGCTTGTCGTCGATTCATATTGACTAGGCTCCTCTTTCTCGGTGTTCTCGACTCCCGAAAAACTAATTTGCGGCAATTTGGAGGATAGCACGTTGTACAAGTGATTATGTCCAAGCAGTCGGCAAAGTTCGAGTGGATTGCAGTCGTCTAGCTCATGTTGTTCCTGATTTTCTTCGATGAAGATCTGCCGCCAGTCTACTCCATTGGACTCACTGGAACATTTCCACGATAGACAGAATTCTGCCGTCCGTCTAGCATTCCATCGCACAATGGTGTGAAGAATGCGTGCTTCCTTCAGCGCAACTGTGATAGTTTGCATCTCATCGTCCCTAGCGTTGTCGGATACCCAACAATCGATGAGCCGCTCCATAAGGACAATACAGTCCTGAGGAATCGCGTAATTTACGATCAAATTTATGAGCAAGTCCTTGCCCTCGCTCGCACTCAGATGATGTTGAACATTCTCCCAATAAAATAAGAAGATTTTATCCGTGAAGCTTGGCAAAGTGCTGTTAATTTTACTGTAGTCGTTCGAAAAGTGAACACTTGGGACAGCAACAAATTTACTCCAGTATAAACCTCGCTCCGACCCAACTGGAAACCTCATCAGTAACCACTCCATGACATCGGCGCGAGCATGCATAACTATCCACTGGATCATCGTTTTACCTCTCACTCGCATCATTTTCATATTTTCAAAAGTGTTGGATTGGTCGGGAGAAATAGTGGTGATGCCGTCTGGAAACACGATATCAAAACATCTCATAACAAAGGCGAGCGGGAAATCATTCGCACACATGTGTATGACAGATTTAATTGAGGCAACCTCATTCGATTGCTGCTGGCCTTGGTCTGTAGCACTCGAATTGGCCTTCAGCAGATTCTCAGCGCATACAATCAGAAATTCTCGGTGATATCGGAATTGATCATTGCTGAAGTAGCGTCGATCACTTACTGCCGAAGCGTGGAGATCAAAAACTTTGTCCAACAAAAGATGCCTGTGTCCCAACCGGTGCAATGCTTCTAGGAGCACTAATGCGCAGTCCAGGTAACCAAGATAAACTGTATATTGAAGCCAAGTTGTCATCGTCGAAATTTGATCGTCAACTTCAATCCTCTTCCAGTGTTCGAACAGGGATCGAAAGTAACTCAACAATACTTCCTCGCACTTTTCAATTGATGGTTCAAATATTTTATGTGCCAGGCAATCGTTACTTCTCTGTTGTAGATATTTATCCACACAATACTCAAAAAGCTGCCAGCTATCACCGTGCAGGTCGACATCATCCCCAGCAGGCTTCTGAACAGACTGGGTCAACTCATTCAGAAATTCAAGGTGCTCTATCTCGATTGGTGTGTATTCCCCACGTTTTCTCCGTTCTTTATTCCAAGACAACAGGCTTTCGTAAATTACTTTCCACAGAGACGCACCTCGCGGGCTACTATGCTCACTTTCATCTGCATTTTCCTCCAAATCGAGACTTTTTGACTTCAGTGGCCACTGCTTTACACAATGCTTCAATGTGTGAAAGTACTTTTGGCCAAATACCATCGCCAAGAACTCAGAACTACTCGAAATATTTTCCAGATCGAGAAACTGACTCAGCAACGCTCCTACCTGGCTAGACTGAGTGGAAGGAGTTGCTAAGCACCAATGTATAATATCCTGGGGGCTGATTCGCTCGGCTCCATGCTGAAGTAACATTGAAAGTATCTGCGGGTATCGGAGAGAAGTCCGAAGGCCTTCAACTAGCGATGAAGGAAAATGCACATTCATTTGTGCTGATTCACCGACATCCTCATTATCACACACTCCATCAGGACTCGCACCGTTCACCAATAGGAGCTCAACCATTTCTACTCGAGGATTTTGCATCGAATCGCTATGTTTCATACCGCACATGCGTAATGCGTGCAATAAAGGTGACAACAGCTGATACATACGACCCATTGGAGCGGTTGACGATGCTCTACATGTAGTTGTTTCAATGGTATTGGCAAGCTTGCATTGATCACAAATTGCACCATACTTTCGGCATCCCAGTTCATCCTCTGTGATAGCAACTCCACCATCTTTGATGGATCGTTTCTCGTTTTCATTAATTTTCCCTCTGATTCAGACTGACGACTGCCCGAATGCCAATACCATAACGCTTCCACTGGATGGTGTAAGTTTTCCCAGTCCGGCGCACTCTTTCTGCTAAGCGTGGGGCTACCCAATACTTCGTTAATAGGAACGGTTGGAGCTGTGACTTTCCGTAAGTTTTTGAGACGGCGGCGTTGAAAGACAATGCCGCACGGCGCCCATGGTGCTTTCTGTACGTCTTCATCGTGTTTAGGTTGAAGGGTAGTGATAGAAGACGCACACACGTTTGCACCGAGACCAATGAAGAGCTGAACGAGTTCTAGCTCTCCTCTCCAAATAGCCAGATGAAGAGGATATACACCCTCATTATCGCAAACATGCAATGTGGACGTACATGATCGAACTAAAAGCGTGGCAACTTGCAAACGTGTCAGTGAATCAACGAAACCCAGCAAGCACCAATGTAAAGCTGTTCTCCCGCGATCATCTTGAATAAGCACAAGATCTTCTGCAGCTTCATTTTGCTGAATACTACCACATTCAACAGGAGATTTTCCAAGTAGCACTTCGCAAACATCAAGGTAACCTCTGCGTGCAGCACAATGCAACGCTGTACAGCCTGAAACATCCTGCAAATCCACCGGCATACAAATCGTGGAAACCAGAAAATACACAATAGGTAGCTGTTGATTTTCACACGCTTCATGCAGCAATGTTCGTTTCAACTCCTTCAGCTCCCAGTCTTTCTTCGAGCAGCCATAAATCTTAACAATACCCTCCAGTCTTTCCAAGTCTCCAGACCGACAAATATACCACAGATCTCCTCGACAACGCATGTCCAACACCTTCAAGTTTTCACCTCCCGCTTCAATTCTGCACTCTCCATCCAAAACCCGTCGACTGATCATCTCAAACATTCGATCTGCTAACTCCCAAAGTCGTCGATAGCGTTTGCTCTCCTTCCTCATTTCTGCAGTCACCAACGCCGGAATTCTCACTCCATTTCGTCGATGCAACGCTAAGACCTCCACCTTCTCCAGTACATAATGCAATGCAGTGCGATTGGAATTATCTTGAACATGAACTTGCAGCTTAGCATCTCTTCGTCGTAAAAATCTCTTAGCAACCTTCAAATGTTCGTTAATGACTGCGTGGTGTAGTGCAATTCGTCCGCATACATCTCGTTCTAATACACACACTCCAGTTGCATTCAATAAATCCCGAACTTGCTTTCTATCTCCAATGGCAGCTACTTGATGCAATGCAGGAAAGTCTCTGGTATACTCAAAGATCACTTTCCGACGTTGAAGTCGGGTGTAGCCATTTAGAAATAACGGTTCTTTAGAAACGTCCTCACTCCGGTTCGTTAGAAATCTCTTCTTCCAGCGGCGATACTCGCGTTCAAAGCGCTCCTCTTCCAGCAGAAACATATCCGTCCGCAAGGGCTCCAAGACCGCATTGAAATCCGACACCATCACGATAATAAAGACGTAACTCCAATTAGAAATTGTCGAAAAGTCGTTACAGTTGCGGAGAGCCAGTTCGAGCAACTTTCAGCTCAAGAACAGTTTCGCGCAACTCAAGAGCACCATTCGATAAGAGCATTTGTAGCCATCTATCATGGTCGCTCGACACCACCTTACGATCGCCGAGAAGAACAAGCTACGGGCTTTCCACCGTGAACGACCCGACCTGACTCAAGAGCAACTACGCGAATGGGTACACGCACACTTGGGCAAGTGGCTGGGACGCTCCACTATTGGCAAGATCGCTAGTATGCCTGAAGAAGTGTGTGTCAATCCGGAAGCCAAGCGTGTACAGAGCGGACGGTATCCGGAGATGGAACAGGAACTGTTCACTTTTGTGCACAGTCAACAGAGCCTACAGGGCGAGCTGTTCGTCCTGAGTGAAGGGTTACTATGGACTAAAGCCAACGAGATCCTGCAGAGGATACGCGGTCCTGCGCAGTCTGTGTCATTAGGCTGGGTGCAGAGATTCAAGAAACGTCACGGTCTGCATCGTTCCCAACAGACTGTGCACGTAGAGGAAGTTGTAGAGGTGGAAGGTTGTGTAGGGGTTAAACGGTCGAGAGAGGAGATGCAGGATGATACGGAAGAACAGGTGAAGGTGCCTCCTTTGTCGAAAGGAAGGAAGCAGTTCGTGTCAGCAGACGACATTTTACTGTTGACTCAGGTATTGACGACCAAGCCTTGGGCTTTTCAACACGTGATGGACGGCTGGCAACAGGTGAGTGACCAATTGCGAGGACATGAGGATTTTCGACTGGAAAAGACGGCGGGGGCTTGTCAAGCTCGTGTGGCTTTGTTACTGGATCATTTACGGGCGGGAAACGCTGCTGCGTTGCGGAAAGCTGGAACGTCGGATGAATATGAACGTAAACGGGAACTACTGGTGGAGGTTCAAGCTAAACAATCGGCGTTTGAAGATGTTCAGGATGATGTACGCAAAAGGAAAGGAGAACCGAGTGTACCGCTTACTGTCACGCAGCACGACGCTGCGGTCGCGAAAGTGGGTGAAGTCGCGGCTGCAATTGCTGTCGCAGAGGCGACGGGGAAGCTGAGAGGGGTAGTCAGTGTCGTCTGGAATTGCTGGAGATCAGGATGGAACGAGAACTTACTGAGCAGCGACGACATGCGGACGAACAAGTTCGAGAGCTTGAAAGGTTGCAACGTGTGCAGCTTGAAGCGCAGCAAAACCAACACGCGCAACTACTGGCGACCATCCAACAACAACAAGCCATGATGCTGGATCTCATTAAGTCAGTTGCTGCCCAAGCCAAGAACAAGGAATAGGCAGACAATTGATTTTTATGACCGACATGTATTAAATACCAGTAGTAATAAAGGCTATCACAAACTTCTAAGTACTACTGTAGTACTGAAGTATTTTAATACAAATATTTCGGGCTGCTCCTTGATATTTTTTAAATATTAAAATATCATACCGGTACATGTGCGTCTTACAGATGATAACCTTTGAGAGGTTGGAAGGTCAGTTTCTCAGCGGAATCTGTTTCCAATTCTGAAAGATTCAATCATCCAAAATCAAATGACTATGTCTGTCAGACAGGATATCATTTTGAATATATTAACCAATCCCATTTTGAGATTACCATTAGCCCCTGTACTTGATACAGTAAGAGAGTGGCCATAATACACAACGTGTGATCCGCATCAACAGTGGTACCTCATAAGAGAGTGGCCATAATACACAGCGTGTCAACAACGGCACTGCGACTAAATCCACAGCAAAAGAGCCGGTGGGTGACTCGACGAACCGCTTTTCCTTGGTTGTCGTTGCCGACGAGTTACTATTCCTTGGTTGTCGTTGTGAAGGTTTCCACGCAAACGTCACCCCGCAGATGAATCTAGCGTCGAACGCTTGCACACCCTGTCCAACGAAAGCACGTTATTCAAGACCCTGGGAATACACCGCACCTCACGCGACGTACAGTGTGTGAACTGCGCTTTGTGTGTTGATGGAGCCCTCCAGGAAGCCGTTTCTGAGAGCCCGCTCCACAACAATGTTGCCGGGGATCGGAACTACTGGTTTAGAAGATGGGATTCAAGTAAACTGGAGCCTGACGCAAGAGCTTCGGCGACTCATAGATCGTCGCCGGAAACTCAGCTCGCTATGAGATCCGACTCGCCACAGATTCCCGAGGGAGTATCTGTGACCATGAAAACGTCTGTGAGGTGTATTTCGGACCACCCCGGGTGACTCGAACAGAACCAAGAAATGTCACCTAGCTCGGCTTAGGGTTGTATCACCGCTCTGTATTAATAGGCGTCTCCAATATTTATGATTTGAAGGCTATTATAATGACATCCGCTGTAAATCCTCGTGATTGATTGTGGTAATATTCTGCGTCCACTTCATACGGTTGATGCTGCGGAACTGGAGAGCGATGCCGTAGGGGTGCCCTCCTACTGTATTTTTCGGATCGCGTTCTATCGTTTCAAATCAAGAGAAAAGGAAAATGTAAACTTGTGTGTTTTCCTTGGATGATTTGCTGTCGCACTCGTATCAATTACGGCACGTAGGAGGCAGGTTTAAGTAGATTAAGACTACAGGTACATGAGTTGCAACTCAAATTGAGCTCACTTCGCAGTCTGCAATCAAGCGCGCAAACGTCATATCGAATCATGCGTTTCATTTCCCCCTTCTCGTTGCGACTACCGTCCTACTTTCGAGTCCTAGTGCCATCGGTGTTAAGCAGTCTACGGTAGCTGAGGCAGGTACCCAGCCCAACTCGATCGATGCAGGTGACGCGAAGAGCTTTTTGCGGAACAAGTGGATCGACGACGACTCTACTGACTATGCTGAAAACGAAGAGAGGGATACTACTGCCAGCATGAAAATTGCAATCGAAAAACTGAATCGCTGGCTGGACCTGGGCAAATCACCAGGTCAGGTCAGAATGAAAAAATTACCCAAGGCTGGCTACACAGGCACAAAACCTGACGACCTGGCCAACCAATATGCGGATGCGTACAGGGCGAAGTTCGGCATTTTCAATGGCCAATAACCTCGCAGAAGTGAAATCTGAAGGGCACGTGGTGAGTCGAAAAGAGGACAATAGCACTTACAATCAGACTTTTATTTGAGAAAAAGAAAGAATAACTCCGTCAACCACTTTACTTGATTCATCTATTTGTCATGTTAGGAATGGACGATAGGAAACCACATGACTGTCCCCACCGGCATCATTACAGCGTTGCGCTTGATGACATTCAATTTGTACGGGTGGAACTGTCTCAACGTGGACCGATATCGCTTCCAGAAGTACATGCTCGAGGTGGGAGACGTTTTTACACAGAATAGTCTATCTGTACGTCCACGCGTTCCTGGAACCGAAACAATCCCCATGGTGAAGCTCCCTAACACGAAATTTGGTCGGCGCGGGTCCAGATCGGGGAAATACCCATTTTAAAAATACCCATTATGCATCACCCCTGTGGTGCATAATCTGGTATTAAAATACCCCATCGGAGTCGGATGGGGTACGTGTCCGACTGGTCGAGGACCACCCTCCTAACGCAGGTAGAATTGTAGAATATTCTACCGAGGCCAAAATGTGCTATAAACACGCGAATACTACAATTCCATCATTATACACCTCGACGGGAATAGAAGGTAACACATTCTACCCCTTCGAGGAGAATACGGGCTACAACCCCCTTTTGGCGAAAGTAACGCACACTACGGAGCTATCAAGCATGCACTTGGCATCGGGCTGTAGGAGAGGGGAGATTGACGTGCCATATAGGTCGCTTGCGTCTGGAGCGCCACTCGAAGCAGCGGTCATGCCCGTGTCTTCTTTTCACTTCTTCGCAGATGATCCACACTGAGGTGTTGAATGTGGAGCTGTAAATGAAACCATCGTAGAATCGCAAACAAATCATATCTTGGATTTATGTAGAGTCCTGCAGGACAGATGTCACTCGGCATTTGGGTTATGCTTCGCAAAGGCAGTCGCTAAGCCCCCGCGAGAACAAAAGCAACCTCGGGGCGAGGGCGTGCTGAAAAACTTGGCGCTGGGACCGCTTACTCAATTCCACGCGGGCTCGTTACACCATTTTACCTGCAACCGCTTGCCTCAGTTGCCCCCCTCCCCTCTTTCTATAACTGAATATGTATCCACTTTTTGCTGTTATTATCGCTTCTACCCGATTCTCCCGTTCACGCCGTTCTCCGTGAACGCGTGAACCGTTCCCCCTGACGACGTTTTATTCAACAGCCTATTACGCAATTGACCGCGAATCTGTTGCGAGTGGTCATTCCGGATACACTCCAACAAGACATCCTGCATCACTACCATTCGAGTCTGGAGGAGGTCATCAATGTGTTGGCAGAACGTATCAGCGGATCAGAGATCACTTTCACTGGAGGGGTCTATACCGCAGCGTACAACGATACGTGCGAGAATGCGTAGACTACGAGACCGGGAAGGGTCGTCCTACAATCGAGGCGAGTCGCCCGGGAACATCCAGGCGACCTACCCGTTCCAGATCATAGATATGGATCACATACTGTCGCTACCGAAGTCGTATAGAGGCAACACTGAGCTGCTGATCTGGGTGGATCTCTTTACCGGATATGCTATTGCTAAAGCTAGACGATCGCGGAATCATACGAGGAATACGTGTTCCGTCGTTTCGGTGCAAGCGAAGCCATCCGCCACGACCGGGAGCCGGGGTTCATGTCGGATTTTTTCCGATCGTTTAATAAGATCTTGGGGCAGCGGCAGAGGGCCACGATGGCTTACCGACCGCAGGTAAACGGCACGGCGGAACGCATGGTCCAGACGATCACTCGCGCGCTAAAGATGTATGTACATGATGTCAATCAGCGGGATTGGGATGAGTATGCGGAACGACTCACGTTCGCCCTAAACACGGCCCAAGGTCGGACTCGAGGCGACACCCCATTCTATCTGGTGCATGGGTGGGATCCTAGATCCACGCTCGAAGCGATGATCCCGGTGGGCAGCACCCGACGTCAGGATCGCGACCCCCGCCGATGGCGCTATCGGATCCAGCGATATTACACGCAGGTCCGGGAAGAGGTAAACGAGAGGCTTCGGAAGGCGATCGAAGCTCGAGCCGAACTTCATAACGACGGAGTACAGCCACATTCAATTGAAGCCGGATCTCGCGTGGGGTTATATCTGGATCGGAAGAAGGAAGGAAGTTAGCGCATCTCTGGCATGGACCGTTCTGGGTCGCGGAGAAGATCAATGAATATACGGCCAGGCTACAGATCGCCGGAACGGAATATCGGTTATGCCCAATTGTGCACGTATCGAAGTTGAAGCCTGTGCGAGAATTCCCAGATCGCCCACAGATACGAGTGGTGGCCGGAGAAACGGAACGCACCGATTTTGATGAAGCGCTGTTGTCTGAAGATAGCTGGATCGCAGATCTCGGGCCGGACGAATATGAAGTCGAGCTGATCTCGGATATGAGATCCGGCAAAAAGACTAGATATGGTCGGATCCACCGAGAATTTCTGGTGCACTGGCGTGGATACGAGGAGCCGAGCTTGGTCGACGAAGCAGATCTCAGCTGTGGCGCGCTGCTACACCAGTTCCTGCGGGACTGCGCGAATCGGAATCGGTTCGGCGTGATGCAGTCGCACGAGGAGGAGTGAGGCGAAACCTGTTGATGCGGTCTGGCGTATCAACAGGAAAGGGGGAAGGGGTTGTGAGGAGATCACAATTTCGGAGGAAAGGGATTATATGTTTGTGTGTATTCGAAATCGGGCAGGACAATGAAGAGGATACGAATCCCAGATCCAGATCTAAGAGGCGGGATCGCAGAACGAACGTGTATTAGAAGGGAAGGATGTCTGCGTTTTGCTCACGGCATCGGCAGGCATGCGCGCGGAGATCGGAATCTGGATCTACTCATTGGGCTGCGTCGCTAGCTCCGGAGATGCGGTGGTTGGAGAAGGCGGAGGACTACGATCTTCGTCGCGATCGGAGCCGCGGGCAGAGTGCGAGGAAGACATGACGAATCGAGTTATCGCGACCAATATGCCCGCAGTGATGCCGTTGTGCGGCAACAACTACGTGCAAGGGGCGGTTGTGGTGATGCGCGTTTTCAAGAATGGGATGCCCAGAAGATATTGTCTGAGACAAGAGGTCACAGTTCCGGGAATATGACTGAGCGATGGATCTGGACATGATGACATGGTAAAATGGATGACGTGCTCTAAGCGGAACGAGGAGGGTGACACACCTGACGTGCTTCAACGTGGATATGACGCGCCAGCGGAGATGTCAGACGCGTGTCCGGACCAAGCGGCGAGAACCAAGATACGGGACAAATCTAGTCGGGACCCGGATCCAAGATTGACAGATCCAGATCTCAGATCTCAGATCATGTCTACAACTTTTCCCGGACAAGCTGTATTTTTTCCAATCAAGATGGAAATAGTCCAATTTAGTCTGTGCATGACCAGTCCATTTATGTACTCGTTCCGCGATGTGCAAATCAGCCCCGGGAATCGTTCCGGTCAAGTTGCACTGTTCTCGAATTTGCTAGAAGCTCGATCGAATCTAAGCCCACCAATCTCGCCTTCATGGTGCGCGGCGACTACGACACATACAAGGAGCATCGGCTTGCCATTATGAAAGAGGCTGCTGAGGCCAGCAAAGGCGTCATTACACGCCGCCTCGTGTGGAGGTTCGCCTGCGGCACTGCTTTGCCGCTGAACGAGAAGAGGATATGAAACTGGGGGCTTGAGTCTGAGGGAGAGTCTCGATTTGGAAGTCGCGGAACGCTCCCATGGGTCAAAATGCAAATCATGAAAACGTCTGGTTTTGGGCAACGTGCATAGAAATTGTGTTTGCCTTTTTTGCATTTGTGCATCTTGATTGGAAAAAATGCAGCTTGTCCGGGAAAAGGTGTATAGCGCGATCAGGTGATTACGCCAGATGTATCCGGGGATCGGCCACGAGCGAAGATTACAGAGATGGGGAGGTTATAGAAGAGGTATAGTGCCGGTCATCCGCGGCGGTGGTGGATACATAGGGTACGGTAGAAGACGAGAAAGGACTTAACCGTAAATCAGAACCAAATTTACCATCAAGTGCACAAGTGCTTCGCCTCCATCTTCCAACGGGAATTACATTGGCCCTACAAGGTCTCGACAAGTCTACAAATAGCTGAACTGGTTGTTCGTGTAAGTCTGGATAATATCTTGGGCAGATTTGCCTTACACTAGTGATCTACCTTCAAGTGTTGATATCGGATCCGACGGAGTTATTACTTGGCCCGAGGATCCTCAGTCTGTCAACCCCAGAATCCCCGCTATAGGAAGCGGCAAGTATCGCAAAGGAAGGAACCAACCACACCCCAAAGACAACCAACCGGTCCCGGATCAAGTCCCGGCCGCCAGATCCAAGCTCGACTTTATCGCTTGGGATCTGGATCCCTAACCGGCAGCAGAGCGAAGACTTCCGCGCTGCTCCATCCCCGCGCCCCGCCAGGACGTTCAAGAGTCACATCGCTATATCTCTTCGGAGCGCTAAGAGAGCAGATCCAGCCCACCAACGGGTATACAAGGTGAGAAGTTCAGCAAATCGCGGATCGGGGACCCCCTCCGTTAGTTGGTGTTCGGGCGCTGTTGGGAAGTTTTATCCTGTCTTAACCAGATTTTGACGGATCCCGCTATACCACAGAGTCAGCGCACGATCCAGGCCAACCGACTAATGCAAAGATGATGCGTTTATCTTCATCACAGACAACCATAGCGTCGATGGAGTAGCGCTTTTTCCGGTTGAAATACGCTTCTCCATCAACACCGGGCTTCTGGCTGAAGTTGAAGTGCGTGCCATCAACAAACCCGACCGCCCCACCAATTGCGTAGCGTTCGTCACAAAACGTCGACGTAACTTGGCATCTCTGCTTGCTAGGCCAGGAAACGCAATCATCGTATCGACACAGCAAAGCAGCAACAACTCGTTTGGCGTACAATGTCACCGTTCCTGTGCCAATCCCGTACGCCCGCGCGATTCTGCCAGTCGAACCCCGTTGCCGTAAGTTCCCAGTCGCTCCAGGTTTACTGCCAGCTGAATTGGCACGGGTCGCCGACAGTTGTGACTGCGACATTGAAACACCTCATCACCACCGATGAGCACTGCTAGCACCACGAAGAGATCTTTTCAACTCGAACCGCTTGCCTAAACTCCCTTTCGGGGAGGCGAAAGATCAATTCAGAATAACTTCCACTCTTCTCAATCGGTGTCGGAGCTGATAGAGTGCGCACGATAAGCCACCCATGCCATGAAGTCGTTTGCTTGTGTTGTGATCCATTCGGACTATGACGAACTCCAGTCCATAGTCATATCGTAAAGTCCCAGCAGAAACAACTGCTCGTTCAGCCACGTCAGCATTTTCTTTCGCTCACTCGAAGGCATTCTCGCTGCTCTTGCTGCTATCGGCGGACTCGCTTCTCTTGTCGGCGATCTCACTGCTATTGTAGGCGGACTCGCTGCTCTTGTCGGCGATCACGCTGCTGTTGTCGGCGGGCTGGCCCGCGAGTCGGCATTGTGAAAGATGGCGCGTGGGAGGAGCCGTCGCTGACGGTGGTGCTGGAAGTGCTGGTGGAGGGCACACAACGCTGCTGCAGAAGCAGTTTATGGTAGAATGACTGGGAGTCCCTACTCAGTTCAATATCATTGTTGGTAAATCGATCGATGATCGTTCTAAGGCCTTTGGTGGGGCGCAGACGAAGATCGCTGGGTTTGGGCTAATGGCTGACTACGTTTATGCTTCTTGTATCAGTGCTTTTACAGACGAAGGCCAGGCAGTGCCAGTGAAGTATACTACAAAGTGGGAGCCCGCTATCTGCCAGAGTAGATGGACATCCTTCTTTAAGGTGTACAAGAAAACGAAAGCACGAGTAGACTCGCAGACTGGTTTCAGCTTGTCAGTGAAGGAAATCGACAAGGGCAAGACTTTGGAAGAAGCGATTAAAGCGGTATGCCCGTTTTACTTCCGGCTTGATATGTTTTTCGGCGAGCGCCAGAACGTGCGGCCTCACCCTGTGATGGATGGTGGCGCAACGAGCGCTAGCGTATCGTCAACGACCGACCAAGATGAGCTGAGTACTGAGAATGCGTTTTCAGCGGATTCAACTACTGATTTTGCGCCATCTCTGAGCTTCAATTTACCGCAGAGTGCGTGTGAAGATGATCAAGTCTCTGAGCGACACGACGGTGCGGAGTCATCGCCCGTTGCCAGCATCGATGCGCTGCGCGGTCGATTTGAATGTGGCCGCGGTGAGGGTCCTCAAACAAGAAGCCCAGCCTCTCCTACTACGGCGTCCATCAGTAGCTCGATTACATCGTCGAGTACTACAGCAAGAACCCCGGGTGCGACTCGCTCAGCTAGGGACACCGGGTCGGATAAAGCGAACCAAGCCCGAAAGCGTGATTTCGCCTCGACATTTCGAGAGTTCAGTGAGAAGAGACTTCAAGCAGAGTCACGATGGCGCTGCGACGAGCTTGCAGAAGCCAGAGCCGGCCGCCTGGATGATCTCGAGCTCAAGCAGCAAGAACAAGGTGATCGAAAAGCAGCACGTGAGCTACAATACAAGGAATCCCAGTCTGCGTTGCGCAAGGACATGTTTCTCAAGTTGCTCGAACGCGGAAAAGCCGAAGAAGAGGCACTCTCCATTGTTGAAAAGGTAGTTCCAATGTAGAGAACGGAATCAGCCCGAGACAGATTCTATAAACAAGCTAACACTGCCGCTTTCACTCTCTCTCTTCAAGTTTCGCCTTCATGGGTTTCAGTCCTCGCCAGTAGCTCGACATTCTCATCGTTTTCTTCTTCCTCTTCTTCCTCGTCGCTAAGTGCGTCATCAAACGGTTCGAGGTCTTGATACGTCAACGCGAAATTGTGCAGCATCACACAGGCCATACACTGCTTGTTGACCCAAATGAAGTCATCCTTCTCTTTGATTTGGGTGGACATGCCTTTAGGAATGCCCATCGGTTCTTCAACAAGCCGATACAATTCTCGTTCACATCACGAACTGACGCTACAACTGTGTTGAATGCCGCATTTTCAGGCTGCAGCACTTTGGGTTTCTTGTAGGGAACCAGCATCCGCCCAGTAAGCTGGTAGCCCGAGTCGCCAACCAAGTATTGCCCACGCGAAAACCGTTTCTCTTGTTCGACAGCAATACGAGACTTCGAGAAGACTGTGGAGTTGTGGTATAGCGGGATCCGTCAAAATTTGGTTAAGACAGGATCCAACTTCCCAACAGCGCCCGAACACCAATAAACTGCCTAAAAATGACTCCAAACGATGCGTCCCGGAGGCTTATCTTTTGCTCAGGCAAATCCTGTTTTTGCAAAAGATTTTCCTCATCAATGGGTACTTTGAAACCCCTACTACAGAGTAATTAAGGGTGCGGGGCTATTAACAATTCTGAAACTCATCGCATGCAGCACCGCGAGTGGTATTCAGTGGGCACAGACAGTCTACGACCAAGACTATTAATACCGTCGAGATATGTTAGAAATATTCTCAACTTTCGTGTCTCAACTTTCGTGTCTACATGTAGTCTGCTGCTAGTATTAATATCTATGAAAGTACAACGCTTGGTGAAAGGCCTTTGAATAGCAGTATGACTTGCTACGATCGTGTTCGTGGTTGAATAGTTATGGCCATTTTAAAAAGTACCCATGTTTACTAACCTAAAATACCTACTGCCAGATCCAAAGCCCCCGCCGGTAATTTTTAACTTATGCCTTCTCTCAGCCGCTCAAATGAAAACCTGACTGGTACGCCTTCAGGCGATCTCTAAAATACTGATTGTACCTCCTGGTACTTTGTGTCGCCGCCAAGGTTGTCCTTGACCTGTTGAAATCGTTTCGGCACGTTGTGATCAGTTTTTGATCGATCACGGCGGCCGCTGACTTTATGGGGTACTTCCCTAATTTTGGTGTGAGATTGCAGTACCGGCTTTTCATTGGCTCAATATCTTGAAGAGCACTTAGCTTGGGTTACTTGAATGTTGTTCTAAGTCGACTGGGTCAACATGCGTGTAAGGTGGCTTGAATGTCGCTTGAGGCCGACTGGGTCAACATCCACGTGTTTTCAGATACAATATAGCAGCTTATTAAGTTATACGACGTTTAATGTTGATAACTGTATTTGGTTTAGGTTGTCGTAATAATATAAATATCCGTTTATGTGGTTTTACAGGATCCTGGACGGTTCTGGATTCGCTCTAAAACTCTGGATATAAAGATCTTAAAATCTTGCCACAATTCGATGTGTCTATGCAATTCTCTGGATATAAATATTTGATGTGTCTATAAAATCTTGCCACAATTCGATGTGTCTATGCAATTCTCTGGATATAAATATAAATATATATATATATATATATATATTTATAATTCTCTGGATATAAATATAAATATATATATATATATATATTTATAATTCTCTGATATAAATATAAATATATATATATATATATTTATAATTCTCTGGATATAAATATAAATATATTTATATATTTATATTTATATCCAGAGAATTGCATAGACACATCGTATATATATATATATATATTTATAATTCTCTGGATATAAATATAAATATATATATATATATTATATTTATATTTATATCCAGAGAATTGCATAGACACATCGAAATATATATATTTATATTTATATCCAGAGAATTGCATAGACACATCGAATTGTAGCAAGATTTTATAGACACATCGGATTTTATATCCAGAGAATTGCATAGACACATCGAATTGTAGCAAGATTTTAAGAGCCCAAGATCAATACTACTCATTGCCTCATTCATAAAGCTTAGGGCTTATACATGTACCAGTTCCGGTTTCCGTCGAATGGGTACTCATTCCCGCCGCCGTACGGGTACCCGTTGTCGTCGTACGGGTACTCGTTGCCGCCGCCGTACGGATACTCGCTGTTCATGAACTTGTTGCCGTCGTACGGGCACTCGTGACCGCCGGGTTAATCGTTCACCGCCACCAGTCACCTTGTACGCGTCGACAAACTTGTGAAAGTTCTCGCGCATGGTCTTGATGCAGCTGCAGCGAAAGGAAATGTGATATGCCTTGAAAAGGAGATCGTGGCGCACCACCATCAGTTTGCGGTCGTACTTCCAGGTCCTGGGTTATACGGGCTTTTGATGTTGTAGGCGTACGCGACTCCCGTCATCGTCGTTCTGGATCCAAGGATATTGGCTTCGTGACCTGGGAATTTCGACCAGGATATCATCACTCCATCCACGCCATTTGCCCGGCTGCTACGTACTCTGCCGACTGAAGCTTCCAAAAACGCAAGGTCCCCGCTCCACGCGTTTTTGTTAACGGAGGCCGAGAGTTGCGTTTTCACCTACTGGGAGAAGCTTGGGTCGTAGCTGCAGGTACCTTGGTTGTAGATGCTGGTGTTTTGGTTGTAGCTGCTGGTGTCTTGCTCAGTGGCAGCTAGTGATGGTTTGGATTTATTTCGAAACTACTTAAAACGATTCGAAAGTGCGATATTAATTGCGCAATAGCTCAAAATAGATCAAAACTACCCTCTCAAAATAGATTTGCGCTGATAAAAATCATTTCATTTGGCATTTCGACGAAATGCCATTCACGTACTCTGGACGACGTCCCAGCTGACTCTCTCTCAAGCGCTTCGTGACTTTCAGGAAAGGAATGCAGCCGTGCCCAGTCCGTAGCCTCCTTTGCGACAGCGTGGTGGTTGACATACACGTACGCCAGCATGTCAACTTTGTCTGTAGTCAATCTGTTCCGCTTCTTGGAATGGATAAAATCCATAATGCTCCAAGCGCGCTCACTCGCTGCCGACGACGTTGGAATAGCGAAGATCCTTGGACCATGGTATCTTCTTCGTCGGAAGCGATTAGCGTGGATCCAAAAGAAATGCTAGCCCAATGGCATTCGTGTGCACGAATTTCCACCTAGTATCTACAATCTCCTTGATAGTAGCTTGAAGATCGTTATCAGTGTCGTAAGCGGGGTGATTCAGCAGCCAGCGAAACCGAGTGTACACGCGCGAGGTTGGACAGTTATCCGACTCAAGTTCACGAAGCGCTTCGATCACGGGATCGAGGAACCCCACAACCATCTCCAGCTTTCTCCAAAACCCAATATCCTTGATAGCATTTTTCACTCGAGTAAGCTTCTGAGCTGCCACCTTACTGGATGCCGATCTCTGTATCAACGCTGCAAATTGCGGTTCCGTAAACAGCTTTTTCAGGACACTCTTGTTCTCTAAAACCCGCGAAAAGCATGCGTGAAGAGAATACTAACGCGTACTGACCGGAACAACTAGAGCTCGTCGATGGTCATTGGACAACTCCCTCAACGTGCTTAGAAACTGACTGAGTCCTGCATGGTGATCACGGACGTATGTTTGTAATCGCAAGCGCTTTCGTGTGAACAGCCTTGAAGAAATCAAGTTCACACACGTCTTGAATCAACAAATTCAATACGTGAGCTGAGCAACCTCCTCCAAAGATTGGCCGCTCATTCTCCAACAAATCCCATGCTTTACTCATGTTGCTGGCATTGTCGGTCAACACGCCTGCCACCACCGCCCCAGTTTCCTGTTCAACTTCATCGATGACGCGGCCGAGCTGCTGGGACAAATACTCGGCCGTCTCTGGAGCTATCCCAGTTAGCAGAGAAGACCAAAATACCGACGGCATTCCTGGAGCTACCACCATAAAGTTGATTATGGTTGAGTGGTTGACGTCCGTCCAAGAGTCTGTGACGATAGTGACAAACCTTCGTTCACCGATCATATCAACGGTTCTCTGACGAACTTGATCACGTACATGTCGTAGCAAATCCCCACCTAATCTGTGCCTCGATGAAAATCTGATCCCAGGGACCAGAAGCCTGAACGGGTCCTGAAATGCTTCGGATTCAACCAGCGTGAATGGTAGCGCGCAGATGTAAAACATGCTCGCCAACGCCATCTCAAATTGCTGCTGCTGAGTAGGCGTTGGCGCTGGTGCGGGCTGTGCTAGATCGCCGCCAGCAGTATTGTCACCTCCAGCACCAGCAGCGATGGTAGGCCCCTCCAGCAGAAAATGGTGCAGAACTCCCGCTTCACGGTGGCGTTCCGGGAAGTAATCAAGCACGCGCTGCTTAACAGCAGTGGGGCATCCGGGCAGCTCTTCAGGTGACGATGCATGTTCGTTCCGGCTGAGCGCTTCGAATAGTCACGTGGCAGTAGTTGCAGTCGGCGTGCGGCTTCGATGAGTTGTCCGTCATCCTTTCAAAGTACCCCCAGATCATGTGCTGTGGGCATCCAGGCTTTCGGACAGCTAGAACACGAGGGCGGCGTACTTGGACGAGCGGTGAGTAGGAAACGCGTCGACTAGCGGCGAGCCGAGGAGACCGGCGCAACGTCGGCGCAGTCGCCTGCTGGTCGTCGGGTGAGTCTTCTGCCATGTCGTGGCCTTCTGGAACATCGGCCATAGCGCCCTCGCCCTCTGCGCTGGTAGCCAGACGCCGAAGCGAGAGAATTTTGAAGTGATTGCTAGGTTGCCGATACGAGGGAATGTTGAAGTGAGTGTCCTTGTCAGCTGCTCATGTATCCAGGGATA
This sequence comes from Phytophthora hibernalis, assembly GCA_012656075.1. Taxonomy (NCBI): domain Eukaryota; phylum Oomycota; class Peronosporomycetes; order Peronosporales; family Peronosporaceae; genus Phytophthora; species Phytophthora hibernalis. The sequence goes on along the minus strand of JAAKBF010000308.1, from coordinate 21,629 downwards.
ACCAGTTGCCGAGAGAATGCAGCTTCGATTCGAAGCGAGCGTGTTCATGGAACCATCCGTAAATCCGGCCTATCATAGCTCGCGAGTTATGAGTAATTTTGATCAAATTCGATTTCACTCATAAAATTTAGAATAGATCTTTTCATTATTCTGAATTCAGGATAATCCAAACCATCACTAGATTGCCCGCGACAGCCCCTGCTGCCACTGGCAGCAGGGGCTGTCGTGGGTGATGAGGTAGCGCAGGACTCGGTGCTACCACCGCCGAAATTCTGGGTCCAGTAGTGCTTTGTACGGGCTGCCGGCGCCGAAAAATTTGAACCCTCAGTTCAGGATGTAGTTCATCAACGCATTCATCACCGCCTCCACTCCACGCATTTTTGGTTTGTGACTGGCGTAGTGTGCGCCACCTAAATTTGGTCGAGAAAGGTCCGGAAAAATACCGGTATTAATATTGGTCTTAAATATCCCGAAATATTTGTGTGCACCACAGGGTGATGCATAGTTCGCCAAAATGGCCGCAAGGGAGCCTCAGTGGAGGCATGCGTTGAGTGCTGTGGTGGGTGGGATGTCTATTCGCAAGGCCTCAAAGACGTTCCAAGTAGATAGGGAATCGCTGCGCTGTCGTCTGCATCGCACCATCGCGATGGACGCTAAGAGGGGTCCAAAACCCAAGTATCTGTCGAGAGAGCAGGAGAAAGAAGTGGTGGAGGCGATCGCTGCAAAGATTCGCATGGGACTCTGCCTGGAGAAACCGGAACTGCGCTCCTTCATCCGTCAATCTGCTCTTACACACAACCCAGACGCCGTGACGGCTGAATTCCCTAACAAGGAATGGCTTCACCGCTTCATCAAGCGACACAAAGCCGCCATTTCGCTCCAGAAGCCCCCGAGATCTGCCAGAAAGAGAGCCAAACACTCGACTGTAGAGCGGGCTCTGCTCGAGGTTCAAGCTAATGAAACAGAGGTTCACGTCGATGAAATGGAGGTTCCTGCCAATGAAAGGGAGGTTGACGATGTTGAAGAAGACATGGAGCTGAGAGCACAACAGTCTCCATTGTCCACTTCCATGCAGCACGAAGCTGCAGAAGCCAATGTTCCTGAAGTTACAGCTGCAGTCGCTGTTGCAGAGGAGACAGGGGGAGCTGATGGGGATAGCCAGCGCCGTCTCGAGCGCCTAGTAAACAGGATGGAACGCGATCATGAAGAGCAGCGGCGACATGCCGACGAACACATACAGGAGCTCCAGCTGTTGCAACGAGTGCAGCTCGAAGCGCAGCAGACCCAACACGCGCAACTGTTGATTGCTATCCAGCAGCAGCAAAGTATGATGCTGGGCCTCATTAAGACTGTTGCTGCTCTAGCCAAGAACAAGGAGTAGACAGCAGATAATTCTTGATGTCGATTGGTTTATGGTGTTCAATCTCCACTTCGTGTCTTGTTTAACTTGTTGCTATACTACCTCGTTGAACACTTCCGAACAGATTTTCGAGCATATATTGCCCTGATGCAGCCACCTATTCTACTTTTTTTAGTGTGTTGAGACCCACCTCACGCACGAATACAGTCTCAGTTTGCGTAATGGTCGAAATGGTTCTCGTTGTTGAACTGCGTCTGCCACGAGATTGCCATGGGCACCCTTTACCATGGATTAGTCGAGAATCTACTGAAATGAAATCTGCTACTCAAGTACTATTTTAGTAGTATTGAGTGAAGCACTACTTTAGTAGTATTTGTGCGTTTGCGAGCCAAATCATAATTCGGCCAAAATTATAGAATGACCACAGAGGAGCCTCCATGGGGGAGCAGCTAAGGAGCTCCCAGTTTCGGAGCTTCCATACACAAACAGGCCAACCATATGCATGTGTAACTCGCACTTCAAGCTGAACTAAGATCGACAAGTTTGTGAAGGGTTGTGAAGGAGTAGTCTTTACTTAGCGATCCGTAGGCCTCCCCGGTCGCCCCTGTTCTCATCTTTCAACTTGCGAGAATGGTGCGCGTGTACAGCCCGGCTGGCCTGTTTGTGTATGGGAGCTCCGAAACTGGGAGCTCCTTAGCTGCTCCCCTCCATGGAGGCAAGCGATAAACGCTGTGGGGTGGGATGACTATTCGCGAGGCAGCGAGGATGTTCCATGTAGATAAGGAGGCGTTGAATCGTCGTCTGCATTGCGGTTACATATAAAACGGGTCTACTGCGGGTCTGGTAAGGGTGAAGGTCGGGCCTGTATTTTTCACAGGTCAGGCCCTGGTCAGGCTGACCCCGCACCTGACCCGTAAAATACAAGTTGCGTTCGATCGGCGCACCCAGCTCTTGCGCGCAGTGCACTCGGAGCGGATGCTTGCGTCCGGTGTGAGGACGCAGCTGCAGCCACGCGCCGGTCGGTTCATTTTGGTTGTTTCGTCGCAGCACTCGATCCACCAAGGTGCACGCCGACTTGCCATCGACAGGAAGCTTGAACTCCATCCCTTCAAACCGCTTTAACGTTTCGTAGTTACCACGCTCCGACGCCACCAGCGCTTCATACGTCTTGTCCACAGTGCCACTTCTCAGCAACTCCGAGAACTTTGCCGCTGCAAGACGAGAGCGCGCCAATACCAACACCCCCGACGTCTTCTTGTCCAGTCGATGTACCAACTTGAGCTCCGGATGTTGCTGTTGGTCCCCGCCACTTCCTCTCAGCGATTGAGCTAAGGACGGCAAGTACTTCGCCAGCGACTCCGTCAGCGCCGATCCATCCTGCAGCAGACAATAGCACCAGCAAAACAGCACAAAAATTCAGTTCAGCCATCTCACTCACTATCACTTCAGTCATCGCCACTCGCCTGCACTGCCAGTCCGTGAGGCTTGTTCAGCACCACAAAGTGCTCGTCCTGGTGCACGATTCTCTTCATCAGCCGCTGCAGCTTGTCCTTCTCCACGCTCGTCAAGTGCTTCTGCTTCGAGTGCAAATGCGCCTCAACTGGTTGCATCTTAGACAGGAAGAGATGCGCATCCACGGCCACCACGCAGCCCTCGCGCAACAGCGACTTGGCCTGAGCTGCCTGCAGTCGCGGCTGTTCGTCGGCCGACGGCGGCGGCTGCAGACGGATCCGGCGCTTGCGCAGCTGCGTCTGTAGGAAGCTCTGCGGCAGCGTCGGGAACTGGCGTCGCAGCCATCGGTCTAGCCGCAGCTCGCGGTCCTGCGCGCGCACCACGTGCCGCATCCAGCGGAGCTCCTGGCGCCACATGGCGACTATGACAGGAAGATGGCTACACTGCCTCGTCACATGGCTCGTCATCTCCCTCCACAAGAACAAGTCGGTCTAGGCGTCTTCTCCGCCAATCAGCCCGACGCTGACGCAAACGACAACATCGCACAACAGCACAACAGCACTGCAGCGCCAACCAAGGCGACATGCCCCGCAGTCGCCACCACTTGACCATCGGCGACAAGAACCGCCTGCGCCGTCACCACCGCCAGCACCCGGAGCTGACGCAGGAGCAGCTGCGCGAGTGGGCCTATGCGCGCTTCGGCCAGTGGGTGGCACGCTCCACTGTGGGCCACATCGTGCGCGCTCCCGAGGAGGCGTGCGCCAACCCGCAGGCCACGCGCTTCCAGAGCGGCCGCTACCCGGACATGGAGCAGGAGCTGTACGCGGCGTTGGCGCAGAGAGCGGCGCAGCTGGGCGCAGACCTGACGCGCCCCGACGCGGGCGTCATGAGTGACGCGCAGCTGTGGGCGAAGGCCAACGAGATCCTCAAGCGCACGCGGGGCAGTGACGAGCGTGTCGGTGGCCTGGGTGCACCGCTTCAAGAAGAGACACGGACTGCATCGGTCTCAGTTGAAGAGAGCTGCTGCTCTGGGTGATGCACGGGGTAGTGACTCGGAGGAGACGGAGCAGACGCAGGAGGGTGAACAGGAGACAGCTGCAGAGCAGGGGATGCAGGAGCAGAGCAATAGAGCGGCAGTTGCTGCTGATTCAGAGGTTGTTGCTGCTGCTACTGCCAACCGCTCGCACTTTGTGGCGGCGGACGACGTGCTGCTGCTGACGCACGTGCTGACCGCCAAGCCGTGGGAGGCTCCGTACGCGATGGACGAGTGGCAGCAAGTGGTGCAGCAGATGCGCGCGGACGCCGCGTTCCGACTGGACAAGACGGCGGGCGCGTGTCAGGCGAGACTCAATCTGCTGCTGAGTCATCTGAAGGCGGCCAACTGGACGGCGCTGCGCAAGACCGGCACGGAGGACGAGTTCCAGCGCAAGTGCGCGTTGCTGCGGGACGTCGCGACGCAGATGGAGACGTATGAACGAGCTCAGAACGAAGGCGACGAGACAGTTGTAGCTCAGGTGCCAGTGTCGGTTGTCCGACCGGAAGCTGTTTTGACTGTTGGGATGCCCGACCTGGCCCAGGAACGAGAGCGAATGGCCCAACGTCGACTGGAGCTGATGGAGCGCAAGATGGAGCGCGAGTTGGCGGCGCAGAAGCGACACTCGGAGGAGCAAGTGAGTCGACTGGAGAAGCTGCATCGCGAGCAACAGGAAGTACAACAACAGCAGCATGCTCAGCTGCTTGAAACGATCCAGCAACAGCAAACCATGATGATGGAGTTGATCAAGTCATTGGCTCCTGACACGAGTCAAACTCAGAATCAACAGGAAGCTTAGCGTGGAGGTAATTGGTGGGCATCCTGTGATCGTGGCAAGAGTTTGACTTGGACGCATGGAGGAAACATGTTTTTCGACCGACTTGCTTCGCTACAACAAACGAGAATGGCATTGCATGTTTTAAATTGCCGTTGAACTCTGGATTGCTCACTTCGTTACACGCGTCTTCATCATTTCGAGATCCCATCGACTTCAACATGTTCCTACACAATCAACGCTTGGGCCACACTCTTCGCTTCCTCCTGGCTGCACAGGAGCTCGACGAGCTTCAATCCCATTTCAATGGCCGTCCCTGGGCCCTGGCTGGTCACGCACATGCCATTGACGATCACGCGCTCGTTGGGTTTGTAATCCACTCCCGTCATGTTCAACGCGTAGCTGGGGTATGTCGTGGCCGGACCAGCGTCAAGCAGCCCGTGGGGAAGAAGCACAACAGCGGGTGCCGCACAAATGCCGCCGTAGTATCGACCTTGGCGTTTCTGCTTTTGCAGCATCGTTATCAGCTCCGGGCAATCGTGCAGGTGTTGAGCACCAGGACCCTGCGCAAAAATGAGCATCAACGTCAATTACTCCTGATTGGCCTTCGGTACGGTCTGCGGACTGACCCCTGGGCACATGATAAGGTCGAAGCTGAGGTCTCCACACGCCTCGATTGCAATGTCGCCTTGGACCTTGGTGCCTTGCGACATCGTCACGATATTCTGCATCTTGCGCCCAACGCTGGCTAGCGTCACCTTCATTCCACCGCGTGTTAGCACATCTGCAACCGCGATGGCTTCGATCTCCTCCGTTCCATCAGCCTGCACGAATATGCGATGAACAACTTCTCGGTTGAAAGCCAGCAGTACAAACAAGCTACGTACGATAGGGATCATTACGGCGCGCGGTTCGCCTTCAACTGTCGACATAGTCGCGATTGTTCGAAAGCGTCGAAAAGCACGCGAACCGAGTTGTGGGATTGCTTTCACCCGCAACATGCTAAACTGCACAATGGCTGCATGAGCTTTGAAGCGACACGTACACGGCGAAGAACAAAATTGCAGGTCCCATACATGATTTGTGAACAGCAAGTACAGTACCTATGGTCTGCTGCACTAATGGTGGTGGAACGCTGATAGCGTTGATACTATCTTCAATTGCGAGAGGGTAAACAGTCCTTCAACAGAGGTATCGCAGTCCAGATCACTTTTCGGTTCTCTTCTGATGGGTTCATCAGTGTCTGTGAATACTCTGGTGATAACTACATGTAGTTAACGGCACTTGGAAAGCGTCAGCAACCCCGTTCTGAATCTGAATCTTGTCTAAATCGGCGCAATATGTTGTTGATGCCCCCAGCTACCCACGGAGGCGCTTCATCTTCCATTCGTATAACGAGTTCGTCCACCCATGACCAGAAGTACGAGATATTGATCTCTCCCATGTAGACGTACGACAAGATCGAAGACAACTGCGTGACATTGCGCGGCAGTTTGAGTACATCCATTTCGCTAATGCCCAAGTAGGTCATGCCTTCAACTTCGAATATTTCGGCTGGAAGCTCTGTGATCGGGTTGCCAGTCACCGCCAAATACTTAGGTTTGAGCCGCACAAGTACGGAAGGAATGCTGATTAACTGGCTGTACTCCACCTGGATGAGTGCGTGTGAGGACCATTTGGTGTCGAGGTCGTCTGGTATTTCGCGCAGGTTTGTGACACAGATTTCGATATCATACATAGTTGGTGGGAAATCGCTTGATTGAAACCCGGCCGGAAGTAAACCGTCAGTCATATTTTACGCGAACGATGAACAGATACGACAGCTCCGGATGATTTGAGTTCGTGATTGCAGCGGATGTACCCCAGTCAACTATAGTCGTGTTGTATAGAAGTATCTTGATTCCGCGGAGGCTGTGAGATTCGCTGAAGATAAGTACTTCCAGCGTCGGGCAATGGCGAATTAGGAGCTGGACAACGGTGCAACTATCAAATTCCTTCCACTTTGTACTCACTTCCTCCACTTTGCCGGAAATCCTTAAGGTGTGACAGTCAAACCCAACCAAGTAGCACGATGGACGAGAAAAACCATGGTCTTACTTGCATCAAGCACTGTGGAAGCGTCGGCTGCACAGACGCATGAATATGAGATCCAAGTACGAGGCTGCGAACAGCAAATGAGCTATATGCAACAGCCGAGTTTTCAAGTTGGAATCACGAAAACTACCGCTGTGCGGGAAATAAATGGCATTATAGAGCGTTGCGGCCATGGCAATATTGGACGGACTCTCAATGAAACAGTGATCGGATCCTCGAATTTTTATCGGCGGTGCTGACGTTGGTACTTGTAATTGGAGATTCAACCACACGATTTACGCTACGGGTCAGGCATTGCAGCAGTTCTTTCATTTTTTGTGGTTGTCATGACCAGCCCCATCGAAAAATAGTGCGGCTCACGAGATCTGACCATGATACTATCACTAGAATGCGAAACTCATTCAATGCTCGAGCCACCCTTCGTCGTCGTACCATAAATACTGATCGGATCCTCTGATACTGGGAACGTACTCGCTCGCGTAGCTCAAAAGCACAATTAACTCCACACCCATGCACGCCATGAGGTCCAGCGCGCAGTCAAGCACGATGCACACAAGGCATCTGCGGGCTTCGTCGCGATAAGATAATACCAGGCTATGACAGACGACCAGCAATTTACTGCGATCAGAATAACGTAGAAGCGGTTGAGCAACGTTCGTGGTAAAAGTGCACTCATGCGGTAGGCCTGCACAGTTTGGAGCGCCGTCTCGACAATTTCGCGACATACGAGAACTGCGTGAAAGCTGTCACTATTCACACCGCAAACTCCATGTCTGTCGAAGATCTTGCCGTAAATCATGAAAATGAATCGCTTGAAACCTGAACTGTGATCGTCACAAGGTCACTGCTGGTGTTGACTTGGCAATACGACGCTGCCAAAGCGAACGTCCGATCATCAACAGACTGCAAACCCCGTGCACCGCAGACATGATGGCGTAAACGATGACGATAGTGTGATGGTATGGTGGAGACATCCCAATTTGAAAGGGTTTCACGTATGCGCTCAGGTATGTACGTTGCAGCTCCCAGTAACAGTAGGCGTGAAGCGCATTGTACACGCAAGTGACTGCATGTACACCGAGGATAATGCTCCACCAGACTGCAAAGGCACAGAAAGAGTGGCTAACAACGTCGGTCGGCCATATTCAACTGCTAAGTTTGTCGCGTTCAGTGATTGGCTGGTTACGTTGAAGTTGTCCCTCTCAAATCTAATATCATTTTCTACAAGTTTCGTCATCCTCCTCGTATTGGCTGAAAAGCATCCAAATATCAGCGAATCGGAGCGCAGTGGGTACGTCACTTGGAGCCATTTACTTTGAGTGGCAACAAAGCGATCAGAATGGCCAAGACAGCGGCGCAGGTGGCCAAGGACAAGGAGGAGGGCGCGTCCGAGTACCAGAAGCAGAAGAAGGTGGTGGCCGACCTGCTCTCCAGTGCCGAAAGTGCGTCTTTTTCATTGTTTCTATTGCAATATTTGAGATAGTGACAATATTGGGAGCTGTAGATGGCGACCTGGAAATGCTGGAGAAGACAGTGGAGGCCCTGCAGGTGATGGGCGTCACCGACATTAAGGAGACGCTCATGGACTTCAAGGACGCCCACAAGCGCACGGCGCTGCACTTCGCAGCGGCCAAAGGACGCCGTAAAGTGATCAGCTACATCCTGGACCGTGCTCCCAAGTGCGTCGAGTGCGTGGACGAGGAAGGCGCTACCCCACTACTGTATGCGGCCAAGGAGAACGAGTTCTCGGCTCTGAAGCTGCTGCTGGCCTACTTGGCGGACCCCAATTCAGCCATGACGAACGGCACGACGGCCCTCCACGAGGCTGCGGCCAATGGCAGCATCCGTACAGTGAAGCTGTTGGTGGAGAGGAAAGCCGATCTGGAAGCCACGACCAGGAACGGCACAGCGCTGCACTTTGCTGTGAGTGAGGACCGCGAGAAGACGGTGGCGGAGCTGATGCGTCTTGGTGCGAAGGCGGATGTGAAGAACGCGGGCGGCGTGACGCCACTGATGCTGGCGTGCCTGATGAATAAGCCTGTTGTGGTGAAGGAGCTGCTACAGGGTGGAGCGACCTTGACTCTTACGATGGAGGGCGGACTCACGGCACTGCATATGGCTGCGGAGACGGGGTTCGCTGAGGTGGTGCAGGAGTTCCTCAACTACCGCCTGGAGGACACGAAGGAAGTGGCAAACCTGGCCTCGGACGCTGGAGCCACCCGCTCCAGCTGGCAGCCGGCATGGGCCACCACGAGATCGTAACACTGCTGCAGCCGTACACGACAGGTTTTGAAGACGTTGACCTGGACAAGCTGATGGCTGAGGAGAAGATTAAGCTGGACGCGTACTACGAGCAAGCGGCGCAAAACAAGACGTCTGTTGCCTCCGCCTCGATGAATGAGCCTCAAACTACAGTCGAGAAGCTGGAGGCTGAGAACCAGCTGAAGCTTGCTGAAATTGAAAAGGAAGAGGACATTGTCGTACCCGAGGACGTCGAGGTGAGCGAGGAAAAGAAGGCTGAAGCTACGAAGCTCAAGAACGAGGGCAACAAGGCGTATCTGGCGAAGGACTATGTTTTGGCTGTGGATCTTTACTCGAAAGCGATCGGCATCACGCCAGCTGACGCCGCGCTGTACAGCAACCGTTGCGCTGCTCATCTTGGCGCGGGCGACGCTAAGCAGGCGCTGCACGATGTGCGCGTGTCCAAGAAATTGCGTCCTGACTGGCCCAAGGCGCTCTTCCGCGAAGGCCAGTGCCTTGAAGCACTTGGTCTTTTCGAAGAGGCTGCTTGCGCGATGTGGGCTGCCATGCAGCTTGCTCCTGAGGACAAGCTGCTGAAGCGCCGATTCCAAGCGTGTGTCAAGCGTGGCCGTTCGGACCACCAGGAGAAGCTGAAGACCGCCGAGAAGGCTTAGACGTAGGTGTCATTGACTAATATATGCATGGCATGATTCATTGCAAGCCGTAACTGTCTGTTGTAGCAGTGAACAGCATTCGTAGAAAGCTTCGTGCGTTAGCAAGGCGCAGATCATTATCATGAACTCATAGCACTTGGCTTTCATCCGTACTGTCGGTGTTGGAAGCAGGAGCCAATGACTTGATCAACTCCATCATCATGGTTTGCTGTTGCTGGATCGTTTCAAGCAGCTGAGCATGCTGCTGTTGTTGTACTTCCTGTTGCTCGCGATGCAGCTTCTCCAGTCGACTCACTTGCTCCTCCGAGTGTCGCTTCTGCGCCGCCAACTCGCGCTCCATCTTGCGCTCCATCAGCTCCAGTCGACGTTGGGCCATTCGCTCGTTCCTGGGCCAGGTCGGGCATCCCAACAGTCAAAACAGCTTCCGGTCGGACAACCGACACTGGCACCTGAGCTACAACTGTCTCGTCGCCTTCGTTCTGAGCTCGTTCATACGTCTCCATCTGCGTCGCGACGTCCCGCAGCAACGCGCACTTGCGCTGGAACTCGTCCTCCGTGCCGGTCTTGCGCAGCGCCGTCCAGTTGGCCGCCTTCAGATGACTCAGCAGCAGATTGAGTCTCGCCTGACACGCGCCCGCCGTCTTGTCCAGTCGGAACGCGGCGTCCGCGCGCATCTGCTGCACCACTTGCTGCCACTCGTCCATCGCGTACGGAGCCTCCCACGGCTTGGCGGTCAGCACGTGCGTCAGCAGCAGCACGTCGTCCGCCGCCACAAAGTGCGAGCGGTTGGCAGTAGCAGCAGCAACAACCTCTGAATCAGCAGCAACTGCCGCTCTATTGCTCTGCTCCTGCATCCCCTGCTCTGCAGCTGTCTCCTGTTCACCCTCCTGCGTCTGCTCCGTCTCCTCCGAGTCACTACCCCGTGCATCACCCAGAGCAGCAGCTCTCTTCAACTGAGACCGATGCAGTCCGTGTCTCTTCTTGAAGCGGTGCACCCAGGCCACCGACACGCTCGTCACTGCCCCGCGTGCGCTTGAGGATCTCGTTGGCCTTCGCCCACAGCTGCGCGTCACTCATGACGCCCGCGTCGGGGCGCGTCAGGTCTGCGCCCAGCTGCGCCGCTCTCTGCGCCAACGCCGCGTACAGCTCCTGCTCCATGTCCGGGTAGCGGCCGCTCTGGAAGCGCGTGGCCTGCGGGTTGGCGCACGCCTCCTCGGGAGCGCGCACGATGTGGCCCACAGTGGAGCGTGCCACCCACTGGCCGAAGCGCGCATAGGCCCACTCGCGCAGCTGCTCCTGCGTCAGCTCCGGGTGCTGGCGGTGGTGACGGCGCAGGCGGTTCTTGTCGCCGATGGTCAAGTGGTGGCGACTGCGGGGCATGTCGCCTTGGTTGGCGCTGCAGTGCTGTTGTGCTGTTGTGCGATGTTGTCGTTTGCGTCAGCGTCGGGCTGATTGGCGGAGAAGACGCCTAGACCGACTTGTTCTTGTGGAGGGAGATGACGAGCCATGTGACGAGGCAGTGTAGCCATCTTCCTGTCATAGTCGCCATGTGGCGCCAGGAGCTCCGCTGGATGCGGCACGTGGTGCGCGCGCAGGACCGCGAGCTGCGGCTAGACCGATGGCTGCGACGCCAGTTCCCGACGCTGCCGCAGAGCTTCCTACAGACGCAGCTGCGCAAGCGCCGGATCCGTCTGCAGCCGCCGCCGTCGGCCGACGAACAGCCGCGACTGCAGGCAGCTCAGGCCAAGTCGCTGTTGCGCGAGGGCTGCGTGGTGGCCGTGGATGCGCATCTCTTCCTGTCTAAGATGCAACCAGTTGAGGCGCATTTGCACTCGAAGCAGAAGCACTTGACGAGCGTGGAGAAGGACAAGCTGCAGCGGCTGATGAAGAGAATCGTGCACCAGGACGAGCACTTTGTGGTGCTGAACAAGCCTCACGGACTGGCAGTGCAGGCGAGTGGCGATGACTGAAGTGATAGTGAGTGAGATGGCTGAACTGAATTTTTGTGCTGTTTTGCTGGTGCTATTGTCTGCTGCAGGATGGATCGGCGCTGACGGAGTCGCTGGCGAAGTACTTGCCGTCCTTAGCTCAATCGCTGAGAGGAAGTGGCGGGGACCAACAGCAACATCCGGGGCTCAAGTTGGTACATCGACTGGACAAGAAGACGTCGGGGGTGTTGGTATTGGCGCGCTCTCGTCTTGCAGCGGCAAAGTTCTCGGAGTTGCTGAGAAGTGGCACTGTGGACAAGACGTATGAAGCGCTGGTGGCGTCGGAGCGTGGTAACTACGAAACGTTAAAGCGGTTTGAAGGGATGGAGTTCAAGCTTCCTGTCGATGGCAAGTCGGCGTGCACCTTGGTGGATCGAGTGCTGCGACGAAACAACCAAAATGAACCGACCGGCGCGTGGCTGCAGCTGCGTCCTCACACCGGACGCAAGCATCAGCTCCGAGTGCACTGCGCGCAAGAGCTGGGTGCGCCGATCGTCGGCGATGACAAATACGGCGGACATCCAGCCGATCGGCTGTACCTTCATGCGAGGCGCATTCGGTTCCCAGATCCGTTTTCTGCTGGGCGGTGGATCGACGTGTCATGCAGCCTTTAGCTGTGGTGGGATTCAAAGCAAAAAGTGGCAATCGTCATATACGAGACTTGGTGGCGATCGATATTTCACTTTTCACGTGGTGATCATCCATTGTAGACCAATTTGTCGAAGTCGAGTGGTGCGATGCGCTTTGGTTAAAATTATGAACGAGACGGAGCTCGACCGTATGTGATGTCGCAGTGGAGCTCTTCTGCTAGCCAAAGGATGTACATTTGCCAGACTGTTTATACCTATCGTAGTTCAATTGCTGTTGGTCTTCTGTATAGTGGTGCTGATTTCTCTTGCGGCTTGAGGGACCACCATTTTCGTGGTTCATGACAATCTCGTGGCATATGCAGCGAGAGTACTCAACAAAGCTAAATATTTCGGCCACTGTGCTATGGGGATTGACTTAACGTGCGATACAAGTGGTGCTTCCGAGGTGACAGCAGGTACGTTTGCCAACTGGAACGAAACAAAACAACTTACCCCTTCTGGAGGCCAAAGGCAAAACTGGTGAGACTCGCAGTGGAAATTGAACATCATAAACCAATCGGCATAACACTATCTGATGCCTACTTCGTCTTGGCTTGAGCAGTACCTGACTTAATGAGATCCAGCATCATACCGGTAGCATGTTGCTGCAGAATAACAGTCAGCAGTTGCGCGTGATGGTTTTGTTGCTGCTGAATGGCAGCCAGCAATTGCCCGTGCTGAGTTTGCTGCACTTTGAGCTGTACCTGAAGCTCCCGCATCTGGTCTGCATGATCGCGTTCCATCCTCATCACTACATGTTCCAGCTCGAGATCCCTCCACAGCGCTCATCGCTTGCCTCCACGGACCTAGTAATTCTGTTCCACTTCCTAATTATAAAGTGGCAATACCCTGCTTTGATTCTCGTATCCTCGAGAGTCTAATTGAAAGTGTTCAACTATGTGGTAGCAGCAAGTTGACCAAGACACGCAGTGGAGATTAAACGTCATAAATCAATCCACATACCCATTATCTGCTGCCTACTCCTTGCTCTTGGCAAGAGCAGCAACAGTCTTAATGAGGCTCATCATCATGGCTTGTTGATGCTGGACAGCAACCATCAGCTGTGCGTGTTGGGTCTGCTGCGCTTCGTTCTGCACCCGTTGTAACAGCTGGAGTTCCCGTACGTGTGCGTCGGCATGTTTCCGTTGCTCTCAAGCTCGCGTTCCATCCTGGTCACTAGGATCTCGAGATGGCGTTGGCTATCTCCGTCAGCTTCCCCGTCTCCTCCGCTGCAGCAGCTGTGACTTCAGCAACATACATTGCAGTGGACAATGGAGACTGCTGTCTTCTCAGCTCTTCCACGTCTTCTTCAACCTCTTCAGTCTCATTGGCGTGCATCTCCGTTTCATTGGCTTGAATCTCCGTTTCATTGGCTTGAATCTCAGTTTCATTGGCTTGAACCTCGACCAGCTCTTCACTCGAGTGATTGTCCCTCTTTCTGCCGGTTGGAGGCTTCTGGGCCGTCATGTCGGCTCTGTACCGCTTGACGAAGCGATGAATCCAATACTTGTTGGGGAAGTCATCAGTCACGACGTCTGGGTTGTGTGCAAGAGCAAATTGACGAATGAAGGAGCGCAATTGCCGTCCCTCGATGAAGATTCCCATGCGAGCCTTTGCAGCGATCGCCTTCACCACTTCCTTCTCCTGATCTCGAGACAGATACTTGGGCTGACGCCCCTTCTTAGCGTCCATGGCCACGGCGCGATGCAGACGAGAGCGCAGCGATTCCCGAGCTACGTGGAACGTCCTCGCGGCCTCGCTAATAGACATCCCGCCCTCCACAGCGCTCAACGCTTGTCTCCACGCAGGCTCCCTTGCAGCCATTTTGTCAAAAATTGCTCCGAATTATGTCGCACACTATTAATACGGGTGGGGTGGCACACACTGACAAAGATAGCGCTCGGAATAAGAACGCGGAGCCTGAAGTATCGACGAAGGAGTGGCTTGTGTTCCAAGCGCGTTCGCTTACGGTGGCGACTTCAACACGTTGAACTGACTGTTGGCACAGTAGTACAGTGTACATGTAGATAAACCAACTTGTGTGGTGTTTGCAAGGACGGAGTAACCGTTTGGTAGCATGGCGTGCTATGTCGGCGCAGGGTTCACAACAAGTGCCGAAAATGAGGTGGCAACCTTGACAACAAACGGTAATATCGGTAACCTCCGGGCGCACACGCCCAATTCAGGAGAAATATGGGTGTCAATCGCCCTCACGCCAGCCTCCAACTGGTCTCCTCCGCGCTGTTACAGGAGGCAACGAGCACATATAGACTGTCGATTTGTGTTTGTTGCGGTTATGGCGGCTACGCCCGAGGCGCTACGCTACATCCTCGCCTGCAGAACATGAACCAACGGCAAGGTATCATCTTACTCCGGCTAAATCAACACTCGACTACAGACACCGACCTGCTCGATCGCAACACGGACTCAAATCGACCTCAACGTCGACATCCGCGTTGCCATCGCCATCGCTGACAACACCAGAGACAAATCCTGATGGTGAGATCAACTGCGGTGGCGTGCGTCTGACGGTGGCTCACGATCTTTCAGCATTGAGCTGCGGTGGTACGCAGCCTTTCTTGTCATTTATTTTTCGACTCATGGTGCCGGCTCAGAGGAGGCCGGAAATAGAGAGGAAGGGCCGCACCACGCGCGACTTTGCCATTGTCACCCACGGACGGCACTCTGCAACTCGCCACCTGCCACGACGGACTCAACGCGATGAACCAACTAGAAGCTCCCGTGCACTCGACGGCTGCAGAGTCTGCCAAGACCTCGGTGACTGCAGTTTTGACCGAACCGGCACCGGCATCGTCCAAAGAGACCAAACACGACTGTCCCGAGCTGGACCATGAAGACGACGAGCAAGCCCAGCAAGAACAAGACAACCAGCAATGCGGTGACTTCAGTGGCTTCCAGCGAGGGACTGACGGCTCCTCCTTGGACGACGCCTGCGAGCCGATGGTCAACTACGACGGTTTCGAGTCATTGGGAAGGACTTTTGACACCGCGGGGCTCACCCGCTTCCTGTTGACCGACGACGATGGTGATGACGACGTGGTGAATGTGCGCTCGCCTATTATCTGTAAATCCACGAGCTCCAGCGACGCCTGCTCGCGAAGCACCAGCTTGAGCCCAACGTGTGTGTCGGCACTACTGGGTCACGACGAGGTATATGGCGACGATGAGCCTTCGTGGACGATTCAAGAGTTCCAGGAGTACCTGGCCATGCTTGAGATGCTGGAGGAGGTCAGCGGTAACTCGGAAATGAGCTTGTCGGCCGACAGTCTCGGCCAAATGGAGCGACTGCTCACGTCGCTGCTCCCACAAGGTGTGTGAACAAACAACAAGTAAGTCGGATTAGCGTTAGACATCTTCATTCTACAGCGGTAGCCTTTGTACAAGTTACTCATCGAAATAGACGCGGCTGCATATCGTGATACGATGTCCCCACTGCTTGGTTGATGGTCCTTTTCTCGGCGTGGTGGTGCAGACCCAGCATGGGTGAGTCGCTTTCTGGGTCCAGATCCAGCTTCTCCGGTCTGTAAACAGTGATTTTGTCCTCGGAAGGGCGTGGGTGTGGTGGCTGGCCTACACGCATGATCACAGCCCCGGCATGTCGAATCGGAGACGATATCTGCTGCTGCTGATTTCCTCGCCTCACTCGTTTTTTCGGACTCAATGCCTTACTGCTCTCGTCCATCAGCGCCACGAGCTCTGGAACGCGTTGCACTTGTAGCGGTGGCATGAATAGGGACGGTGAAAATGAAGCACTCTTCATATTCACCTGTGCGGTGCTTTTCGGGGTTAATGCGGGAATTGCATCGTTGCAAACCGATGCTGTGCGTGACAGTTCAGCCTCCATGGCACCAGTCAGTCGATCATTGGGGTCGAAGGTGAAAAGCAGTTTGAAGTCGATATCTAGCGTGGCTGACGCTGATGCTTCAACGCTTCCAGCGTTAGAATTTTCCTCCATCCAAAACGTGTACATGTGGTCTCCTGGTAGCAATGCGTTGTGCTGCAGCTGAGCACGCTCTCCTTTCAGGTAAAAACGAGAGTGGGTGTCAAATAACACAGCTTCGGGGACGTCCACCGTCTGCATTCCTGTGGCATCGCACACACGCACCATGAGCCTTCCTCTGCCTTTCACACTCTCCACCAGCAACTGCTCGAACTTGCGAATCTTGAACACTATCGGGATACTGGAAGGCGTCAATACTCGCCTCTCTCGTCGGAAGAAGCGCAATGGACCTTCGTCCGTACCTGGCGATAAGCTAACATCCTGTTCTTTGTCATTTTCTGTCTTGGTTGGTGGCTGTGAGCGGTTCTTTAGGGTCGCACGTTGAACAGGAACTGGCATGCTAGCGAACATGCTGACGCGTTTGGCCTTGGTTTGACCCAAATCGACATCGTTGACTGACCTCCTCCGAGTCGGCAAGCTCGGTGGGGCCTTGGTAGTCGGCCAAGTCTGCGGAGCTTCTCCAGAAGGCGTCTTTGGGAACAATTCCTCATACAGATCAAAGTAAATAGCGTCGTCCTTGAACATTCCTTCGTCGACATTCCGTTGACGCACCAATTTCCCTGTTCGGTACCAGTCCAGGATCATCTCGAAATGGTGCGGGTTTCGGTCGATGTAGAACGCGTCGTCCAGACAGCTGATCTTGCCGCACCCACAAGTAATAATCTGGTTGAGCCTCTTCAGCGGGTACTTGGTGATCAAGCTCTCTTTGCATCTGAAAAGCTTGCCACGGACGTCAAATGCAACGATCCGTGTAGGCTTCGACTCGGAGTCTCTCAAGTCCGAGATACTCTTCGAGTGCCACGGAACCCGGGTCCTACCCACTGTGTGGTCCGGGTCCGGGCTCCGAAGCCGTTCGTCAAAGTATGCACCGTGACTCGACGCTCTCGACAGAACCGGAAGTCGTTCGGGGCGCTGCTCGTGCTCGATCGACCTGAAGTGGATGTACTGGGTATGTCGGTGTCTGCATCGCTCACCGAGGGGTCCTTCGAGACCATGTCGGTATCGGTTTGTCTGGAGTTATCTACCCAGTCCAAGGAGACCGTCAGTTCGCTGTCGTCTTTCTCACTGCGCTCCGTGAACATTTCGTCCAGGAGGTCGTCGGCGTCGTCCGCCACGACGTTGCCATTTTCGTTCTCGTCTCGACGTCTGACCATGGGACTCAAGAGCTCTCTGTCTCCAGCTGGAAGATGAGGAATGAAAAGGAGAGAGAAGGCGGCGGCGGAAGGCGAGAGCGCTATTCTTCCGAGCATAACGCGTATCAACGCGCGAAAGGGCGTATGCGATTGGAATTGCAGAACCAAGTTGAAGCCAGGTACAACCGACTATAATACCTTGTCCGGCGTGATCATCACACATTTGTTTGTGAATTGTCCGTGAATCAGTGAAGCATTGCATCAAGAGACTTGTATATTTCAATGTAAGGTGGCTATTTCGATCGACGTGCTTCGGTTTCCCGAGTACAAACATCGTTTTGTGCTACTGAATCAGCTGCCAGCGCTTCTGATAGCTCCCAAAACAGACCGGTTCATGCAGTGTAGCACTGCTCCTCTAGTAGACTAAGCAGTCATCACTGGATATGACTGATATATGAAGCTCTTGAGCGCAATTCACCTTCACCCGCTAGACCTCTTCAAAAGCGTAAGTGCAGCAGCTTGTCATCGGATAGGTTTTGCAGTAAAACCTTTCTCACCTACGTCCGCAAGCGCCATCTTGTTTCTAGGCACTTCGCTACTTAGACATCCGTCTGGTCGTCGTGGCACGCGTAGACTACCGTAAGCGGCGTTGAGCGACAGACGTACTGTGTCCACCACGCGGACATCACCGCCCTGACCATTTCGCCCGCCGTAGATCTTATTATCTTTTCATCATGGAACTCAGCACTGTCGGTTTCACCGAAGAAAATGGGCCCAGACGCAGATTTGCATTGCTTGGCCAGCAATGCTGCTAGCGGAGGTTGAGCTAATAGAAGCTGACCTCTTTACTCTAGCATATCAGCCACAGTCTGACCAAAGATGAAGTTCTTTCAAAAACGTTGGGTGTATTGTTCCGCGTCGCTACTTCCTGAGCAATGGGCCAATTCCGAGCTAGCATCTCAACATCTTCGTGCCATTCGCGCTCATACTATATGCTGGAGACTACATGCAAATTACATGTTGTAATAGTAGTAACAAGCAGTCCACAAAACCTAGAGCAATGCATTTTGTTTTTGCGAACACCAAGACCCCGGTACATGTATCTCGTCTTTGCGTGACGCGATGAAGTCGGGCTGGACGCACGTTGGTAACACGCTTATCTGTGTGAACACACTTGCTTCATCTCGAAAAACACTCTCCAATATTTTCCTCTATGACTTGTGATTCACAACTTGTGAAACCGAATGAAAGTCTCTCTGATTTCTCTAGCATAATAGTTCCTGAGCAAGTTCACTTGGAGCTCGTTGTGCACCTACCCGGAGCGATGTCGGAACTGTTGACCGGCTCCGGTCGGTTCAGTGCCCAGAAGATCGCTGCGTATCCGTACCACCGAGCCACAAACTTAACATAAAGACTCTCAATACCCTCGCAGGCTGCGAGTCGCAGCCTGCACCGCCCTCTCTTTCTGCACCTCATAGTACTCCCAAACTTTCCTCTCGACATGTTGAAGTCGAAGTACTCCCAAACATTCCCGCATGTTGAAGTCATTCAACCAATCAGCATCGACCCTACTTAACCATTACACCATTCTGGTGTACGACACACATGTGTGCCGCACCTCACATTACCCGCCAAAATGGCGCACCGCGCTGCACTGCTTCGCTCGGCGCTGTGTCTGACGACTGGTACGCTCCTCCTGCATCAATAGCACCACCACCCACTCTCTAAATCTCCTCACTGCCTCACCTCAGCCAAGCCGCGTCCGTCACCCACGCTCTTCTGCTTCCCGGGTCTGGAGTCTGCTCCGTGGCACGACTCGAGCAAGTTCCAGTGGGTGAAACACCTCGAGGCCAATTGCGAGACCATCACGAAGGAGTTTTTGGCTCTGAAAGCGCAACGAGATGCTCTGGTCAATACACCGGAGGCTGAAGCCAGTGACTACAAGGTCTACGACAAGGAGCACCAACTGCACCAGGGCCATTGGGATTGGCTCTCGTACGTGACGCAGGGACGACGCCAGGCAGACTTTGCCGTACAATGTCCCAAGACGGTGGAGATCCTGGAGAGCATCCCTGGATTTATGGCGGGACTGCCGTTCGCGTACGCGTTCTTCTCCATTTTGAAGCCAGAGGTGAGCTGCCAAAGCGTTGAGGGAACTGCGGTGACTGACGATGTTTGATGCAGTCGAGTATCAAGGCACACTCGGCTCCGTGCAACATCCGACTGCGTTGTCACTTCCCGTTGTTTGTACCGGAAGGTTGTGGCATTCGCGTTGGCGATGAGACGCGGCAGTGGGAAGAAGGCAAGGCACTCATCCTGGATGGTAAGATGCGAAGTTGGGGTTCAGTGTGTTGTTCATGTAGCTGACGAGTTTGTGGCCAACAGACGCGTTTGATCACGAGGTGTGGCACAATGGAAAGAAAGGAGATCGCGTGCTGCTGCTGTTCGACGTCTGGCACCCGGACCTTGTGCAAGGAGAACGCGAGGCTATCACTGAAATGTTCAAGGGGGCCAAAGAGAAGGGCTGGCTCAAGGACTACGAGTAAAAATGACGATAGATTATCCATCTTATTCCGTCAAGGCAGCAGCTCATCAAGCTCATGGCTGCGCTCATCAGAACTTCTTCGTGCAGCAGTTCCCGCAGGATAAGCCGTCTTCTGCTGCTCATTGATCTTCGCACAGAGGTCGTGGATGCCCTCGCCAGCCAGCTCATCTTGACCATCACTGCTCTCCACCTCGCCGTCATCACTGCTGCTATCTGAATCGGACCTCGACGTCGATAGACGCTGTCGTTTAGCTATGTGCTTTCCAGCGCCACCTGCCTCTTCCAGGCGTCGCTTCTCCAACCTGCGTGTCTTCCTCCTCGTCACCTCCATCAACTTCTTGTAGAAAAGTTTCTCCGCACAAGAGCTACACGCACGGACCTTCACCAAGCAGCGTTTCCGCTCTCCATGCTCCACGTACGCGAACAGCAGCTCGTAGCTGCGTAGTCTGTCTCGCTCGTCGCAGCTCTTATTCCCGCAGGAGAACTGTCCTTTGCCTGCAATCACCTCCATCTCCGTACGCCAGCGCAGCCCGATTTTTGCTTCCTGATAACGGGACAGATCTGCCAGCGCGTACTCTCGGAAGAGCTTCCGGTAGTAGCGCACACTCATGCGGACCTGCCAGTCTGTCTCGCCCTGCTCTGCGTCGGCCTCGTCGTCGCGGATGAACTGGAACTTCTGCTTCAGCACTGCCAGTTCATTGCGAGACACTATGCGGTCATTGCGGCCTGCTAAGGAGCTCGTATCACTGCTGACGCTGTTGCTGCGGTGCGTGGAAGTCGAGTACAATCGCATGAGTTCTTGGTGGCTGTGAACAAAGTTGATTTCCTCGTTAGTTATGGCACGTTTGGTGGTGGGAAAGGTATGGGTCGGTGGAGGAGACAATCGAGAAGTTGATGAGGGGTTGGGATGGACGTCGTACCGGTGGAGCGTGTGCGCGGAGGTCGTGGAGGAGGCGCCGAGTGGTTGCGACGCCATGGTCGACTACAGTCTACACAAAGTTCCAAACTTGCAACCTGGTCTTTTTTTCAAACAGGAATTGGCGCAAAGAGTTGCAAGTTAGGGGTCGAGACTGCAAATGGATATTCTGAGCACGAACAGCACATCAAGATCGGGACCGGTGCTGAGGTTGCTCACAGTCGGTGAGTCACTGAGCACGGACACCGTGCATTTGAAGGTCTCGTTTAGGGCGATTGCCGATATCCATGTAGGGGCCGGGCCCCATGGCAATTGCGGCCGCAGTGCGAATCGGTAGCGAACACTGGGACGATCTGTGGTCGGAACATGGAGGTTCTGTAGATGCAATTCAGCCATCGGCCTTCTTTGTGTATTCAGAAGTGCAGTGGCCGCATCAAACAACGAGCTGTGGACAAGGAAATGCAATGCAAAAATCGTGGTGAGTGAGCAACACCAGTCTACCAGATGCCGACGCAGGTAACGGGTTACCTGGTTGCCAGCCAGCAACCATTGTTGAACAGGGTGTTGAACACAACAGTTTCGAGCTGGAATTTCCGTTTGAAGAAGCACTGCTGCTTTTACGATAACCTCGTAGCACCCCTACCAGCCACAGTACAATCTCATCCTGCGATAACAGCAGGAAGTGTATCAGCGCTGCGTTGAGTCATAGTTTTAGCGTCTTTTGGGTACAAGTGCTTGATAGAACTGAACAACTGAACATCGACGTCG
>JAAKBF010000307.1:0-22226 GCA_012656075.1 Phytophthora hibernalis | reverse complement strand
TGATGAAGAGAAAGGAGATGCAATTAACCTTCGCCAAGAGGAGAAGAGCGCATTAGCGTCTCCTCCGGGCTCTCCAGTCGTGGCATATTGTTGAACAGTTTAGCATAGTCCACGACTGTGGCTGGTGTATCCGACCACGCCGTACTGATAGAGATTGACGGTGTTCACGCAGCATACCACGAGGTGAGTTTGGAAGCCCCATCAGCTCCCGCTCCTGGAGAATATGGTACAATGACGGTAGCGAAAATCGACGCACAATCTTCCACAGGGCATCACGTAGCAGGCTTAGTGATAGCACTAGGATACACACTAGCCAGAAAGTTGGCAACTCTTGAAGATACTGCATCTCGCCAGTGGCTTGAGGGAACCCAATGTTTGGCAGCGAGATGAGGGAGCCAACGGCAAACCAAAGCAATATCGACACGGTCACCGTGAGCAGGAACTGCGATGTGAGCATGAACGTTTCCAGACACAGCTTCAGGTTCACAACGATCACAAGATTCGTGAACACCACAAATCCAAGAGTGACGAGCCCACCACTTTTTCCTGTCTCGGTGGCGACAACCGGAAAGTCAAGAATACCTAGACCGAAGCCCTCAAATGCCCAGGCAGAAACGAAAAAGATAACAAGTGAGTGCCACACACCGTTGAATATCCATGGCCAAAACACGCGACGGGCGAGCAGAACGTTCTTCTGACCGAGTGCGTACAGGTATGGGAACTTGGCGGCACTGGTGGAAGACACGTCTTGGTCGAACACGGCAAAGAGCACCAATGGCACGCTCGTATACAGCACGTTGAAACTCTGCGCAGCTACGTCCAAAATAAGTGGTTGGCCAGAAAACCCACAGAAGCACCCAAACCAGAATGTTGTGAGTACATACGTCACGTTCTTGTAGAGCATATAGCTCATGAGTTTCGCCACGCGACGATAAGCCCACCGGCCGTGTACGAAAAGTAGTCGCTGCAAGAAGCGGAACTGTGCCAGCGCATAGTCAGAAGCGTTCACAGCCTGCGCTCCTTCTTGGCCTGAAATGCCCACACCGATATGCGCCGACTGAATCATCGCCACATCATTCGCTCCATCTCCAATCGCCAGTGTCACGCTGTCTGGCTCAAACTCGCGAACAAGTTCGACGATTTCAGCCTTCTGCTTTGGAGACACGCGGCAGCAAATAACCGCTGACGCGCACTGTCGAGTGACTTGGTAAAACAGTGGGCGCAGTTGAGGGCGAAGAGCGAACTCTAGCGCCTGACCGTCGATTACAAGCGCTAGTTTTTGCGAAGTTGATTCACCCTGACGACGGCCCTCGCCACCGTACAAACTCCCTGTAAGAGACCCATACTCTGGTGTGTAAACTGCCTCATTGTCAGCTTTAATCCCGATATCATACAGTGATTCCTCGTCGGACGTGAATTTATCGGCGTATTCAGCGTCTGTTGCGACTGATGAATACATTTGCGTCTGTGCAGATGTCTTTGACGCACGACGACTACGATGACGCCTTCGTTTTTGTTTTCTTTGGTTTTGTTGGAGTCCCAAAGAAGAATCCGCTTACTGCTGCCTTCGCGGTACCCAAGAGAGTGTCCGTTTGAATCGATGTTCGACGCCTCCCATCGCGATGGTGACGCCGCATCCCTCTACCTCCGTTGGTCCTCGATGTAGTGGAAGAAAGTGAAGCCATGAATGGTGATAGGTGAGAAGACGTAGAGCTTTGATCCCCGCGCAGGGATAACTCCTTCAACGCTGCAGCTGTCGAGGTGTAGTCATCACCACCAATTTGCTGCACATTCATATCGTGCGAAAGCAGAGCGCTGGCATACCCAATATTCACAGCAGTCTCCATTTTGTCACCTGTGAGTGTCCAAACCTTTATGTTGGTCTCTTGCAGGAGCCGAAGTGTTGCAGGCACCCCAGCTTGGAGTTTATCTTGGACCGCAGTGACTCCAAGTAGGATAAGATCACGTTCAATCTCGTTCATCAACGGGTCAATCGCATTTGCGCGGCCTTGACGCCGTTTTACTAATTCCTCCATGGAACTATGCGCCTGCGTATAACGGATACTCCATGTTTCGTACTCAGACCTGCTGATCGTTTTATAAGCGAGGCAGAGTGTGCGCATACCAGCCTTCGCGTACATCGTAAGCTGGTCAGCTGCCTGTTCGTAGGACATGCCACCAGGCAGTGTCGCTTGGTCTGCTGCAAGACGCTCGAAATGACATTGTCAGCGCCTTTGCAGAGGAGTTCAATCGTACCATCGGGGGTCTCTATAATCACCGTCATGCGCTTTCGGTCGCTGTCAAATTCCAGCACATTTAGCAGTTTGTATGCACTAGGAGCTGCCCAACCTGGCTCCATCAGCATCATAGTAGCGGGTGTTCGGTGCACAAAGCGCACATTACAGAAGGCCGCTGCAGAAACTAGTGCCTGCTCATCGGGCGATGATGCAGAGTACTCCGGGAACGACGTGCCGCACATTTCAGCAAGCGATTTGGTTGGGATCAGCGTATGACAAAGTGCCAAGTGTCGTAAAATCGACGAAGCGTTTGCGCCTGATCTCCTCCTGCCTGAATGTCGGCAAACAACTCGCTTGGGTCGAAGTCAACAAATCTTGGGCCGTCATTTGAGGAAGAGGATAAAGGCTCGCTGGGTACTTCCATATCTTTGTCTTGCATGAGACCACCGTAATGTCTTCCGCCAACCATACAGTAGCGAAAGAGCATAAGATTCATCGTGAGCGTGCCGGTCTTGTCCGTGAAGACATGATGCACGCGGCCTAAATCTTCGTTGAGAGCTGATGATCGTACCATTGCAGGAGTATCTGATTCCTTGTCGTACATCTCCAGGTCTTGCTCGATAAAGTAAGCTTGCCAATACTTAACGAACTCCAGCGATACATTCAAAGAGATGGGGACAAAGTTTTGCATGATGATGAAGTACCGAAGTGTAGCTTGGCCAGCTCGGCTAGCGGATGAGAAGATGGCGCACCGGTCAAATTATGATGCTTCCGCTCAGCAGCACTGAGAAGGTACCAGAAAGAATCTCCTTCTGTATGCATCCAATGAGCACCAAGAAGCGCCCCCAAAAAGCAAACAAGTTGCTGGATGAACACGATACCAATGATAAGCCTGTTAAGTCGCCGCTCTACAGACGAAGTCTTGACAACAGGTTCCGTGTTGCTGCAGAACACCTTGGTCTCGTGACCTGTGAAACCACCATTCCTGTTACAGAGCGCGTATTACGAAGCACGCAGCTCCGCAGCATCATCTGCTTTGCAGTGACTGGCATACGCACGCGCACAAGACCATCCCCAGTCGTTTCTGCCTGCAAAACTCCGGCGGCAGGATGTGATGGTTGGCTCGTATTTCTTGAATCACTTACAGCTACACCCAATGTCTCTGCTTGAGTGGGGCTTAGCATAGCTGAAAAGGTGCCTTCGAAGCTGGTAATGCGATTGTTTGGTTGTTCGCACATCATGACGCCACGCAAGGCGTCAGGCCGCCGCCATCAATGGCGCGAAGTCTGCTGCCAGAGTTTCGGCACAGCGCAGCCACCAACGGGATGGCCGTGCGGATCTTGAGATTGGTTTCGCCATCAAGCGACTTGGTCTCGATGTACGCCAGATGGCCTCCGGCGTCTCCTGCTGTGGCACCACAATTGCAAATGGCGAAGGGGCATCTCTTCCGTCTGAACCTGATCGGTCAGCTACATGGCTCCTCTCTCCTTCCTCCAAGTCTCCATGACCCTGCATTTCTCTCGGGTTCTCAAATGTAACTTGATCATGTTGCTGTCTTCCACCGTCATCATCGTGCTTCACCGCTTCCGCTGAGAGCAGGAACAAGTCCGCCGGGACAGTCTGGTCGTTCATCACCTTGACGATATCTCCCACACGCAGCTCTCCCCACTGTCTCTGCTCCCAGCTGCCCAACGGAGTAAGTGTCAGCACGGGCCGACTATTGGCCACTCGATCCGCACGATGTCGCTCTCGTCCTCCAGTGCCTCCTTAATGGCACTGCACACAAACACCACAGCTAGCGGTAGCAGAATAGTCGGGATGCCGCTCGTGTTGCTTACTTCACGGATGGTCTGGAGCACCGCGATAAACAGGAAATACACGTTCGAGGGCCGCTGCAACTGCGCCAGCAGCACGCGCGGCGCGAAGTTCCAGGCGCTGTACTTGGCGCTCACCACCACGTTGCTGGCGAAGGACGACGGCGGCTCCACGGCGTCCTCGTGCGGGCGTTTAGCGCCACC
Organism: Phytophthora hibernalis; assembly: GCA_012656075.1. Lineage (NCBI taxonomy): Eukaryota > Oomycota > Peronosporomycetes > Peronosporales > Peronosporaceae > Phytophthora > Phytophthora hibernalis. Next base: position 17,971 of record JAAKBF010000307.1, on the reverse strand, counting down.
GAACAGCCACGACCGCCGGCGGTTGCCCATCCTTCGTTCCTTCGCTGCCAGAACGACTGACCTCGGTGCTGCGACAGCCTTTGTACGCGGAAGAGCGGATAGCTGTCCCCTTCATATGCAGCGCGCCGTCCTGTCGGCGTCCTTGGCGAGTTTCTCCATTTCGATCAGCACGGGAACGGTAGCGCTTGTAGATACGCTCCCACGTCACCCGTCCTTGAACATTCCTCATCACTCGTTGCATTTCCTGCCAGAACGCCCTGTTCCTCGGGTGTGGACAACCTAGTGTAAGGAGAAGAGGAGGATAGTGTCCCCTTCATATGCAGCTCGCCGTCCAGTCGGACGTCCTTGGCGAGTTTCTCCATTTCGATCAGCACGGGAACGGTAGCGCTTGTAGATACGCTCCCCACGTCACCCGTCCTTGAACATTCCTCATCACTCGTTGCATTTCCTGCCAGAACGCCCTGTTCCTCGGGTGTGGACAACCTAGTGTAAGGAGAAGAGGAGGATAGTGTCCCCTTCATATGCAGCTCGCCGTCCAGTCGGACGTCCTTGGCGAGTTTCTCCATTTCGATCAGCACGGGAACGGTAGCGCTTGTAGATACGCTCCCCACGTCACCCGTCCTTGAACATTCCTCATCACTCGTTGCATTTCCTGCCAGAACGCCCTGTTCCTCGGGTGTGGACAACCTAGTGAGAAGAGGAGGATAGTGTCCCCTTCATATGCAGCTCGCCGTCCAGTCGGACGTCCTTGGCGAGTTTCTCCATTTCGATCAGCACGGGAACGGTAGCGCTTGTAGATACGCTCCCCACGTCACCCGTCCTTGAACATTCCTCATCACTCGTTGCATTTCCTGCCAGAACGCCCTGTTCCTCGGGTGTGGACAACCTAGTGTAAGGAGAAGAGGAGGATAGTGTCCCCTTCATATGCAGCTCGCCGTCCAGTCGGACGTCCTTGGCGAGTTTCTCCATTTCGATCAGCACGGGAACGGTAGCGCTTGTAGATACGCTCCCCACGTCACCCGTCCTTGAACATTCCTCATCACTCGTTGCATTTCCTGCCAGAACGCCCTGTTCCTCGGGTGTGGACAACCTAGTGTAAGGAGAAGAGGAGGATAGTGTCCCCTTCATATGCAGCTCGCCGTCCAGTCGGACGTCCTTGGCGAGTTTCTCCATTTCGATCAGCACGGGAACGGTAGCGCTTGTAGATACGCTCCCCACGTCACCCGTCCTTGAACATTCCTCATCACTCGTTGCATTTCCTGCCAGAACGCCCTGTTCCTCGGGTGTGGACAACCTAGTGTAAGGAGAAGAGGAGGATAGTGTCCCCTTCATATGCAGCTCGCCGTCCAGTCGGACGTCCTTGGCGAGTTTCTCCATTTCGATCAGCACGGGAACGGTAGCGCTTGTAGATACGCTCCCCACGTCACCCGTCCTTGAACATTCCTCATCACTCGTTGCATTTCCTGCCAGAACGCCCTGTTCCTCGGGTGTGGACAACCTAGTGTAAGGAGAAGAGGAGGATAGTGTCCCCTTCATATGCAGCTCGCCGTCCAGTCGGACGTCCTTGGCGAGTTTCTCCATTTCGATCAGCACGGGAACGGTAGCGCTTGTAGATACGCTCCCCACGTCACCCGTCCTTGAACATTCCTCATCACTCGTTGCATTTCCTGCCAGAACGCCCTGTTCCTCGGGTGTGGACAACCTAGTGTAAGGAGAAGAGGAGGATAGTGTCCCCTTCATATGCAGCTCGCCGTCCAGTCGGACGTCCTTGGCGAGTTTCTCCATTTCGATCAGCACGGGAACGGTAGCGCTTGTAGATACGCTCCCCACGTCACCCGTCCTTGAACATTCCTCATCACTCGTTGCATTTCCTGCCAGAACGCCCTGTTCCTCGGGTGTGGACAACCTAGTGTAAGGAGAAGAGGAGGATAGTGTCCCCTTCATATGCAGCTCGCCGTCCAGTCGGACGTCCTTGGCGAGTTTCTCCATTTCGATCAGCACGGGAACGGTAGCGCTTGTAGATACGCTCCCCACGTCACCCGTCCTTGAACATTCCTCATCACTCGTTGCATTTCCTGCCAGAACGCCCTGTTCCTCGGGTGTGGACAACCTAGTGTAAGGAGAAGAGGAGGATAGTGTCCCCTTCATATGCAGCTCGCCGTCCAGTCGGACGTCCTTGGCGAGTTTCTCCATTTCGATCAGCACGGGAACGGTAGCGCTTGTAGATACGCTCCCCACGTCACCCGTCCTTGAACATTCCTCATCACTCGTTGCATTTCCTGCCAGAACGCCCTGTTCCTCGGGTGTGGACAACCTAGTGTAAGGAGAAGAGGAGGATAGTGTCCCCTTCATATGCAGCTCGCCGTCCAGTCGGACGTCCTTGGCGAGTTTCTCCATTTCGATCAGCACGGGAACGGTAGCGCTTGTAGATACGCTCCCCACGTCACCCGTCCTTGAACATTCCTCATCACTCGTTGCATTTCCTGCCAGAACGCCCTGTTCCTCGGGTGTGGACAACCTAGTGTAAGGAGAAGAGGAGGATAGTGTCCCCTTCATATGCAGCTCGCCGTCCAGTCGGACGTCCTTGGCGAGTTTCTCCATTTCGATCAGCACGGGAACGGTAGCGCTTGTAGATACGCTCCCCACGTCACCCGTCCTTGAACATTCCTCATCACTCGTTGCATTTCCTGCCAGAACGCCCTGTTCCTCGGGTGTGGACAACCTAGTGTAAGGAGAAGAGGAGGATAGTGTCCCCTTCATATGCAGCTCGCCGTCCAGTCGGACGTCCTTGGCGAGTTTCTCCATTTCGATCAGCACGGGAACGGTAGCGCTTGTAGATACGCTCCCCACGTCACCCGTCCTTGAACATTCCTCATCACTCGTTGCATTTCCTGCCAGAACGCCCTGTTCCTCGGGTGTGGACAACCTAGTGTAAGGAGAAGAGGAGGATAGTGTCCCCTTCATATGCAGCTCGCCGTCCAGTCGGACGTCCTTGGCGAGTTTCTCCATTTCGATCAGCACGGGAACGGTAGCGCTTGTAGATACGCTCCCCACGTCACCCGTCCTTGAACATTCCTCATCACTCGTTGCATTTCCTGCCAGAACGCCCTGTTCCTCGGGTGTGGACAACCTAGTGTAAGGAGAAGAGGAGGATAGTGTCCCCTTCATATGCAGCTCGCCGTCCAGTCGGACGTCCTTGGCGAGTTTCTCCATTTCGATCAGCACGGGAACGGTAGCGCTTGTAGATACGCTCCCCACGTCACCCGTCCTTGAACATTCCTCATCACTCGTTGCATTTCCTGCCAGAACGCCCTGTTCCTCGGGTGTGGACAACCTAGTGTAAGGAGAAGAGGAGGATAGTGTCCCCTTCATATGCAGCTCGCCGTCCAGTCGGACGTCCTTGGCGAGTTTCTCCATTTCGATCAGCACGGGAACGGTAGCGCTTGTAGATACGCTCCCCACGTCACCCGTCCTTGAACATTCCTCATCACTCGTTGCATTTCCTGCCAGAACGCCCTGTTCCTCGGGTGTGGACAACCTAGTGTAAGGAGAAGAGGAGGATAGTGTCCCCTTCATATGCAGCTCGCCGTCCAGTCGGACGTCCTTGGCGAGTTTCTCCATTTCGATCAGCACGGGAACGGTAGCGCTTGTAGATACGCTCCCCACGTCACCCGTCCTTGAACATTCCTCATCACTCGTTGCATTTCCTGCCAGAACGCCCTGTTCCTCGGGTGTGGACAACCTAGTGTAAGGAGAAGAGGAGGATAGTGTCCCCTTCATATGCAGCTCGCCGTCCAGTCGGACGTCCTTGGCGAGTTTCTCCATTTCGATCAGCACGGGAACGGTAGCGCTTGTAGATACGCTCCCCACGTCACCCGTCCTTGAACATTCCTCATCACTCGTTGCATTTCCTGCCAGAACGCCCTGTTCCTCGGGTGTGGACAACCTAGTGTAAGGAGAAGAGGAGGATAGTGTCCCCTTCATATGCAGCTCGCCGTCCAGTCGGACGTCCTTGGCGAGTTTCTCCATTTCGATCAGCACGGGAACGGTAGCGCTTGTAGATACGCTCCCCACGTCACCCGTCCTTGAACATTCCTCATCACTCGTTGCATTTCCTGCCAGAACGCCCTGTTCCTCGGGTGTGGACAACCTAGTGTAAGGAGAAGAGGAGGATAGTGTCCCCTTCATATGCAGCTCGCCGTCCAGTCGGACGTCCTTGGCGAGTTTCTCCATTTCGATCAGCACGGGAACGGTAGCGCTTGTAGATACGCTCCCCACGTCACCCGTCCTTGAACATTCCTCATCACTCGTTGCATTTCCTGCCAGAACGCCCTGTTCCTCGGGTGTGGACAACCTAGTGTAAGGAGAAGAGGAGGATAGTGTCCCCTTCATATGCAGCTCGCCGTCCAGTCGGACGTCCTTGGCGAGTTTCTCCATTTCGATCAGCACGGGAACGGTAGCGCTTGTAGATACGCTCCCCACGTCACCCGTCCTTGAACATTCCTCATCACTCGTTGCATTTCCTGCCAGAACGCCCTGTTCCTCGGGTGTGGACAACCTAGTGTAAGGAGAAGAGGAGGATAGTGTCCCCTTCATATGCAGCTCGCCGTCCAGTCGGACGTCCTTGGCGAGTTTCTCCATTTCGATCAGCACGGGAACGGTAGCGCTTGTAGATACGCTCCCCACGTCACCCGTCCTTGAACATTCCTCATCACTCGTTGCATTTCCTGCCAGAACGCCCTGTTCCTCGGGTGTGGACAACCTAGTGTAAGGAGAAGAGGAGGATAGTGTCCCCTTCATATGCAGCTCGCCGTCCAGTCGGACGTCCTTGGCGAGTTTCTCCATTTCGATCAGCACGGGAACGGTAGCGCTTGTAGATACGCTCCCCACGTCACCCGTCCTTGAACATTCCTCATCACTCGTTGCATTTCCTGCCAGAACGCCCTGTTCCTCGGGTGTGGACAACCTAGTGTAAGGAGAAGAGGAGGATAGTGTCCCCTTCATATGCAGCTCGCCGTCCAGTCGGACGTCCTTGGCGAGTTTCTCCATTTCGATCAGCACGGGAACGGTAGCGCTTGTAGATACGCTCCCCACGTCACCCGTCCTTGAACATTCCTCATCACTCGTTGCATTTCCTGCCAGAACGCCCTGTTCCTCGGGTGTGGACAACCTAGTGTAAGGAGAAGAGGAGGATAGTGTCCCCTTCATATGCAGCTCGCCGTCCAGTCGGACGTCCTTGGCGAGTTTCTCCATTTCGATCAGCACGGGAACGGTAGCGCTTGTAGATACGCTCCCCACGTCACCCGTCCTTGAACATTCCTCATCACTCGTTGCATTTCCTGCCAGAACGCCCTGTTCCTCGGGTGTGGACAACCTAGTGTAAGGAGAAGAGGAGGATAGTGTCCCCTTCATATGCAGCTCGCCGTCCAGTCGGACGTCCTTGGCGAGTTTCTCCATTTCGATCAGCACGGGAACGGTAGCGCTTGTAGATACGCTCCCCACGTCACCCGTCCTTGAACATTCCTCATCACTCGTTGCATTTCCTGCCAGAACGCCCTGTTCCTCGGGTGTGGACAACCTAGTGTAAGGAGAAGAGGAGGATAGTGTCCCCTTCATATGCAGCTCGCCGTCCAGTCGGACGTCCTTGGCGAGTTTCTCCATTTCGATCAGCACGGGAACGGTAGCGCTTGTAGATACGCTCCCCACGTCACCCGTCCTTGAACATTCCTCATCACTCGTTGCATTTCCTGCCAGAACGCCCTGTTCCTCGGGTGTGGACAACCTAGTGTAAGGAGAAGAGGAGGATAGTGTCCCCTTCATATGCAGCTCGCCGTCCAGTCGGACGTCCTTGGCGAGTTTCTCCATTTCGATCAGCACGGGAACGGTAGCGCTTGTAGATACGCTCCCCACGTCACCCGTCCTTGAACATTCCTCATCACTCGTTGCATTTCCTGCCAGAACGCCCTGTTCCTCGGGTGTGGACAACCTAGTGTAAGGAGAAGAGGAGGATAGTGTCCCCTTCATATGCAGCTCGCCGTCCAGTCGGACGTCCTTGGCGAGTTTCTCCATTTCGATCAGCACGGGAACGGTAGCGCTTGTAGATACGCTCCCCACGTCACCCGTCCTTGAACATTCCTCATCACTCGTTGCATTTCCTGCCAGAACGCCCTGTTCCTCGGGTGTGGACAACCTAGTGTAAGGAGAAGAGGAGGATAGTGTCCCCTTCATATGCAGCTCGCCGTCCAGTCGGACGTCCTTGGCGAGTTTCTCCATTTCGATCAGCACGGGAACGGTAGCGCTTGTAGATACGCTCCCCACGTCACCCGTCCTTGAACATTCCTCATCACTCGTTGCATTTCCTGCCAGAACGCCCTGTTCCTCGGGTGTGGACAACCTAGTGTAAGGAGAAGAGGAGGATAGTGTCCCCTTCATATGCAGCTCGCCGTCCAGTCGGACGTCCTTGGCGAGTTTCTCCATTTCGATCAGCACGGGAACGGTAGCGCTTGTAGATACGCTCCCCACGTCACCCGTCCTTGAACATTCCTCATCACTCGTTGCATTTCCTGCCAGAACGCCCTGTTCCTCGGGTGTGGACAACCTAGTGTAAGGAGAAGAGGAGGATAGTGTCCCCTTCATATGCAGCTCGCCGTCCAGTCGGACGTCCTTGGCGAGTTTCTCCATTTCGATCAGCACGGGAACGGTAGCGCTTGTAGATACGCTCCCCACGTCACCCGTCCTTGAACATTCCTCATCACTCGTTGCATTTCCTGCCAGAACGCCCTGTTCCTCGGGTGTGGACAACCTAGTGTAAGGAGAAGAGGAGGATAGTGTCCCCTTCATATGCAGCTCGCCGTCCAGTCGGACGTCCTTGGCGAGTTTCTCCATTTCGATCAGCACGGGAACGGTAGCGCTTGTAGATACGCTCCCCACGTCACCCGTCCTTGAACATTCCTCATCACTCGTTGCATTTCCTGCCAGAACGCCCTGTTCCTCGGGTGTGGACAACCTAGTGTAAGGAGAAGAGGAGGATAGTGTCCCCTTCATATGCAGCTCGCCGTCCAGTCGGACGTCCTTGGCGAGTTTCTCCATTTCGATCAGCACGGGAACGGTAGCGCTTGTAGATACGCTCCCCACGTCACCCGTCCTTGAACATTCCTCATCACTCGTTGCATTTCCTGCCAGAACGCCCTGTTCCTCGGGTGTGGACAACCTAGTGTAAGGAGAAGAGGAGGATAGTGTCCCCTTCATATGCAGCTCGCCGTCCAGTCGGACGTCCTTGGCGAGTTTCTCCATTTCGATCAGCACGGGAACGGTAGCGCTTGTAGATACGCTCCCCACGTCACCCGTCCTTGAACATTCCTCATCACTCGTTGCATTTCCTGCCAGAACGCCCTGTTCCTCGGGTGTGGACAACCTAGTGTAAGGAGAAGAGGAGGATAGTGTCCCCTTCATATGCAGCTCGCCGTCCAGTCGGACGTCCTTGGCGAGTTTCTCCATTTCGATCAGCACGGGAACGGTAGCGCTTGTAGATACGCTCCCCACGTCACCCGTCCTTGAACATTCCTCATCACTCGTTGCATTTCCTGCCAGAACGCCCTGTTCCTCGGGTGTGGACAACCTAGTGTAAGGAGAAGAGGAGGATAGTGTCCCCTTCATATGCAGCTCGCCGTCCAGTCGGACGTCCTTGGCGAGTTTCTCCATTTCGATCAGCACGGGAACGGTAGCGCTTGTAGATACGCTCCCCACGTCACCCGTCCTTGAACATTCCTCATCACTCGTTGCATTTCCTGCCAGAACGCCCTGTTCCTCGGGTGTGGACAACCTAGTGTAAGGAGAAGAGGAGGATAGTGTCCCCTTCATATGCAGCTCGCCGTCCAGTCGGACGTCCTTGGCGAGTTTCTCCATTTCGATCAGCACGGGAACGGTAGCGCTTGTAGATACGCTCCCCACGTCACCCGTCCTTGAACATTCCTCATCACTCGTTGCATTTCCTGCCAGAACGCCCTGTTCCTCGGGTGTGGACAACCTAGTGTAAGGAGAAGAGGAGGATAGTGTCCCCTTCATATGCAGCTCGCCGTCCAGTCGGACGTCCTTGGCGAGTTTCTCCATTTCGATCAGCACGGGAACGGTAGCGCTTGTAGATACGCTCCCCACGTCACCCGTCCTTGAACATTCCTCATCACTCGTTGCATTTCCTGCCAGAACGCCCTGTTCCTCGGGTGTGGACAACCTAGTGTAAGGAGAAGAGGAGGATAGTGTCCCCTTCATATGCAGCTCGCCGTCCAGTCGGACGTCCTTGGCGAGTTTCTCCATTTCGATCAGCACGGGAACGGTAGCGCTTGTAGATACGCTCCCCACGTCACCCGTCCTTGAACATTCCTCATCACTCGTTGCATTTCCTGCCAGAACGCCCTGTTCCTCGGGTGTGGACAACCTAGTGTAAGGAGAAGAGGAGGATAGTGTCCCCTTCATATGCAGCTCGCCGTCCAGTCGGACGTCCTTGGCGAGTTTCTCCATTTCGATCAGCACGGGAACGGTAGCGCTTGTAGATACGCTCCCCACGTCACCCGTCCTTGAACATTCCTCATCACTCGTTGCATTTCCTGCCAGAACGCCCTGTTCCTCGGGTGTGGACAACCTAGTGTAAGGAGAAGAGGAGGATAGTGTCCCCTTCATATGCAGCTCGCCGTCCAGTCGGACGTCCTTGGCGAGTTTCTCCATTTCGATCAGCACGGGAACGGTAGCGCTTGTAGATACGCTCCCCACGTCACCCGTCCTTGAACATTCCTCATCACTCGTTGCATTTCCTGCCAGAACGCCCTGTTCCTCGGGTGTGGACAACCTAGTGTAAGGAGAAGAGGAGGATAGTGTCCCCTTCATATGCAGCTCGCCGTCCAGTCGGACGTCCTTGGCGAGTTTCTCCATTTCGATCAGCACGGGAACGGTAGCGCTTGTAGATACGCTCCCCACGTCACCCGTCCTTGAACATTCCTCATCACTCGTTGCATTTCCTGCCAGAACGCCCTGTTCCTCGGGTGTGGACAACCTAGTGTAAGGAGAAGAGGAGGATAGTGTCCCCTTCATATGCAGCTCGCCGTCCAGTCGGACGTCCTTGGCGAGTTTCTCCATTTCGATCAGCACGGGAACGGTAGCGCTTGTAGATACGCTCCCCACGTCACCCGTCCTTGAACATTCCTCATCACTCGTTGCATTTCCTGCCAGAACGCCCTGTTCCTCGGGTGTGGACAACCTAGTGTAAGGAGAAGAGGAGGATAGTGTCCCCTTCATATGCAGCTCGCCGTCCAGTCGGACGTCCTTGGCGAGTTTCTCCATTTCGATCAGCACGGGAACGGTAGCGCTTGTAGATACGCTCCCCACGTCACCCGTCCTTGAACATTCCTCATCACTCGTTGCATTTCCTGCCAGAACGCCCTGTTCCTCGGGTGTGGACAACCTAGTGTAAGGAGAAGAGGAGGATAGTGTCCCCTTCATATGCAGCTCGCCGTCCAGTCGGACGTCCTTGGCGAGTTTCTCCATTTCGATCAGCACGGGAACGGTAGCGCTTGTAGATACGCTCCCCACGTCACCCGTCCTTGAACATTCCTCATCACTCGTTGCATTTCCTGCCAGAACGCCCTGTTCCTCGGGTGTGGACAACCTAGTGTAAGGAGAAGAGGAGGATAGTGTCCCCTTCATATGCAGCTCGCCGTCCAGTCGGACGTCCTTGGCGAGTTTCTCCATTTCGATCAGCACGGGAACGGTAGCGCTTGTAGATACGCTCCCCACGTCACCCGTCCTTGAACATTCCTCATCACTCGTTGCATTTCCTGCCAGAACGCCCTGTTCCTCGGGTGTGGACAACCTAGTGTAAGGAGAAGAGGAGGATAGTGTCCCCTTCATATGCAGCTCGCCGTCCAGTCGGACGTCCTTGGCGAGTTTCTCCATTTCGATCAGCACGGGAACGGTAGCGCTTGTAGATACGCTCCCCACGTCACCCGTCCTTGAACATTCCTCATCACTCGTTGCATTTCCTGCCAGAACGCCCTGTTCCTCGGGTGTGGACAACCTAGTGTAAGGAGAAGAGGAGGATAGTGTCCCCTTCATATGCAGCTCGCCGTCCAGTCGGACGTCCTTGGCGAGTTTCTCCATTTCGATCAGCACGGGAACGGTAGCGCTTGTAGATACGCTCCCCACGTCACCCGTCCTTGAACATTCCTCATCACTCGTTGCATTTCCTGCCAGAACGCCCTGTTCCTCGGGTGTGGACAACCTAGTGTAAGGAGAAGAGGAGGATAGTGTCCCCTTCATATGCAGCTCGCCGTCCAGTCGGACGTCCTTGGCGAGTTTCTCCATTTCGATCAGCACGGGAACGGTAGCGCTTGTAGATACGCTCCCCACGTCACCCGTCCTTGAACATTCCTCATCACTCGTTGCATTTCCTGCCAGAACGCCCTGTTCCTCGGGTGTGGACAACCTAGTGTAAGGAGAAGAGGAGGATAGTGTCCCCTTCATATGCAGCTCGCCGTCCAGTCGGACGTCCTTGGCGAGTTTCTCCATTTCGATCAGCACGGGAACGGTAGCGCTTGTAGATACGCTCCCCACGTCACCCGTCCTTGAACATTCCTCATCACTCGTTGCATTTCCTGCCAGAACGCCCTGTTCCTCGGGTGTGGACAACCTAGTGTAAGGAGAAGAGGAGGATAGTGTCCCCTTCATATGCAGCTCGCCGTCCAGTCGGACGTCCTTGGCGAGTTTCTCCATTTCGATCAGCACGGGAACGGTAGCGCTTGTAGATACGCTCCCCACGTCACCCGTCCTTGAACATTCCTCATCACTCGTTGCATTTCCTGCCAGAACGCCCTGTTCCTCGGGTGTGGACAACCTAGTGTAAGGAGAAGAGGAGGATAGTGTCCCCTTCATATGCAGCTCGCCGTCCAGTCGGACGTCCTTGGCGAGTTTCTCCATTTCGATCAGCACGGGAACGGTAGCGCTTGTAGATACGCTCCCCACGTCACCCGTCCTTGAACATTCCTCATCACTCGTTGCATTTCCTGCCAGAACGCCCTGTTCCTCGGGTGTGGACAACCTAGTGTAAGGAGAAGAGGAGGATAGTGTCCCCTTCATATGCAGCTCGCCGTCCAGTCGGACGTCCTTGGCGAGTTTCTCCATTTCGATCAGCACGGGAACGGTAGCGCTTGTAGATACGCTCCCCACGTCACCCGTCCTTGAACATTCCTCATCACTCGTTGCATTTCCTGCCAGAACGCCCTGTTCCTCGGGTGTGGACAACCTAGTGTAAGGAGAAGAGGAGGATAGTGTCCCCTTCATATGCAGCTCGCCGTCCAGTCGGACGTCCTTGGCGAGTTTCTCCATTTCGATCAGCACGGGAACGGTAGCGCTTGTAGATACGCTCCCCACGTCACCCGTCCTTGAACATTCCTCATCACTCGTTGCATTTCCTGCCAGAACGCCCTGTTCCTCGGGTGTGGACAACCTAGTGTAAGGAGAAGAGGAGGATAGTGTCCCCTTCATATGCAGCTCGCCGTCCAGTCGGACGTCCTTGGCGAGTTTCTCCATTTCGATCAGCACGGGAACGGTAGCGCTTGTAGATACGCTCCCCACGTCACCCGTCCTTGAACATTCCTCATCACTCGTTGCATTTCCTGCCAGAACGCCCTGTTCCTCGGGTGTGGACAACCTAGTGTAAGGAGAAGAGGAGGATAGTGTCCCCTTCATATGCAGCTCGCCGTCCAGTCGGACGTCCTTGGCGAGTTTCTCCATTTCGATCAGCACGGGAACGGTAGCGCTTGTAGATACGCTCCCCACGTCACCCGTCCTTGAACATTCCTCATCACTCGTTGCATTTCCTGCCAGAACGCCCTGTTCCTCGGGTGTGGACAACCTAGTGTAAGGAGAAGAGGAGGATAGTGTCCCCTTCATATGCAGCTCGCCGTCCAGTCGGACGTCCTTGGCGAGTTTCTCCATTTCGATCAGCACGGGAACGGTAGCGCTTGTAGATACGCTCCCCACGTCACCCGTCCTTGAACATTCCTCATCACTCGTTGCATTTCCTGCCAGAACGCCCTGTTCCTCGGGTGTGGACAACCTAGTGTAAGGAGAAGAGGAGGATAGTGTCCCCTTCATATGCAGCTCGCCGTCCAGTCGGACGTCCTTGGCGAGTTTCTCCATTTCGATCAGCACGGGAACGGTAGCGCTTGTAGATACGCTCCCCACGTCACCCGTCCTTGAACATTCCTCATCACTCGTTGCATTTCCTGCCAGAACGCCCTGTTCCTCGGGTGTGGACAACCTAGTGTAAGGAGAAGAGGAGGATAGTGTCCCCTTCATATGCAGCTCGCCGTCCAGTCGGACGTCCTTGGCGAGTTTCTCCATTTCGATCAGCACGGGAACGGTAGCGCTTGTAGATACGCTCCCCACGTCACCCGTCCTTGAACATTCCTCATCACTCGTTGCATTTCCTGCCAGAACGCCCTGTTCCTCGGGTGTGGACAACCTAGTGTAAGGAGAAGAGGAGGATAGTGTCCCCTTCATATGCAGCTCGCCGTCCAGTCGGACGTCCTTGGCGAGTTTCTCCATTTCGATCAGCACGGGAACGGTAGCGCTTGTAGATACGCTCCCCACGTCACCCGTCCTTGAACATTCCTCATCACTCGTTGCATTTCCTGCCAGAACGCCCTGTTCCTCGGGTGTGGACAACCTAGTGTAAGGAGAAGAGGAGGATAGTGTCCCCTTCATATGCAGCTCGCCGTCCAGTCGGACGTCCTTGGCGAGTTTCTCCATTTCGATCAGCACGGGAACGGTAGCGCTTGTAGATACGCTCCCCACGTCACCCGTCCTTGAACATTCCTCATCACTCGTTGCATTTCCTGCCAGAACGCCCTGTTCCTCGGGTGTGGACAACCTAGTGTAAGGAGAAGAGGAGGATAGTGTCCCCTTCATATGCAGCTCGCCGTCCAGTCGGACGTCCTTGGCGAGTTTCTCCATTTCGATCAGCACGGGAACGGTAGCGCTTGTAGATACGCTCCCCACGTCACCCGTCCTTGAACATTCCTCATCACTCGTTGCATTTCCTGCCAGAACGCCCTGTTCCTCGGGTGTGGACAACCTAGTGTAAGGAGAAGAGGAGGATAGTGTCCCCTTCATATGCAGCTCGCCGTCCAGTCGGACGTCCTTGGCGAGTTTCTCCATTTCGATCAGCACGGGAACGGTAGCGCTTGTAGATACGCTCCCCACGTCACCCGTCCTTGAACATTCCTCATCACTCGTTGCATTTCCTGCCAGAACGCCCTGTTCCTCGGGTGTGGACAACCTAGTGTAAGGAGAAGAGGAGGATAGTGTCCCCTTCATATGCAGCTCGCCGTCCAGTCGGACGTCCTTGGCGAGTTTCTCCATTTCGATCAGCACGGGAACGGTAGCGCTTGTAGATACGCTCCCCACGTCACCCGTCCTTGAACATTCCTCATCACTCGTTGCATTTCCTGCCAGAACGCCCTGTTCCTCGGGTGTGGACAACCTAGTGTAAGGAGAAGAGGAGGATAGTGTCCCCTTCATATGCAGCTCGCCGTCCAGTCGGACGTCCTTGGCGAGTTTCTCCATTTCGATCAGCACGGGAACGGTAGCGCTTGTAGATACGCTCCCCACGTCACCCGTCCTTGAACATTCCTCATCACTCGTTGCATTTCCTGCCAGAACGCCCTGTTCCTCGGGTGTGGACAACCTAGTGTAAGGAGAAGAGGAGGATAGTGTCCCCTTCATATGCAGCTCGCCGTCCAGTCGGACGTCCTTGGCGAGTTTCTCCATTTCGATCAGCACGGGAACGGTAGCGCTTGTAGATACGCTCCCCACGTCACCCGTCCTTGAACATTCCTCATCACTCGTTGCATTTCCTGCCAGAACGCCCTGTTCCTCGGGTGTGGACAACCTAGTGTAAGGAGAAGAGGAGGATAGTGTCCCCTTCATATGCAGCTCGCCGTCCAGTCGGACGTCCTTGGCGAGTTTCTCCATTTCGATCAGCACGGGAACGGTAGCGCTTGTAGATACGCTCCCCACGTCACCCGTCCTTGAACATTCCTCATCACTCGTTGCATTTCCTGCCAGAACGCCCTGTTCCTCGGGTGTGGACAACCTAGTGTAAGGAGAAGAGGAGGATAGTGTCCCCTTCATATGCAGCTCGCCGTCCAGTCGGACGTCCTTGGCGAGTTTCTCCATTTCGATCAGCACGGGAACGGTAGCGCTTGTAGATACGCTCCCCACGTCACCCGTCCTTGAACATTCCTCATCACTCGTTGCATTTCCTGCCAGAACGCCCTGTTCCTCGGGTGTGGACAACCTAGTGTAAGGAGAAGAGGAGGATAGTGTCCCCTTCATATGCAGCTCGCCGTCCAGTCGGACGTCCTTGGCGAGTTTCTCCATTTCGATCAGCACGGGAACGGTAGCGCTTGTAGATACGCTCCCCACGTCACCCGTCCTTGAACATTCCTCATCACTCGTTGCATTTCCTGCCAGAACGCCCTGTTCCTCGGGTGTGGACAACCTAGTGTAAGGAGAAGAGGAGGATAGTGTCCCCTTCATATGCAGCTCGCCGTCCAGTCGGACGTCCTTGGCGAGTTTCTCCATTTCGATCAGCACGGGAACGGTAGCGCTTGTAGATACGCTCCCCACGTCACCCGTCCTTGAACATTCCTCATCACTCGTTGCATTTCCTGCCAGAACGCCCTGTTCCTCGGGTGTGGACAACCTAGTGTAAGGAGAAGAGGAGGATAGTGTCCCCTTCATATGCAGCTCGCCGTCCAGTCGGACGTCCTTGGCGAGTTTCTCCATTTCGATCAGCACGGGAACGGTAGCGCTTGTAGATACGCTCCCCACGTCACCCGTCCTTGAACATTCCTCATCACTCGTTGCATTTCCTGCCAGAACGCCCTGTTCCTCGGGTGTGGACAACCTAGTGTAAGGAGAAGAGGAGGATAGTGTCCCCTTCATATGCAGCTCGCCGTCCAGTCGGACGTCCTTGGCGAGTTTCTCCATTTCGATCAGCACGGGAACGGTAGCGCTTGTAGATACGCTCCCCACGTCACCCGTCCTTGAACATTCCTCATCACTCGTTGCATTTCCTGCCAGAACGCCCTGTTCCTCGGGTGTGGACAACCTAGTGTAAGGAGAAGAGGAGGATAGTGTCCCCTTCATATGCAGCTCGCCGTCCAGTCGGACGTCCTTGGCGAGTTTCTCCATTTCGATCAGCACGGGAACGGTAGCGCTTGTAGATACGCTCCCCACGTCACCCGTCCTTGAACATTCCTCATCACTCGTTGCATTTCCTGCCAGAACGCCCTGTTCCTCGGGTGTGGACAACCTAGTGTAAGGAGAAGAGGAGGATAGTGTCCCCTTCATATGCAGCTCGCCGTCCAGTCGGACGTCCTTGGCGAGTTTCTCCATTTCGATCAGCACGGGAACGGTAGCGCTTGTAGATACGCTCCCCACGTCACCCGTCCTTGAACATTCCTCATCACTCGTTGCATTTCCTGCCAGAACGCCCTGTTCCTCGGGTGTGGACAACCTAGTGTAAGGAGAAGAGGAGGATAGTGTCCCCTTCATATGCAGCTCGCCGTCCAGTCGGACGTCCTTGGCGAGTTTCTCCATTTCGATCAGCACGGGAACGGTAGCGCTTGTAGATACGCTCCCCACGTCACCCGTCCTTGAACATTCCTCATCACTCGTTGCATTTCCTGCCAGAACGCCCTGTTCCTCGGGTGTGGACAACCTAGTGTAAGGAGAAGAGGAGGATAGTGTCCCCTTCATATGCAGCTCGCCGTCCAGTCGGACGTCCTTGGCGAGTTTCTCCATTTCGATCAGCACGGGAACGGTAGCGCTTGTAGATACGCTCCCACGTCACCCGTCCTTGAACATTCCTCATCACTCGTTGCATTTCCTGCCAGAACGCCCTGTTCCTCGGGTGTGGACAACCTAGTGTAAGGAGAAGAGGAGGATAGTGTCCCCTTCATATGCAGCTCGCCGTCCAGTCGGACGTCCTTGGCGAGTTTCTCCATTTCGATCAGCACGGGAACGGTAGCGCTTGTAGATACGCTCCCACGTCACCCGTCCTTGAACATTCCTCATCACTCGTTGCATTTCCTGCCAGAACGCCCTGTTCCTCGGGTGTGGACAACCTAGTGTAAGGAGAAGAGGAGGATAGTGTCCCCTTCATATGCAGCTCGCCGTCCAGTCGGACGTCCTTGGCGAGTTTCTCCATTTCGATCAGCACGGGAACGGTAGCGCTTGTAGATACGCTCCCGTCACGTCGTCCTGAACATTCCTCATCACTCGTTGCATTTCCTGCCAGAACGCCCTGTTCCTCGGGTGTGGACAACCTAGTGTAAGGAGAGAGGAGGATAGTGTCCCCTTCATATGCAGCTCGCCGTCCAGTCGGACGTCCTTGGCGAGTTTCTCCATTTCGATCAGCACGGGAACGGTAGCGCTTGTAGATACGCTCCCCACGTCACCCGTCCTTGAACATTCCTCATCACTCGTTGCATTTCCTGCCAGAACGCCCTGTTCCTCGGGTGTGGACAACCTAGTGTAAGGAGAAGAGGAGGATAGTGTCCCCTTCATATGCAGCTCGCCGTCCAGTCGGACGTCCTTGGCGAGTTTCTCCATTTCGATCAGCACGGGAACGGTAGCGCTTGTAGATACGCTCCCCACGTCACCCGTCCTTGAACATTCCTCATCACTCGTTGCATTTCCTGCCAGAACGCCCTGTTCCTCGGGTGTGGACAACCTAGTGTAAGGAGAAGAGGAGGATAGTGTCCCCTTCATATGCAGCTCGCCGTCCAGTCGGACGTCCTTGGCGAGTTTCTCCATTTCGATCAGCACGGGAACGGTAGCGCTTGTAGATACGCTCCCCACGTCACCCGTCCTTGAACATTCCTCATCACTCGTTGCATTTCCTGCCAGAACGCCCTGTTCCTCGGGTGTGGACAACCTAGTGTAAGGAGAAGAGGAGGATAGTGTCCCCTTCATATGCAGCTCGCCGTCCAGTCGGACGTCCTTGGCGAGTTTCTCCATTTCGATCAGCACGGGAACGGTAGCGCTTGTAGATACGCTCCCCACGTCACCCGTCCTTGAACATTCCTCATCACTCGTTGCATTTCCTGCCAGAACGCCCTGTTCCTCGGGTGTGGACAACCTAGTGTAAGGAGAAGAGGAGGATAGTGTCCCCTTCATATGCTCGCCGTCCAGTCGGACGTCCTTGGCGAGTTTCTCCATTTCGATCAGCACGGGAACGGTAGCGCTTGTAGATACGCTCCCCACGTCACCCGTCCTTGAACATTCCTCATCACTCGTTGCATTTCCTGCCAGAACGCCCTGTTCCTCGGGTGTGGACAACCTAGTGTAAGGAGAAGAGGAGGATAGTGTCCCCTTCATATGCAGCTCGCCGTCCAGTCGGACGTCCTTGGCGAGTTTCTCCATTTCGATCAGCACGGGAACGGTAGCGCTTGTAGATACGCTCCCACGTCACCCGTCCTTGAACATTCCTCATCACTCGTTGCATTTCCTGCCAGAACGCCCTGTTCCTCGGGTGTGGACAACCTAGTGTAAGGAGAAGAGGAGGATAGTGTCCCCTTCATATGCAGCTCGCCGTCCAGTCGGACGTCCTTGGCGAGTTTCTCCATTTCGATCAGCACGGGAACGGTAGCGCTTGTAGATACGCTCCCCACGTCACCCGTCCTTGAACATTCCTCATCACTCGTTGCATTTCCTGCCAGAACGCCCTGTTCCTCGGGTGTGGACAACCTAGTGTAAGGAGAAGAGGAGGATAGTGTCCCCTTCATATGCAGCTCGCCGTCCAGTCGGACGTCCTGGCGAGTTTCTCCATTTCGATCAGCACGGGAACGGTAGCGCTTGTAGATACGCTCCCCACGTCACCCGTCCTTGAACATTCCTCATCACTCGTTGG
>JAAKBF010000306.1:0-143514 GCA_012656075.1 Phytophthora hibernalis | reverse complement strand
CGCCGTCCAGTCGGACGTCCTTGGCGAGTTTCTCCATTTCGATCAGCACGGGAACGGTAGCGCTTGTAGATACGCTCACGTCACCCGTCCTTGAACATTCCTCATCACTCGTTGCATTTCCTGCCAGACGCCCTGTTCCTCGGGTGTGGACAACCTAGTGTAAGGAGAAGAGGATAGTGTCCTTTCATATGCAGCTCGTCCAGTCGGACGTCCTTGGCGAGTTTCTCATTTCGATCAGCACGGGAACGGTAGCGCTTGTAGATACGCTCCCCATCACCCGTCCTTGAACATTCCTCATCACTCGTTGCATTTCCTGCCAGAACGCCCTGTTCCTCGGTGTGGACAACCTAGTGTAAGGAGAAGAGCAGGATAGTGTCCCCTTCATATGCAGCTCGCCGTCCAGTCGGACGTCCTGGCGAGTTTCTCCATTTCGATCAGCACGGGAACGGTAGCGCTTGTAGATACGCTCCCCACGTCACCGTCCTTGAACATTCCTCATCACTCGTTGCATTTCCTGCCAGAACGCCCTGTTCCTCGGGTGTGGACAACCTAGTGTAAGGAGAAGAGGAGGATAGTGTCCCTTCATATGCAGCTCGCCGTCCAGTCGGACGTCCTTGGCGAGTTTCTCCATTTCGATCAGCACGGGAACGGTAGCGCTTGTAGATACGCTCCCCACGTCACGTCCTTGAACATTCCTCATCACTCGTTGCATTTCCTGCCAGAACGCCCTGTTCCTCGGGTGTGGACACCTAGTGTAAGGAGAAGAGGAGGATAGTGTCCCCTTCATATGCAGCTCGCCGTCCAGTCGGACGTCCTTGGCGAGTTTCTCCATTTCGATCAGCACGGGAACGGTAGCGCTTGTAGATACGCTCCCCACGTCACCCGTCCTTGAACATTCCTCATCACTCGTTGCATTTCCTGCCAGAACGCCCTGTTCCTCGGGTGTGGACAACCTAGTGTAAGGAGAGAGGGGAGGATAGTCCCCTTCATATGCAGCTCGCCGTCAGTCGGACGTCCTTGGCGAGTTTCTCCATTTCGATCAGCACGGGAACGGTAGCGCTTTAGATACGCTCCCACGTCACCCGTCCTTGAACATTCCTCATCACTCGTTGCATTTCCTGCCAGAACGCCCTGTTCCTCGGGTGGACAACCTAGTGTAAGGAGAAGAGGAGGATAGTGTCCCCTTCATATGCAGCTCGCCGTCCAGTCGGACGTCCTTGGCGAGTTTCTCCATTTCGATCAGCACGGGAACGGTAGCGCTTGTAGATACTCCCCACGTCACCCGTCCTTGAACATTCCTCATCACTCGTTGCATTTCCTGCCAGAACGCCCTGTTCCTCGGGTGTGGACAATCTAGTGTAAGGAGAAGAGGAGGATAGTGTCCCCTTCATATGCAGCTCGCCGTCCAGTCGGACGTCCTTGGCGAGTTTCTCCATTTCGATCAGCACGGGAACGGTAGCGCTTGTAGATACGCTCCCCACGTCACCCGTCCTTGAACATTCCTCATCACTCGTTGCATTTCCTGCCAGAACGCCCTGTTCCTCGGGTGTGGACAATCTAGTGTAAGGAGAAGAGGAGGATAGTGTCCCCTTCATATGCAGCTCGCCGTCCAGTCGGACGTCCTTGGCGAGTTTCTCCATTTCGATCAGCACGGGAACGGTAGCGCTTGTAGATACGCTCCCCACGTCACCCGTCCTTGAACATTCCTCATCACTCGTTGCATTTCCTGCCAGAACGCCCTGTTCCTCGGGTGTGGACAACCTAGTGTAAGGAGAAGAGGAGGATAGTGTCCCCTTCATATGCAGCTCGCCGTCCAGTCGGACGTCCTTGGCGAGTTTCTCCATTTCGATCAGCACGGGAACGGTAGCGCTTGTAGATACGCTCCCACGTCACCCGTCCTTGAACATTCCTCATCACTCGTTGCATTTCCTGCCAGAACGCCCTGTTCCTCGGGTGTGGACAACCTAGTGTAAGGAGAAGAGGAGGATAGTGTCCCCTTCATATGCAGCTCGCCGTCCAGTCGGACGTCCTTGGCGAGTTTCTCCATTTCGATCAGCACGGGAACGGTAGCGCTTGTAGATACGCTCCCACGTCACCCGTCCTTGAACATTCCTCATCACTCGTTGCATTTCCTGCCAGAACGCCCTGTTCCTCGGGTGTGGACAACCTAGTGTAAGGAGAAGAGGAGGATAGTGTCCCCTTCATATGCAGCTCGCCGTCCAGTCGGACGTCCTTGGCGAGTTTCTCCATTTCGATCAGCACGGGAACGGTAGCGCTTGTAGATACGCTCCCACGTCACCCGTCCTTGAACATTCCTCATCACTCGTTGCATTTCCTGCCAGAACGCCCTGTTCCTCGGGTGTGGACAACCTAGTGTAAGGAGAAGAGGAGGATAGTGTCCCCTTCATATGCAGCTCGCCGTCCAGTCGGACGTCCTTGGCGAGTTTCTCCATTTCGATCAGCACGGGAACGGTAGCGCTTGTAGATACGCTCCCCACGTCACCCGTCCTTGAACATTCCTCATCACTCGTTGCATTTCCTGCCAGAACGCCCTGTTCCTCGGGTGTGGACAACCTAGTGTAAGGAGAAGAGGAGGATAGTGTCCCCTTCATATGCAGCTCGCCGTCCAGTCGGACGTCCTTGGCGAGTTTCTCCATTTCGATCAGCACGGGAACGGTAGCGCTTGTAGATACGCTCCCCACGTCACCCGTCCTTGAACATTCCTCATCACTCGTTGCATTTCCTGCCAGAACGCCCTGTTCCTCGGGTGTGGACAACCTAGTGTAAGGAGAAGAGGAGGATAGTGTCCCCTTCATATGCAGCTCGCCGTCCAGTCGGACGTCCTTGGCGAGTTTCTCCATTTCGATCAGCACGGGAACGGTAGCGCTTGTAGATACGCTCCCCGTCACCCGTCCTTGAACATTCCTCATCACTCGTTGCATTTCCTGCCAGAACGCCCTGTTCCTCGGGTGTGGACAACCTAGTGTAAGGAGAAGAGGAGGATAGTGTCCCCTTCATATGCAGCTCGCCGTCCAGTCGGACGTCCTTGGCGAGTTTCTCCATTTCGATCAGCACGGGAACGGTAGCGCTTGTAGATACGCTCCCGTCACCCGTCCTTGAACATTCCTCATCACTCGTTGCATTTCCTGCCAGAACGCCCTGTTCCTCGGGTGTGGACAACCTAGTGTAAGGAGAAGAGGAGGATAGTGTCCCCTTCATATGCAGCTCGCCGTCCAGTCGGACGTCCTTGGCGAGTTTCTCCATTTCGATCAGCACGGGAACGGTAGCGCTTGTAGATACGCTCCCCACGTCACCCGTCCTTGAACATTCCTCATCACTCGTTGCATTTCCTGCCAGAACGCCCTGTTCCTCGGGTGTGGACAACCTAGTGTAAGGAGAAGAGGAGGATAGTGTCCCCTTCATATGCAGCTCGCCGTCCAGTCGGACGTCCTTGGCGAGTTTCTCCATTTCGATCAGCACGGGAACGGTAGCGCTTGTAGATACGCTCCCCACGTCACCCGTCCTTGAACATTCCTCATCACTCGTTGCATTTCCTGCCAGAACGCCCTGTTCCTCGGGTGTGGACAACCTAGTGTAAGGAGAAGAGGAGGATAGTGTCCCCTTCATATGCAGCTCGCCGTCCAGTCGGACGTCCTTGGCGAGTTTCTCCATTTCGATCAGCACGGGAACGGTAGCGCTTGTAGATACGCTCCCCACGTCACCCGTCCTGAACATTCCTCATCACTCGTTGCATTTCCTGCCAGAACGCCCTGTTCCTCGGGTGTGGACAACCTAGTGTAAGGAGAAGAGGAGGATAGTGTCCCCTTCATATGCAGCTCGCCGTCCAGTCGGACGTCCTTGCGAGTTTCTCCATTTCGATCAGCACGGGAACGGTAGCGCTTGTAGATACGCTCCCGTCACCCGTCCTTGAACATTCCTCATCACTCGTTGCATTTCCTGCCAGAACGCCCTGTTCCTCGGGTGTGGACAACCTAGTGTAAGGAGAAGAGGAGGATAGTGTCCCCTTCATATGCAGCTCGCCGTCCAGTCGGACGTCCTTGGCGAGTTTCTCCATTTCGATCAGCACGGGAACGGTAGCGCTTGTAGATACGCTCCCCACGTCACCCGTCCTTGAACATTCCTCATCACTCGTTGCATTTCCTGCCAGAACGCCCTGTTCCTCGGGTGTGGACAACCTAGTGTAAGGAGAAGAGGAGGATAGTGTCCCCTTCATATGCAGCTCGCCGTCCAGTCGGACGTCCTTGGCGAGTTTCTCCATTTCGATCAGCACGGGAACGGTAGCGCTTGTAGATACGCTCCCCACGTCACCCGTCCTTGAACATTCCTCATCACTCGTTGCATTTCCTGCCAGAACGCCCTGTTCCTCGGGTGTGGACAACCTAGTGTAAGGAGAAGAGGAGGATAGTGTCCCCTTCATATGCAGCTCGCCGTCCAGTCGGACGTCCTTGGCGAGTTTCTCCATTTCGATCAGCACGGGAACGGTAGCGCTTGTAGATACGCTCCCCACGTCACCCGTCCTTGAACATTCCTCATCACTCGTTGCATTTCCTGCCAGAACGCCCTGTTCCTCGGGTGTGGACAACCTAGTGTAAGGAGAAGAGGAGGATAGTGTCCCCTTCATATGCAGCTCGCCGTCCAGTCGGACGTCCTTGGCGAGTTTCTCCATTTCGATCAGCACGGGAACGGTAGCGCTTGTAGATACGCTCCCCACGTCACCCGTCCTTGAACATTCCTCATCACTCGTTGCATTTCCTGCCAGAACGCCCTGTTCCTCGGGTGTGGACAACCTAGTGTAAGGAGAAGAGGAGGATAGTGTCCCCTTCATATGCAGCTCGCCGTCCAGTCGGACGTCCTTGGCGAGTTTCTCCATTTCGATCAGCACGGGAACGGTAGCGCTTGTAGATACGCTCCCCACGTCACCCGTCCTTGAACATTCCTCATCACTCGTTGCATTTCCTGCCAGAACGCCCTGTTCCTCGGGTGTGGACAACCTAGTGTAAGGAGAAGAGGAGGATAGTGTCCCCTTCATATGCAGCTCGCCGTCCAGTCGGACGTCCTTGGCGAGTTTCTCCATTTCGATCAGCACGGGAACGGTAGCGCTTGTAGATACGCTCCCCACGTCACCCGTCCTTGAACATTCCTCATCACTCGTTGCATTTCCTGCCAGAACGCCCTGTTCCTCGGGTGTGGACAACCTAGTGTAAGGAGAAGAGGAGGATAGTGTCCCCTTCATATGCAGCTCGCCGTCCAGTCGGACGTCCTTGGCGAGTTTCTCCATTTCGATCAGCACGGGAACGGTAGCGCTTGTAGATACGCTCCCCACGTCACCCGTCCTTGAACATTCCTCATCACTCGTTGCATTTCCTGCCAGAACGCCCTGTTCCTCGGGTGTGGACAACCTAGTGTAAGGAGAAGAGGAGGATAGTGTCCCCTTCATATGCAGCTCGCCGTCCAGTCGGACGTCCTTGGCGAGTTTCTCCATTTCGATCAGCACGGGAACGGTAGCGCTTGTAGATACGCTCCCCACGTCACCCGTCCTTGAACATTCCTCATCACTCGTTGCATTTCCTGCCAGAACGCCCTGTTCCTCGGGTGTGGACAACCTAGTGTAAGGAGAAGAGGAGGATAGTGTCCCCTTCATATGCAGCTCGCCGTCCAGTCGGACGTCCTTGGCGAGTTTCTCCATTTCGATCAGCACGGGAACGGTAGCGCTTGTAGATACGCTCCCCACGTCACCCGTCCTTGAACATTCCTCATCACTCGTTGCATTTCCTGCCAGAACGCCCTGTTCCTCGGGTGTGGACAACCTAGTGTAAGGAGAAGAGGAGGATAGTGTCCCCTTCATATGCAGCTCGCCGTCCAGTCGGACGTCCTTGGCGAGTTTCTCCATTTCGATCAGCACGGGAACGGTAGCGCTTGTAGATACGCTCCCACGTCACCCGTCCTTGAACATTCCTCATCACTCGTTGCATTTCCTGCCAGAACGCCCTGTTCCTCGGGTGTGGACAACCTAGTGTAAGGAGAAGAGGAGGATAGTGTCCCCTTCATATGCAGCTCGCCGTCCAGTCGGACGTCCTTGGCGAGTTTCTCCATTTCGATCAGCACGGGAACGGTAGCGCTTGTAGATACGCTCCCCACGTCACCCGTCCTTGAACATTCCTCATCACTCGTTGCATTTCCTGCCAGAACGCCCTGTTCCTCGGGTGTGGACAACCTAGTGTAAGGAGAAGAGGAGGATAGTGTCCCCTTCATATGCAGCTCGCCGTCCAGTCGGACGTCCTTGGCGAGTTTCTCCATTTCGATCAGCACGGGAACGGTAGCGCTTGTAGATACGCTCCCCACGTCACCCGTCCTTGAACATTCCTCATCACTCGTTGCATTTCCTGCCAGAACGCCCTGTTCCTCGGGTGTGGACAACCTAGTGTAAGGAGAAGAGGAGGATAGTGTCCCCTTCATATGCAGCTCGCCGTCCAGTCGGACGTCCTTGGCGAGTTTCTCCATTTCGATCAGCACGGGAACGGTAGCGCTTGTAGATACGCTCCCCACGTCACCCGTCCTTGAACATTCCTCATCACTCGTTGCATTTCCTGCCAGAACGCCCTGTTCCTCGGGTGTGGACAACCTAGTGTAAGGAGAAGAGGAGGATAGTGTCCCCTTCATATGCAGCTCGCCGTCCAGTCGGACGTCCTTGGCGAGTTTCTCCATTTCGATCAGCACGGGAACGGTAGCGCTTGTAGATACGCTCCCCACGTCACCCGTCCTTGAACATTCCTCATCACTCGTTGCATTTCCTGCCAGAACGCCCTGTTCCTCGGGTGTGGACAACCTAGTGTAAGGAGAAGAGGAGGATAGTGTCCCCTTCATATGCAGCTCGCCGTCCAGTCGGACGTCCTTGGCGAGTTTCTCCATTTCGATCAGCACGGGAACGGTAGCGCTTGTAGATACGCTCCCCACGTCACCCGTCCTTGAACATTCCTCATCACTCGTTGCATTTCCTGCCAGAACGCCCTGTTCCTCGGGTGTGGACAACCTAGTGTAAGGAGAAGAGGAGGATAGTGTCCCCTTCATATGCAGCTCGCCGTCCAGTCGGACGTCCTTGGCGAGTTTCTCCATTTCGATCAGCACGGGAACGGTAGCGCTTGTAGATACGCTCCCACGTCACCCGTCCTTGAACATTCCTCATCACTCGTTGCATTTCCTGCCAGAACGCCCTGTTCCTCGGGTGTGGACAACCTAGTGTAAGGAGAAGAGGAGGATAGTGTCCCCTTCATATGCAGCTCGCCGTCCAGTCGGACGTCCTTGGCGAGTTTCTCCATTTCGATCAGCACGGGAACGGTAGCGCTTGTAGATACGCTCCCCACGTCACCCGTCCTTGAACATTCCTCATCACTCGTTGCATTTCCTGCCAGAACGCCCTGTTCCTCGGGTGTGGACAACCTAGTGTAAGGAGAAGAGGAGGATAGTGTCCCCTTCATATGCAGCTCGCCGTCCAGTCGGACGTCCTTGGCGAGTTTCTCCATTTCGATCAGCACGGGAACGGTAGCGCTTGTAGATACGCTCCCCACGTCACCCGTCCTTGAACATTCCTCATCACTCGTTGCATTTCCTGCCAGAACGCCCTGTTCCTCGGGTGTGGACAACCTAGTGTAAGGAGAAGAGGAGGATAGTGTCCCCTTCATATGCAGCTCGCCGTCCAGTCGGACGTCCTTGGCGAGTTTCTCCATTTCGATCAGCACGGGAACGGTAGCGCTTGTAGATACGCTCCCCACGTCACCCGTCCTTGAACATTCCTCATCACTCGTTGCATTTCCTGCCAGAACGCCCTGTTCCTCGGGTGTGGACAACCTAGTGTAAGGAGAAGAGGAGGATAGTGTCCCCTTCATATGCAGCTCGCCGTCCAGTCGGACGTCCTTGGCGAGTTTCTCCATTTCGATCAGCACGGGAACGGTAGCGCTTGTAGATACGCTCCCCACGTCACCCGTCCTTGAACATTCCTCATCACTCGTTGCATTTCCTGCCAGAACGCCCTGTTCCTCGGGTGTGGACAACCTAGTGTAAGGAGAAGAGGAGGATAGTGTCCCCTTCATATGCAGCTCGCCGTCCAGTCGGACGTCCTTGGCGAGTTTCTCCATTTCGATCAGCACGGGAACGGTAGCGCTTGTAGATACGCTCCCCACGTCACCCGTCCTTGAACATTCCTCATCACTCGTTGCATTTCCTGCCAGAACGCCCTGTTCCTCGGGTGTGGACAACCTAGTGTAAGGAGAAGAGGAGGATAGTGTCCCCTTCATATGCAGCTCGCCGTCCAGTCGGACGTCCTTGGCGAGTTTCTCCATTTCGATCAGCACGGGAACGGTAGCGCTTGTAGATACGCTCCCCACGTCACCCGTCCTTGAACATTCCTCATCACTCGTTGCATTTCCTGCCAGAACGCCCTGTTCCTCGGGTGTGGACAACCTAGTGTAAGGAGAAGAGGAGGATAGTGTCCCCTTCATATGCAGCTCGCCGTCCAGTCGGACGTCCTTGGCGAGTTTCTCCATTTCGATCAGCACGGGAACGGTAGCGCTTGTAGATACGCTCCCCACGTCACCCGTCCTTGAACATTCCTCATCACTCGTTGCATTTCCTGCCAGAACGCCCTGTTCCTCGGGTGTGGACAACCTAGTGTAAGGAGAAGAGGAGGATAGTGTCCCCTTCATATGCAGCTCGCCGTCCAGTCGGACGTCCTTGGCGAGTTTCTCCATTTCGATCAGCACGGGAACGGTAGCGCTTGTAGATACGCTCCCCACGTCACCCGTCCTTGAACATTCCTCATCACTCGTTGCATTTCCTGCCAGAACGCCCTGTTCCTCGGGTGTGGACAACCTAGTGTAAGGAGAAGAGGAGGATAGTGTCCCCTTCATATGCAGCTCGCCGTCCAGTCGGACGTCCTTGGCGAGTTTCTCCATTTCGATCAGCACGGGAACGGTAGCGCTTGTAGATACGCTCCCACGTCACCCGTCCTTGAACATTCCTCATCACTCGTTGCATTTCCTGCCAGAACGCCCTGTTCCTCGGGTGTGGACAACCTAGTGTAAGGAGAAGAGGAGGATAGTGTCCCCTTCATATGCAGCTCGCCGTCCAGTCGGACGTCCTTGGCGAGTTTCTCCATTTCGATCAGCACGGGAACGGTAGCGCTTGTAGATACGCTCCCCACGTCACCCGTCCTTGAACATTCCTCATCACTCGTTGCATTTCCTGCCAGAACGCCCTGTTCCTCGGGTGTGGACAACCTAGTGTAAGGAGAAGAGGAGGATAGTGTCCCCTTCATATGCAGCTCGCCGTCCAGTCGGACGTCCTTGGCGAGTTTCTCCATTTCGATCAGCACGGGAACGGTAGCGCTTGTAGATACGCTCCCCACGTCACCCGTCCTTGAACATTCCTCATCACTCGTTGCATTTCCTGCCAGAACGCCCTGTTCCTCGGGTGTGGACAACCTAGTGTAAGGAGAAGAGGAGGATAGTGTCCCCTTCATATGCAGCTCGCCGTCCAGTCGGACGTCCTTGGCGAGTTTCTCCATTTCGATCAGCACGGGAACGGTAGCGCTTGTAGATACGCTCCCCACGTCACCCGTCCTTGAACATTCCTCATCACTCGTTGCATTTCCTGCCAGAACGCCCTGTTCCTCGGGTGTGGACAACCTAGTGTAAGGAGAAGAGGAGGATAGTGTCCCCTTCATATGCAGCTCGCCGTCCAGTCGGACGTCCTTGGCGAGTTTCTCCATTTCGATCAGCACGGGAACGGTAGCGCTTGTAGATACGCTCCCCACGTCACCCGTCCTTGAACATTCCTCATCACTCGTTGCATTTCCTGCCAGAACGCCCTGTTCCTCGGGTGTGGACAACCTAGTGTAAGGAGAAGAGGAGGATAGTGTCCCCTTCATATGCAGCTCGCCGTCCAGTCGGACGTCCTTGGCGAGTTTCTCCATTTCGATCAGCACGGGAACGGTAGCGCTTGTAGATACGCTCCCCACGTCACCCGTCCTTGAACATTCCTCATCACTCGTTGCATTTCCTGCCAGAACGCCCTGTTCCTCGGGTGTGGACAACCTAGTGTAAGGAGAAGAGGAGGATAGTGTCCCCTTCATATGCAGCTCGCCGTCCAGTCGGACGTCCTTGGCGAGTTTCTCCATTTCGATCAGCACGGGAACGGTAGCGCTTGTAGATACGCTCCCCACGTCACCCGTCCTTGAACATTCCTCATCACTCGTTGCATTTCCTGCCAGAACGCCCTGTTCCTCGGGTGTGGACAACCTAGTGTAAGGAGAAGAGGAGGATAGTGTCCCCTTCATATGCAGCTCGCCGTCCAGTCGGACGTCCTTGGCGAGTTTCTCCATTTCGATCAGCACGGGAACGGTAGCGCTTGTAGATACGCTCCCCACGTCACCCGTCCTTGAACATTCCTCATCACTCGTTGCATTTCCTGCCAGAACGCCCTGTTCCTCGGGTGTGGACAACCTAGTGTAAGGAGAAGAGGAGGATAGTGTCCCCTTCATATGCAGCTCGCCGTCCAGTCGGACGTCCTTGGCGAGTTTCTCCATTTCGATCAGCACGGGAACGGTAGCGCTTGTAGATACGCTCCCCACGTCACCCGTCCTTGAACATTCCTCATCACTCGTTGCATTTCCTGCCAGAACGCCCTGTTCCTCGGGTGTGGACAACCTAGTGTAAGGAGAAGAGGAGGATAGTGTCCCCTTCATATGCAGCTCGCCGTCCAGTCGGACGTCCTTGGCGAGTTTCTCCATTTCGATCAGCACGGGAACGGTAGCGCTTGTAGATACGCTCCCCACGTCACCCGTCCTTGAACATTCCTCATCACTCGTTGCATTTCCTGCCAGAACGCCCTGTTCCTCGGGTGTGGACAACCTAGTGTAAGGAGAAGAGGAGGATAGTGTCCCCTTCATATGCAGCTCGCCGTCCAGTCGGACGTCCTTGGCGAGTTTCTCCATTTCGATCAGCACGGGAACGGTAGCGCTTGTAGATACGCTCCCCACGTCACCCGTCCTTGAACATTCCTCATCACTCGTTGCATTTCCTGCCAGAACGCCCTGTTCCTCGGGTGTGGACAACCTAGTGTAAGGAGAAGAGGAGGATAGTGTCCCCTTCATATGCAGCTCGCCGTCCAGTCGGACGTCCTTGGCGAGTTTCTCCATTTCGATCAGCACGGGAACGGTAGCGCTTGTAGATACGCTCCCCACGTCACCCGTCCTTGAACATTCCTCATCACTCGTTGCATTTCCTGCCAGAACGCCCTGTTCCTCGGGTGTGGACAACCTAGTGTAAGGAGAAGAGGAGGATAGTGTCCCCTTCATATGCAGCTCGCCGTCCAGTCGGACGTCCTTGGCGAGTTTCTCCATTTCGATCAGCACGGGAACGGTAGCGCTTGTAGATACGCTCCCCACGTCACCCGTCCTTGAACATTCCTCATCACTCGTTGCATTTCCTGCCAGAACGCCCTGTTCCTCGGGTGTGGACAACCTAGTGTAAGGAGAAGAGGAGGATAGTGTCCCCTTCATATGCAGCTCGCCGTCCAGTCGGACGTCCTTGGCGAGTTTCTCCATTTCGATCAGCACGGGAACGGTAGCGCTTGTAGATACGCTCCCCACGTCACCCGTCCTTGAACATTCCTCATCACTCGTTGCATTTCCTGCCAGAACGCCCTGTTCCTCGGGTGTGGACAACCTAGTGTAAGGAGAAGAGGAGGATAGTGTCCCCTTCATATGCAGCTCGCCGTCCAGTCGGACGTCCTTGGCGAGTTTCTCCATTTCGATCAGCACGGGAACGGTAGCGCTTGTAGATACGCTCCCCACGTCACCCGTCCTTGAACATTCCTCATCACTCGTTGCATTTCCTGCCAGAACGCCCTGTTCCTCGGGTGTGGACAACCTAGTGTAAGGAGAAGAGGAGGATAGTGTCCCCTTCATATGCAGCTCGCCGTCCAGTCGGACGTCCTTGGCGAGTTTCTCCATTTCGATCAGCACGGGAACGGTAGCGCTTGTAGATACGCTCCCCACGTCACCCGTCCTTGAACATTCCTCATCACTCGTTGCATTTCCTGCCAGAACGCCCTGTTCCTCGGGTGTGGACAACCTAGTGTAAGGAGAAGAGGAGGATAGTGTCCCCTTCATATGCAGCTCGCCGTCCAGTCGGACGTCCTTGGCGAGTTTCTCCATTTCGATCAGCACGGGAACGGTAGCGCTTGTAGATACGCTCCCCACGTCACCCGTCCTTGAACATTCCTCATCACTCGTTGCATTTCCTGCCAGAACGCCCTGTTCCTCGGGTGTGGACAACCTAGTGTAAGGAGAAGAGGAGGATAGTGTCCCCTTCATATGCAGCTCGCCGTCCAGTCGGACGTCCTTGGCGAGTTTCTCCATTTCGATCAGCACGGGAACGGTAGCGCTTGTAGATACGCTCCCCACGTCACCCGTCCTTGAACATTCCTCATCACTCGTTGCATTTCCTGCCAGAACGCCCTGTTCCTCGGGTGTGGACAACCTAGTGTAAGGAGAAGAGGAGGATAGTGTCCCCTTCATATGCAGCTCGCCGTCCAGTCGGACGTCCTTGGCGAGTTTCTCCATTTCGATCAGCACGGGAACGGTAGCGCTTGTAGATACGCTCCCCACGTCACCCGTCCTTGAACATTCCTCATCACTCGTTGCATTTCCTGCCAGAACGCCCTGTTCCTCGGGTGTGGACAACCTAGTGTAAGGAGAAGAGGAGGATAGTGTCCCCTTCATATGCAGCTCGCCGTCCAGTCGGACGTCCTTGGCGAGTTTCTCCATTTCGATCAGCACGGGAACGGTAGCGCTTGTAGATACGCTCCCCACGTCACCCGTCCTTGAACATTCCTCATCACTCGTTGCATTTCCTGCCAGAACGCCCTGTTCCTCGGGTGTGGACAACCTAGTGTAAGGAGAAGAGGAGGATAGTGTCCCCTTCATATGCAGCTCGCCGTCCAGTCGGACGTCCTTGGCGAGTTTCTCCATTTCGATCAGCACGGGAACGGTAGCGCTTGTAGATACGCTCCCACGTCACCCGTCCTTGAACATTCCTCATCACTCGTTGCATTTCCTGCCAGAACGCCCTGTTCCTCGGGTGTGGACAACCTAGTGTAAGGAGAAGAGGAGGATAGTGTCCCCTTCATATGCAGCTCGCCGTCCAGTCGGACGTCCTTGGCGAGTTTCTCCATTTCGATCAGCACGGGAACGGTAGCGCTTGTAGATACGCTCCCCACGTCACCCGTCCTTGAACATTCCTCATCACTCGTTGCATTTCCTGCCAGAACGCCCTGTTCCTCGGGTGTGGACAACCTAGTGTAAGGAGAAGAGGAGGATAGTGTCCCCTTCATATGCAGCTCGCCGTCCAGTCGGACGTCCTTGGCGAGTTTCTCCATTTCGATCAGCACGGGAACGGTAGCGCTTGTAGATACGCTCCCCACGTCACCCGTCCTTGAACATTCCTCATCACTCGTTGCATTTCCTGCCAGAACGCCCTGTTCCTCGGGTGTGGACAACCTAGTGTAAGGAGAAGAGGAGGATAGTGTCCCCTTCATATGCAGCTCGCCGTCCAGTCGGACGTCCTTGGCGAGTTTCTCCATTTCGATCAGCACGGGAACGGTAGCGCTTGTAGATACGCTCCCCACGTCACCCGTCCTTGAACATTCCTCATCACTCGTTGCATTTCCTGCCAGAACGCCCTGTTCCTCGGGTGTGGACAACCTAGTGTAAGGAGAAGAGGAGGATAGTGTCCCCTTCATATGCAGCTCGCCGTCCAGTCGGACGTCCTTGGCGAGTTTCTCCATTTCGATCAGCACGGGAACGGTAGCGCTTGTAGATACGCTCCCCACGTCACCCGTCCTTGAACATTCCTCATCACTCGTTGCATTTCCTGCCAGAACGCCCTGTTCCTCGGGTGTGGACAACCTAGTGTAAGGAGAAGAGGAGGATAGTGTCCCCTTCATATGCAGCTCGCCGTCCAGTCGGACGTCCTTGGCGAGTTTCTCCATTTCGATCAGCACGGGAACGGTAGCGCTTGTAGATACGCTCCCCACGTCACCCGTCCTTGAACATTCCTCATCACTCGTTGCATTTCCTGCCAGAACGCCCTGTTCCTCGGGTGTGGACAACCTAGTGTAAGGAGAAGAGGAGGATAGTGTCCCCTTCATATGCAGCTCGCCGTCCAGTCGGACGTCCTTGGCGAGTTTCTCCATTTCGATCAGCACGGGAACGGTAGCGCTTGTAGATACGCTCCCCACGTCACCCGTCCTTGAACATTCCTCATCACTCGTTGCATTTCCTGCCAGAACGCCCTGTTCCTCGGGTGTGGACAACCTAGTGTAAGGAGAAGAGGAGGATAGTGTCCCCTTCATATGCAGCTCGCCGTCCAGTCGGACGTCCTTGGCGAGTTTCTCCATTTCGATCAGCACGGGAACGGTAGCGCTTGTAGATACGCTCCCCACGTCACCCGTCCTTGAACATTCCTCATCACTCGTTGCATTTCCTGCCAGAACGCCCTGTTCCTCGGGTGTGGACAACCTAGTGTAAGGAGAAGAGGAGGATAGTGTCCCCTTCATATGCAGCTCGCCGTCCAGTCGGACGTCCTTGGCGAGTTTCTCCATTTCGATCAGCACGGGAACGGTAGCGCTTGTAGATACGCTCCCCACGTCACCCGTCCTTGAACATTCCTCATCACTCGTTGCATTTCCTGCCAGAACGCCCTGTTCCTCGGGTGTGGACAACCTAGTGTAAGGAGAAGAGGAGGATAGTGTCCCCTTCATATGCAGCTCGCCGTCCAGTCGGACGTCCTTGGCGAGTTTCTCCATTTCGATCAGCACGGGAACGGTAGCGCTTGTAGATACGCTCCCCACGTCACCCGTCCTTGAACATTCCTCATCACTCGTTGCATTTCCTGCCAGAACGCCCTGTTCCTCGGGTGTGGACAACCTAGTGTAAGGAGAAGAGGAGGATAGTGTCCCCTTCATATGCAGCTCGCCGTCCAGTCGGACGTCCTTGGCGAGTTTCTCCATTTCGATCAGCACGGGAACGGTAGCGCTTGTAGATACGCTCCCCACGTCACCCGTCCTTGAACATTCCTCATCACTCGTTGCATTTCCTGCCAGAACGCCCTGTTCCTCGGGTGTGGACAACCTAGTGTAAGGAGAAGAGGAGGATAGTGTCCCCTTCATATGCAGCTCGCCGTCCAGTCGGACGTCCTTGGCGAGTTTCTCCATTTCGATCAGCACGGGAACGGTAGCGCTTGTAGATACGCTCCCCACGTCACCCGTCCTTGAACATTCCTCATCACTCGTTGCATTTCCTGCCAGAACGCCCTGTTCCTCGGGTGTGGACAACCTAGTGTAAGGAGAAGAGGAGGATAGTGTCCCCTTCATATGCAGCTCGCCGTCCAGTCGGACGTCCTTGGCGAGTTTCTCCATTTCGATCAGCACGGGAACGGTAGCGCTTGTAGATACGCTCCCCACGTCACCCGTCCTTGAACATTCCTCATCACTCGTTGCATTTCCTGCCAGAACGCCCTGTTCCTCGGGTGTGGACAACCTAGTGTAAGGAGAAGAGCAGGATAGTGTCCCCTTCATATGCAGCTCGCCGTCCAGTCGGACGTCCTTGGCGAGTTTCTCCATTTCGATCAGCACGGGAACGGTAGCGCTTGTAGATACGCTCCCCACGTCACCCGTCCTTGAACATTCCTCATCACTCGTTGCATTTCCTGCCAGAACGCCCTGTTCCTCGGGTGTGGACAACCTAGTGTAAGGAGAAGAGGAGGATAGTGTCCCCTTCATATGCAGCTCGCCGTCCAGTCGGACGTCCTTGGCGAGTTTCTCCATTTCGATCAGCACGGGAACGGTAGCGCTTGTAGATACGCTCCCCACGTCACCCGTCCTTGAACATTCCTCATCACTCGTTGCATTTCCTGCCAGAACGCCCTGTTCCTCGGGTGTGGACAACCTAGTGTAAGGAGAAGAGGAGGATAGTGTCCCCTTCATATGCAGCTCGCCGTCCAGTCGGACGTCCTTGGCGAGTTTCTCCATTTCGATCAGCACGGGAACGGTAGCGCTTGTAGATACGCTCCCCACGTCACCCGTCCTCGAACATTCCTCATCACTCGTTGCATTTCCTGCCAGAACGCCCTGTTCCTCGGGTGTGGACAACCTAGTGTAAGGAGAAGAGGAGGATAGTGTCCCCTTCATATGCAGCTCGCCGTCCAGTCGGACGTCCTTGGCGAGTTTCTCCATTTCGATCAGCACGGGAACGGTAGCGCTTGTAGATACGCTCCCCACGTCACCAGTCCTTGAACATTCCTCATCACTCGTTGCATTTCCTGCCAGAACGCCCTGTTCCTCGGGTGTGGACAACCTAGTGTAAGGAGAAGAGCAGGATAGTGTCCCCTTCATATGCAGCTCGCCGTCCAGTCGGACGTCCTTGGCGAGTTTCTCCATTTCCATCAGCACGGGAACGGTAGCGCTTGTAGATACGCTCCCCACGTCACCCGTCCTTGAACATTCCTCATCACTCGTTGCATTTCCTGCCAGAACGCCCTGTTCCTCGGGTGTGGACAACCTAGTGTAAGGAGAAGAGGAGGATAGTGTCCCCTTCATATGCAGCTCGCCGTCCAGTCGGACGTCCTTGGCGAGTTTCTCCATTTCCATCAGCACGGGAACGGTAGCGCTTGTAGATACGCTCCCCACGTCACCCGTCCTTGAACATTCCTCATCACTCGTTGCATTTCCTGCCAGAACGCCCTGTTCCTCGGGTGTGGACAATCTAGTGTAAGGAGAAGAGGAGGATAGTGTCCCCTTCATATGCAGCTCGCCGTCCAGTCGGACGTCCTTGGCGAGTTTCTCCATTTCCATCAGCACGGGAACGGTAGCGCTTGTAGATACGCTCCCCACGTCACCCGTCCTTGAACATTCCTCATCACTCGTTGCATTTCCTGCCAGAACGCCCTGTTCCTCGGGTGTGGACAACCTAGTGTAAGGAGAAGAGGAGGATAGTGTCCCCTTCATATGCAGCTCGCCGTCCAGTCGGACGTCCTTGGCGAGTTTCTCCATTTCGATCAGCACGGGAACGGTAGCGCTTGTAGATACGCTCCCCACGTCACCCGTCCTTGAACATTCCTCATCACTCGTTGCATTTCCTGCCAGAACGCCCTGTTCCTCGGGTGTGGACAACCTAGTGTAAGGAGAAGAGGAGGATAGTGTCCCCTTCATATGCAGCTCGCCGTCCAGTCGGACGTCCTTGGCGAGTTTCTCCATTTCGATCAGCACGGGAACGGTAGCGCTTGTAGATACGCTCCCCACGTCACCCGTCCTTGAACATTCCTCATCACTCGTTGCATTTCCTGCCAGAACGCCCTGTTCCTCGGGTGTGGACAACCTAGTGTAAGGAGAAGAGGAGGATAGTGTCCCCTTCATATGCAGCTCGCCGTCCAGTCGGACGTCCTTGGCGAGTTTCTCCATTTCGATCAGCACGGGAACGGTAGCGCTTGTAGATACGCTCCCCACGTCACCCGTCCTTGAACATTCCTCATCACTCGTTGCATTTCCTGCCAGAACGCCCTGTTCCTCGGGTGTGGACAATCTAGTGTAAGGAGAAGAGGAGGATAGTGTCCCCTTCATATGCAGCTCGCCGTCCAGTCGGACGTCCTTGGCGAGTTTCTCCATTTCGATCAGCACGGGAACGGTAGCGCTTGTAGATACGCTCCCCACGTCACCCGTCCTTGAACATTCCTCATCACTCGTTGCATTTCCTGCCAGAACGCCCTGTTCCTCGGGTGTGGACAACCTAGTGTAATGAGAAGAGGAGGATAGTGTCCCCTTCATATGCAGCTCGCCGTCCAGTCGGACGTCCTTGGCGAGTTTCTCCATTTCGATCAGCACGGGAACGGTAGCGCTTGTAGATACGCTCCCCACGTCACCCGTCCTTGAACATTCCTCATCACTCGTTGCATTTCCTGCCAGAACGCCCTGTTCCTCGGGTGTGGACAACCTAGTGTAAGGAGAAGAGGAGGATAGTGTCCCCTTCATATGCAGCTCGCCGTCCAGTCGGACGTCCTTGGCGAGTTTCTCCATTTCGATCAGCACGGGAACGGTAGCGCTTGTAGATACGCTCCCCACGTCACCCGTCCTTGAACATTCCTCATCACTCGTTGCATTTCCTGCCAGAACGCCCTGTTCCTCGGGTGTGGACAACCTAGTGTAAGGAGAAGAGGAGGATAGTGTCCCCTTCATATGCAGCTCGCCGTCCAGTCGGACGTCCTTGGCGAGTTTCTCCATTTCGATCAGCACGGGAACGGTAGCGCTTGTAGATACGCTTCCCACGTCACCCGTTCTGGTACAATCCACATCTTGCCTAAGCGACTCTAATAGGCGTCTTGGCTGTTCAATCTCGTCATAGTTAGCCAGTGTCTCGAATTCCACTCGCACGACCTCCATGATTGCGTCGGATTGCTCGGAAGCTATTGCAGTAGTTGTATTGTATTCCTGAGAGATCCCGAAGTCAATGTGTGAAGAGCGTTCCTTTCCCTCGTCGTCTGAGCGCGCCGCTACGTTAAAGTCCACGTAAACGTCCTCAGTATCGACGAAGGTTTTGTAGTATCCCTTTTCCGAATCCTGCACTGTACTCAAGTGCACTGCCGAGTCGTTGCTCTCAACGTGACCTTCACGCGCAACACTCGTTTCCTCGACGGCTTGTAGTTCCCGTTCTCCTGCACTATACTCGAGTGCACTGCCGAGTCGTTGCTCTCAACGTGACCTTCACGCGCAACGCTCGTTTCTTTGACGGGCTTGTAGTTCCCGTTCTCCTCCAAATGTCGTTTTTCTGATATATCTCCGGTCGAGCTCGCCGCCACAGTGTAGTTGTCCTGTTCGGCGCCATCTCCAGCGAAGTGTTCTTCATGTAAATTCAAATTGCTCCATGCATTTTTGTCTTCGACTTCCTTTCGGGCCATGACCTCAGTCGGCGCAGAGTAGCTGTCCTGCGCGACGCCTTCCCGACCAGTTCGTCGATAGTCATATATAAAATATCTCCCATTCCTTTCTTCCAAAGTAGTTTCCGTTGTTTCGGACATCACAGGTGCCATCGTGGTCTCACCAGCGTGTCCCATAAGTCCTCCAGCC
The DNA here is from genome assembly GCA_012656075.1 of Phytophthora hibernalis. Lineage (NCBI taxonomy): Eukaryota > Oomycota > Peronosporomycetes > Peronosporales > Peronosporaceae > Phytophthora > Phytophthora hibernalis. Next base: position 124,320 of record JAAKBF010000306.1, on the reverse strand, counting down.
TCACCAAACTTTCCCTGATTGGCTCCTGGAGCGTTCCCCATTGTGTCGTCCAAGTGACAAGAGGAAGGAGCGACACTTCTCCAATCCCCTTCCTCCTGCCCCCGTCATTGTTGGCCCTGAGCAGTTCCAGGCGCGGGTGCCGACGAAGAAGCGGCACTCCCTCGCGCGAGGAGCTGGTTCAGTGCCTCCTGCTAGGGCGCTGGGCGACCATATGATCGGTGCCATTGCACAGAAAGCACGTACGGGGCTCTCTTGTCTGCCACCTGATCCTCCATGGTTCCTGCCCTGGTACGGCGGGCGTGGTTGCGTGCACTCTGCAATTATGTGGCCCCGCTCGCGACAGTTTGGGCACGTGGAATTGTTCCGTCGGCAAGTGATCCGGCTGCACCCTAGAACGTGGCAGCGTCCACACACCACTTGACCTTCCTGCGTGTAGAGATCAGGTCCTAGTCGGACACCTCCATTCTGGGGTACCGGTGGCGTTGGAGCGGTCGGAGGCGGAGCGGTCGGAGTCACAGGAGCGTCATATGCGGCAGCAACGTAGGTAGGACGCGGAGAGGATCGTGGCGAGCGAGGTGGAGTTTGCTTCTGTTGAGTCAACAATATTTGTGTTTGTTCCATCATGTCCACCATCCTCTGCATCAAAGCGTTCTCCGTAGCAGGCTTCTTCGCTACCTCGTCGGCGAAATCCGCGTCATTCTCCACAGACAGATGCATGTTCTTGTAAAGTAGTGCAGCCACTGCTTGAGGGATAGAGTTCACCATTGAAGTACTCAGTGCAGATTTCCACTCGCTGTTCCTAAGTCCTTCCAGGAAGTATTGATAGCGCATCTGTGGGTCGTCGCATTGAGCCGACTCACATAAACTCGAAATCAGGTCCGCCCACACTTCAGCAGGCATACCTCGGGAACGCCTCGTAATATTTAGACGTTCAATCATCTGCAACGGTGTCTGGCATATGAACTGGTTGTGGAACCGAGCTCTCAGCGTTGCAAAGTCACTGATCTGCGAGTACATCCACCACTCTTCACCGACCTTGCCCTTAAGACACTCGCGAAACGCACTGAGCCGCAGCGACTCCTGCAACCCCATCGTGGTACGTTCGAACGCTTCCCAAAACGATCTAGTCTTTTCCACAGTCGAAGCATCAGAGTAGAACGGTTGTATCAACCTGACAGCGTTCTTGATATGAGAGGGAATACCTAGAAGCCCAGCCGATTGTGTAGCGTTCGCTTGTCCACCATATGTCAATTGCGAGGACGCTGGCTGCTGAGGGTACGAACTGGTCCCACCCAGAGGTGGTGCTTGTACTTTTGGAGCAGGAATACTCGTCGCAGTAGTTCCCGGTAGAGTAGCCGCCTGTGTACTCCACGTAGGTCTCGGGGTTGCTCCACTAGCCGACCAATCCAGGTAGCGCGGGTTGTTGCTAGGCCATATTAGCAGTAACACCCAAAGCCTGTTGAGGTACTTGTCCCGTCCACTGATGAGACAACGCAACCGGAGGCACGCTCTGCCAGAACCATTCGCCGTTAGTAGCTTGCACAAGCTGCATAGTCGGAGGACTTGGCACGCCATTCGTAGGTTGTAGGCTGATATGTCTAGGAGCTTGCACGCTTAAAGCTTGACCCATATTCCCGCTCGCTCCCGGAACCACGGGAACACCTTTCGTCTGGTTGGCCAACGTTGACGGCGCCTGCCCAGGCTGCACAACATAGGACTGGCCCTGCAACACCGTCGGAGCTTCACCGAGCCCATCGCTGAAGGCACTCCAGCTGTCACAGTTTCCACTGAAGCAGTCACTCGAGGCGTAGGAGCGCTCATCACAGGACGTAATCCAGTTGTCGGAGCCGAACCTGATCGAGTCAACACAGGAACGCTTGTAGGCTGAGTAGGGTCATCCACAGCACGGTTGGTGCTGGCCACTGCACGCTGTACCACGTTCCTCACGGCTCCTAGTCCTTCCAGAGTCAAAGGACTCTGGAAGGAGTCAAAGTAGGACGCTGGGGATTCATCAGCGGCGCGCTCGCGGCGGGCGGCAAACCAGCACCGGTTCCGATAGGAACTTCACTCGGTACTGCTCCACCCGGCGGGGCCGGATTTGTCACTTCCTGCTGCCCTGTAGCAACTCTTATCATTCCCTCACCAGCGACGGCCTCACTGAAGGCGTCTCCGAAGCCGGTAGTGTCCCTGTCGTCGCCTGAATCCATCGTAGACTAGTAGTTGTACTCCACTCGACCTAGTAGCAGACGCTACTGTTCCCTTGGTCTAAGTTAGTGAAGCACCACGCGAACTCTCTCTCCGTAGATTCGAGTACCTTCGAGCTGAACTCTGTTCTCCACACGATAAACGTTCCGTCGATGCGAGACGAAGTAGACCGTCCAAGAAAGCACACTTGGATCGAACCTGTCGCAACACGGGCCTAGCTTGATCGCCAAAGTTTCGTTCGTGTGGACCAGAGTCCACACGAACGCTTTCCTTACCGAACAGGTAGAGGCCACGCCTTGCACCTAACGCGTCTTTCTCCAGCAAGCAGCTATCCTGCTTCTCCACCAAATGTCGCGCACCTCCCTAGCCAGCGGGGCGGTCAGCGGCTTGCTGTTCGGGGCGGAGTACGGGCTCGAGAGGGGCAAAGGCTGTAGCGTAAAAGTAATAAAAGTAAGTTTGTTTTTGTTCTTCACTTGGGTGCTAGTAGGAAGATTCACGACTGAGTATAAATCTGGGGTGGCGGCTCCGCGCCGAGCACGCCCATATGCATGACAACCTTCGGGTTCACTCACCTCGACGCCCTGGGGGCGCCCTCCATCCTGCAACATGACACCCCGCCGCTCTAGAAGCCCTTGTCGCGTTCCAGGCGGCCGTGTCCTCCGTCCTCGCTCCTTCGGGTGCGACGTTCTGACTCCTCCGTCACTTGCCGAGTGAGCACGACACATCTGCGCCATCTTTTGGGACGCTCATCACACTTGGTGCCACTCTTCGGGTACAACTTAGGCCTGATACGGCTCAACAGTCGCAGCGTTCAGAGAACCCTTCTCCCGCACGCCTGGCACGTCGGCCTCGTGCCCCGGTGTGGGACACAACCACCGGACCAAGAGCAGGAACCGGCGTTGCTAACCATGCTTAGGAAATTTCAGACATCTAGACGCCGTTAAGGTTAAATAGATAAGTCTGCCTCCCTCTAAATACCGTATTTTTGCTGATTGGAATTTTAATAACGGCTAATAAATGGAACATGTTTGACGAACAGGCTCATATTTCGGAATCCGAATATAAATTATTCCTGGTTATCCCATATTTATCCCGTCCGTATAAGTCAGTGGTTACTATTAGAGAACTGTAGTTTCTGGAGCTATTCAAACTGGATCTATTTTTGATTTTGCTCCAAGATGATCGTCCAGATACCATTTTTGAAGTGTAGTTCTTGGTGGAGTGAGACGGATACAAAAAGCAACATGTCGCGAAATAGCGCCTTTGAGCAACGGGGCCTCGATAACTCCATGGAGCTAGCTTTTGGAGTTAAAGGGTTACACAAAGGTTACGGTTTACTGTTGTTGTCGGCTTAAGTACGGAATTTATGGCCAAAACCCTCGTATAGCTCCGTAAACTACAGTTCTCTAATGACGAAGAGCACGGTACTTTTACAATAGCTTGTATTGTGGGTTCTACTCAAAACGGCTTGGTTGAATCTCCGCCAGTGCCCAAACCTGACTGCTGAATTCACACTAAGTACGATTCGTACTTACTGTGACACATGTGCTGCTATGGGCGACTGCGCAAATGACTTGTCATTTGTATGTGACGGTTAAGCGAACCGCCCAAGATCTGCAAATTTGGACGGAATTTACAATAAGACGAGCTGCATAAGTAAATTCTCACCACGCACACATGCCTGCCCACGCGTACCAAACTACCGGTACATGTGTGCTACGCATTCACTATAGGAGCCACTTAGCAAAGTCTTGATCGAATATATGTTCATTACATGTATTATAGTCACTTAGTTTTAAAAAAATCCGTAATACATCCCAACCCAGTTGTCATCCCTCCCAGGACCCTTTCGAAAACGTGGGATTTAAGAACCCTGGACATTGGGGAGCGATTCCCTACTAAAGTTAGCCGAAATCCTATGACAGCGAATATTCGTACAAATTAGAGAGCCGCTCCGAAGTGGGTTTATACCCGGTTTGTGAGAATGTGTATACAACGACATAAACTAACACAATGGAGTGTGTTTCGTATTACAAATTGACACAAAATAACAAGCACTCTGCACCACCTTCAAGCAGGTGACACCCATAGCCGTAGCGACTATCTTGGGCTGTGCTGCGAAATAAACGTTATGTAGCCAACAGAGTGTTATTTTGTGTGGGTTACACATGAAAACATACATGTATGTTTTGGGTTAACTTCGACTTGCTAACTACATGTAGTCTTTCACGACAGCAGTACCTTCAGCAGGTATCTGTATCGAAGGAAGTCTACATCTGGAGGTGCGTTGTACTCCTGAAAACTATAGCTCTGCAGGAAGGCAAGCACCCATATCCCGCAACTTGAGCCGTCCATCTGCTGATATTCCCGACTAACAACTCTTTCCATCGCTTGTTCTGTGGTAGAAGAGGTTGAGATGTGTCCTTGAACAGTCCAGCTACTTTCTCGATAGTGTCGGAGTCATTTCGCGGGTCCATCACCGTGTAGCTCCACTTCTCGACACTAATGCACAGAGCGCACCAGTGATTCACGTCTATCAGCACTGCTCCGACGATCTTGTCCTTCGCGCTGTCAACCACCTTCGTATTCTTCAGATACGTCACTCGTGCTTCGTGGTTTCCATCGCCATGAGCTGAGGGTAAATGTAGCGATCGGATCCGAGGCAGAACGATTGTCTGTGGCTCTGTATATAGTTAAGAGTGCAGCTTGAATACCCTCGTCTTCCACGTCCGCGTCCATAGCAAAGCTCCGAACCGCCAACTCATTGTCATTCTTCACGTTCGTGTAGCGAAGACAAGTGCACACGTCTTCTACCTCAAAGTCCGCTACGTCGTTGAACAGTGGTCCACAATCATCTCTAGTTAGATGAATCCATAACTTTAGACAGCCACCCAAACGTAATTCGTAACTTGTACCACGTCGCCATTGCACGCATGTAATAAGCAGACATGTTGGGGTACAGCAGGCCACGGCCATCCTCAAATTTAAAGACAATTTCTTCAAAACCCTCTCTGTAATGGGACCACCTGACCGGGGGCGGCCATTGTTCTCTGTGGTGTGGTCCACACCATTGGTGTCCGCCACACGCGTGGTGTGTGGCACGTCATGGACTTAAGCAGTACTTCAGTCGTACTTAAATAGTACTTCAGTTGTATTAAAGCAGTACATGGCTCCCATTTTGGACAGATCAGATTAGACAGGGATTCAGTATGTAGATAGTTAGCAGTAGTTATAACATCAACAGTGTTCTTAATATAAGTCAGTTTAACTCTAACCCGGAAGTTCGCAAGTCAATTGGTACTCGGTACCATATTGGACAGGAAGGCCAGGCCTTTGCAAGTTTACAGCAGGAACGTCAGGCGTCTGTTGTGGTTATCGCGTTAGCGCTTCCTCTAAAGCTAAGGCCCGGCATACTCTCTGTCTGCTCGTAGTATGCATGTTTGCATTCATCAATCCGCGAGAGACACAAATTGACCCAATCTCGGCGCAATAGGACCTTACACGGCAGCGCATCCGCGGGTCCAATGTTCTGTCCAGGAGCAGGAACGGGTCGACAAACTGCGGAAGAGCTGGACACCTCCAACAAACCCTCCACTATCCCAAAGTACGACAGGAAAGTAGACCATTCGTGGAAGGACAGCATGTTGGCGTCTAGTGCCTCTGTCATACCAGCAATATTATGTCTTAGAAGGCCTACACCGTTCCCTCTCTTCGCAAATTTCGTTAAGCTCTCGAAATATCTTCTTGCGCGCAAATTTTCTCTGTTTCACCGTAGTTTTCCGGTGTCCGTGCGGTTTACAACTTTACTAATAGTCCAAACCGGAGAAGCTTTTGGTTTTACTGGGTGCTTTCCTTTCTCGCGGCCTTGTTTCTCGCGACAGGTTGCGGTGGTTTCTCTTATGCAGGCTCTGTCGCGGGTACACAATCATCATCAGAGTCGTACGATGTACGCGCCGTATGTGATATGCAGTCAGCGGAGTCTTCATCGAGGACAATTACTTCGTTTGAAGGGCGAGCATCGTCTGGACCTCGGTGCATACTCCACAGTACTGGCGGAATACGCAGTTGCAGATTTCGCTTCGCTGAACCGACATAGGTTTCCTCCAGACCGGTAAGGTTGCCCGCTATAAATGTGTTTGTTAGCTAACGCAATATTATCGATCCTTGTCCGTAATGAGCTGCTCCGTATTCGCTCAGAGCTTCTGCAATCCGCTTGGCATTTGCTAGTGCTTCGCGATTCTTTACATATTGACGTTTGGATTGGCGGCGCGCTGACTTTTCGATAAGCTCTTCTGAATATCCACTAACGTCATTATCCTTGATTAAAAACTGCGTCAGCATTGCTTCTGCCATCTTTGATCCACACACTCGAAAGGAATGACTTGGTCTAGCTGTTGTCTTTTCCGTAGATACATCAAATGCCTGCACGGCAACTTCTGAGTGAGACCTAGCATACAAAATGAAGTCCACGTTTTCACGTCAACTTTGCATGTTGTTGCTGCACTAACCACCAAAAACGTCTCGTGTCCGGACTATTGAATGTCGTAGTAGATTGATGCGTTTGTAGCGATATCATACTGCGTTTTTATGGAGTCGAGCGCGAACCTGCTGACAAATTGAGCCAAGCGCGCCAGTTCAGCGCTCGAATGCTGCGTAAGATAGCATACTTGACCAACGCGTGCCATGTCAGTCGTAAAAGCTTTTTTCACCTTAGCCCACCAAATCAAGCTTGTCAGCGTTTCATCAATCTCCACGTTCTGGTCCACAAGAGTTTTATTTTCTGCCACGAAGACTCGAGCCTATTGTTCGTATTGTTGCCGAGATGTACAACATTATCGCGAAGATAAGAGCACCACATAGTACGGCACTTGTGCCAGTTTGCCTGAAAGTACAGCCAAAATGGGGAGAATCAACGTCCTCTTCTTCTTATTCTTCGACATGTAGCTCCTCCCGCATAAATACCACGTACTTGTCGTACTCGTCCGCAGTACTTGCCTTCACGAGCATATTCACTAGAGGCTTCAAACGTGAGCTTTGAACAACGTCAAGACCATATTCAGGCTTAGCAATCCGTTCTTGAAGGTACTTCACTGAGTGGAATTGACTGAGTAATAATTATGACCTGTGGTAGGTCCGAGGTGAAGGCGCTGATCTCTTATCCACCACCACGCATTGGATATCTTTCCAGCCTGGATTGCTTTTCTTGAAATGGTTGATGGCAAGTCGTAGGGTGTCAGAACGCTCGTCTGTGATAAGATCATGCTGGAAACATGCAACCACCACGAAGAGTTAGTTAAATCCAACCAAAACAGAAACAGTGTCATTACAGCGATGTACAATCTTCCATAAACTAAAACAAATTGATACAAACTACCACAAGCTGACACAATGTTCCAACTAAGACGATAGTCACATGTACAAAACGTCGAGCATGGCCTCGTTAATCAGCTCACGCTTCCGTACATGGACATGCTGGCCTTGGCCAAACGAATTGTAAGCCATGAAGGAGAATAGTTTGTAGTGATCGGCGTTGTTTCCGTGGGTGGCATCCACCATAATGGTTTCAGGAAAGCTTGAAAATAGAGACCGCATGTGCACAGTTTGGAAAACAATGGTGCGGGCTACAATCTGCATAAGAAAAGGTCAGTAAAGTCATGGTTCGTACGACAAGCGTGGACACCTGGCAGCGTACCTGATTCTGATCTTGGTTGATGTCGACATGTGCCACTCCGTACTTCTCCTCCTCGCAGACGCGGTTCAAAGTTTCAGATACCCGGTCTGAAACTGTATCTTCATCTCGTTTCAGCTTGGTCAGCAAAGTGTGCACGTCTACCATATAAGGTTCAAACTCTGTGTTGTCCCAGATGTACACCCTTCACTCTAATTAGAATTAGTCGTGCTTCGAATATAGTCATGAAAGTGCACCTTTTCGTGACACAGTTCCCTACAAAAATTCAGATGTGCTGAAATTTGCACAAAGACACCCGATTGCGACAGCTCTCGCGGAGATGAATCCAGTCGTGTCATCAGAGCTACACAACTCTAAATAATAGCATTCGAGGAACGTTCACATTTCCGCAGCAAAAATCGTAAACCATAATTAGTCATGGCACGACTAATTAGAGTGAAGGGTGTACTTCAGGATCTTCTTCCTTGCCACACCAACTTTTCTGAGCTTGTTCACGTCATGTAAAGCTTCATTGCCCAGCCGCATTCGGTTGCTCGGAATCTGGTGGTACTCAGCCTTGCCAGCTCTGTGGTTGTGTGCGGCCATGTGAAGCGAAACAACCAAATAGTAGCGGTCGCCTTCCCGTTTCTGCAGAAGTGATAACTAGAGCAGCGAAACATTAATACAGAACCATCACAGATCAGTACAAGCTTTCATATGTGCTCGTACCTTAGCTTCGCAGCCGAATGGCCTTACGGTTTGGCGTGGGCGCTTGACACTGCTGCGCATCCTCGGTTTGCCACAGATAGTAGACGACGTAATGGGGAAACGCTTCGTTTTCCAAGAGCTCCGATTCGGGCGCTATTCTGTCGTGCTTCGCGTAGGAGTCCTTGATCGCAGCTTTCTCCGCTCCCGCGTAGTTGACGAGCGCTTGAAATAGTTCTAGGCAAGTAAACAAAGCGCAAGCAACCCCACACGTCACACAAACCACCGCAAGCGACTTACCTGACACGTTTGGCGGCAGTACGATTTAAAAAATGACTCGAAGTCTGCGACCGAGTCGAAGGTTTTGTCCAACAAGATTCGGGATGTGATTCGAGCAGCGGGGAGGGGTTATCGTCGTCGTCGGATTCGCTCAGGGTGTCGTCGACGTAGTCGGACTCTTCGAATTCTTCGCAGGGATGGCGCGAGTCGTCGCGCGCGGGGCGCTTGCTTTTCCCATACCGCGGTGGCTTCTCGGGGGAGGGGGTTCTGGAATGAGCCGTAGCCACTGGATATAAAAACGTTGTTTTGAAGGCGTTAGGTTCTAGGCTGGGCTTGGAGCGTGTGTAATGACAGCGGGGTAAAGAAAGTGGGTTACCTCTGGCTTATCGCCGGCTCTTTAATTTGTACGTATAGTCACTCTCAATCAAAATCCTATTCCCAAATTCCAATTCCAAACGAGAAAGGACAGCGCTTGGAACATCACAGCCATAAAACGGACAATCAGGTCTGGGGACAGTCAATCACAGGACAGGAATAGGTTTGGCGGTAGATCCCAGATCTATTTCAGTCCTGTGATTGGCTAACATCGGGAGAGGCCTACTGCAGCACGCTTCTGAAGCAGAGCAAGCACCGGAAACACTTTGCCTTTTTACCAGAGGAGACCCCACCATTTCCAATTGGGACTCTACGCCCTACTCAGTGGTGACTCCAACGCCAAGACTTCAATGAGCTACGACTCTACAAGCGGTGGAAGTGAAGCAAGTGATATCGTTCGCCTGTTGCACCGACTAACGACGGGATTGCGTCGTCACCACAAGAAGATACATTTTCTCCGTGTCTGACGGCAAGCCAACATGGAAGGGGACATCGCGACCACTGCAGCCATTTACACCTATTTTGCAGCTGAGACGCCACCGAAAGCAGCTCGACGAGTGCCATTTAACTGCAACTCCCTCTCGAACGACCAATGCATCGACAAGTTCTGTTTTGATAAAAGACAGGTCGAACAGCTCATTGTACGCTTTGGTCTAGAAGGTATCAGAACGAGAGAGCGAACCACCGTGTCTGGCATTTAAGAACTTTGCATAGTTTTGTACAAACTTGCTGTACCGATTCGGTGGATAGATCTAGAAGATTGTTTTGGTGGGAACTCTAGTGGTCTGTCTAACTTGTTTTTGCATGTACTATTGTACGATCAGAATGGGATCAGGCACACTTCACACTAGCATAACTTTTCTTTCAAAGCGAATTTTTCCATTTGGATTTTTGCGTGAAAGTTCGCTGAGGCCTGACTCATTGGTCCAAACCTTTCTTATAAACGACCAATGCACGCGTAGCTATTCGCTTTTAAAAAACCTGATTCGCCAAAAGTTGCTTTTGTTGTCCCGTCGGTACTGTTTTTGAACACGAAAGATGGGTCATTTCCAAAGCATATTAAATTCAAGTATAAAATGTGTGGGAAGTACGACAAATGACAAATAAATGCCCGAGATGCTGTCTTCAGTGGGTTGCAGTGAACCATTCACTCTAGTATACTGTTTGAAATCGTGCTCACCGTGTATCTCGTGTAGTTATCCATCTGTTGGCGTAGTGTACAGTTTTAAGGGCCAAGAATTTTCTCCTGCTCGGCCATTTATCTGCGATCTGGTGGATGACTCGGTGCTTTTTGGCTAGAGGTCAGTCATTTTGCCTCGTCCTACAACTTTGCGAGTATTGCGCTGAGCTCTGCAATACAAAGACCACTGCAACCACCCCGCTGCATTGAACAATACAGCGCTTATTTTGCAGTGATCTGACAAATATTGAAGGCAGTATCTCGATTTTTATCTGTTAATTTAACCCGTCGGCTGTGAAATAAAACCTCGCCCTATCACGTTTAATACTAGTACTATAAAAGTATGTAACCAATTATTCTACTTTTTGAAAAAGTTTTTCGGTAACTCAACATAAACTTCTTTTTCAGCGACGCTTCATTGAAAGCTTTCTTATTTTCTTGGATTTGCGTCCAACTGGAACTACGACTATGGGTGTGAGCCAGTCCAAGGGTGATAGCGCTGGAGGTGTGCGCTGGGAGCTGCAGCCGCTAGTGCCTCGGTCGTGGGTGGAGCTGGAGCAGCTGCACCTGCGTTTCCAACAGGAGGCGCACCGCCGTCGAACAGACCCCGTCTTCCAGTACTTCCTGTCATTTCCAGTGTTCCAAACCATTGTGGCACCATTGTGCCCCGACAAGGACAAACTGCATCTGCTGGCCATGTTCGGGTCTCTAGATGTCAAGAAGATGAGAAAACTAACCGCGATGGACTTCTTCAGTGGGCTGGCGCTCTTGGTGGATGCCAAGAAGCCCCAGAAACTCGAGTGTGAGGCGATGCACCGGGTTGTCTGCACTAGTCCTAAGGAGGGTAGCTAACTTGTACGCATGACTCCAGTTGTGCTGTCTCTGCTGGACAATGGGGGCCTAAAAACGCTCAACAAGTGCGAGTTGACGATGATTGTGTCTGCAGCGGCCAGGGGCTGAAGATGTTCGCGCCTGAAGCAGACGTCTTGCAGGAGTCAACCATGAGGCCGCTGATTCGCCGTAAGCACTGCGGCTATGACCACTGCATCTGCGCCAGCTTGACGTATCTGCTTTGCTGCAGGTCTGTTCGGAGACAATACCGAGGTGCTGCGGCAAACCGTCGTGGATAAAGCTCTCGCAGACCCTGAAATCTTATTTTTCATGAGTGACCTCGAGTCGGTACGTGTTTATTGTCTTAATTTGCTCAGAAGCGCTTGCTTGGGTTTTATGTGTTTCTGCTGCATGCAAATAGGGTGTAGCGACGTCTTCCGATGAGTTGCTGATTCAGCAGGGAAAGCTCATGAGGCATATAGCCTACCTGGACTATCAAGCTGCACGCGTTAAGGCGTCAGGTATTGATTGCTGTTTTTAGGCGTGTGCATCTATGGAGTTCAACTCATTTATGTGTCATTGTAAGAGGAACGAGGAAGGACACCAGTGGTAACTGCTCCCATGAGTGGAATTGGTGAGCAAATCGACGACCAGCAAGCTCTAACTTCGATGTCGGTCCCCACAGTAGAGAGTTTTGTGCGCAGACTCCAGAGTGTTGCGTGTCCACCCCACCAAAGGGGCCAGACCAATCAAGGCGCGTGCTATCTGCAGTTGAAATTAAGAAGCATGTTGACCCACGCACACTCCAGCGGTTGGTCTGTGTTGCTTCAGATGGCGGTCTCGCTCTCTCTTGGAAAGAGGTTGGTGGTGTGCATGGCAAATACTCTACATGTACCTTCGTCGAAAAAAGTGGTTGCTGAGTCGTTTGCATTCCCTTCAGGCTGAAGCACTCATGACCGATATGAATGCAGACCAGTTTGGGCTTGTACGGTGCGGCGACATTCTGCGCATCATGAAAGCTTGGGTGGAGAGTCGACGACGAGAGAAACCTGAAGCACTGTGGGAGTTTGTGAGCAGCTGTGTGGTTGCCGGTGTTAAAAGCATCGAGAAGCAAATGAATGCTGCTCTTGCTGCCTTTGTCAAAGAGCAACGAAAACACTGGGTCCTACTGGACACCCGCGAACGACTGTAGCTAAAGATCGTTTGTTTGAGAGCTCGCAGAACGTCATACTCAAACCTGATACTGACGATGGGGAGCTTCAGTGGAGTTTCAGCATTCGAGTTGGTGAGACTGGTCTGACGATGTTAGCGCCAACAAGCTCTCCGTCTTTGAAACGCGTAGGTGCTCCTTTAGGAAACAACATCAGATTTCGACTAGGGATCCATCCGCCAAGTGATGCAGATGGTGATATCGATGCTAAGACTATTAAGACCAAGTTCGAAGAGGCAGGACAAGCGAACAACGATAGCGATGACAGCCAGCCAGAGGATGTTGATTCGCAAAATATGCGCCTTTTTGTCAACTTCTTACTAAACCCTGAGATCACAGGTAAGGCCTGCCGTGTTACTTGAGCCGGTATTTTTATAACTCAAATTATTTTTGAATAGATGAAGAAGGCGTCGTCTTAGCATCATCGGTGGAGAAGGCATTACAGCAGGAGCTAGTGTGGGCATCATTTGCATCTCTACGGACAAAATGCTCGGGTTCGTTCGGCCTTACGATACGGAACTGTAACTGGGCTACGATGTGCGCTAACCTTAGTCGTACATGTATGTTGCAAAATTGTTGTAGCTACGATGCGTTCGACAATTCGAAGTGGCAGAGGCGTACAACCGGTTTTGGGCAAGTATCTTCGCGTCTGTATCAACTTCCGTGAGGACTTTATCTCGAGGGTGGAGGTAAGCTACCGGGCTGATATGCGTGATAAGTTTTTGTTGTTTTGATGCTCACGTTGTATTCATCGCGCAGGAGTGCACGGGTACATCGTTCACTGATGGAATTCGTAGCTTCTTCGTCTTGGGTGAATTGGAGCAATCTTTGTCGGATATTGTTAAGGCTTCACAGGATATGTCTACGTTGTTGCACAACCTTGGCAAAAGACAGAATCGACAACGAGCGATGAGGATGATTTTTGATGCATTTGATGCAGACCATAGCGGCGAGTGGAGCCTTCAAGAGTTCAACACTTTCCAGCAAGCACTTGGAGAGGAAGCTCTTCTTGAAGTCACACTAGCGGAGATGTTCGGCGGATCCTCAACAATTTCATTTGATCAGTTTGTTACAATCTACGAACATTGTTCAGCCGTCAAGCTACTCGAGATGATCCGTCAGCTAGAAATTGGTAGGGGACCGATTTATGGTGGAAAGTTATGGATTGTTGTACTCATGCCGATATTGATGCAGGTTCACTTGGCGACATGATAAAGGGTTCCGTATCAATAACGTCGACACTGAACGAACCATGCGTGAAGACTCTAGGCATGCTACTAAACCCGCTGCGCTGGGCAGACGGGATATGGAAGAAGCTCCTTGTTTTCTCTAAAAACGCGAAGGATTTAAGCCTGGAGCTTCAGTTTTCCAAGCTTTCGGAGCTTGTGCAGAAGTGTTCTCATCGTACCAGACAGCTCGATTTTATCGTGGACCCACTGTTTGTAGCATCTTGGATGAATTGTCTTGATGAGTTTGTACAACTACCACATGTGGAGCACTTAAAAGATCGGCCATGTCGAAGTATATTCTGTTCACTGGAGAGTGAGATAAACAAGACGGATCAACAATGGGAATTTGAAGACCAGAGTCGGAAGCTTCCACGGGGTACGTCTGCTCGCCGTGCCGAAGCCATGATTCCAATTCTGGAAATGGCAAAGCTTGTAAAAGCGCACGTTGTAGGGCTGGAAGTGTTGGAGATGCATAGCAACAGCATTCGGATAGTGTGCGAGCTTGACAATCTCTGGATGGCGTCAAGCAACAATGGAGGAAGTTGACCTTAGGTAACGCTTCTTTATACTTCGAAGCATTTGCGAGGCGTAATTATAGGATCAGCTTCGAATATTTGCTCAATCGTCGTTGGTAGCGCTCACTGAGCACTGAGCACTGCTCAGTGTAGGTAAATGGACGAGGTTTATCGCCGTAATGTATGCTCAAGCACTTGAAAACCGGCACCGTGGGTTGTACCAAGAGGCCGCCCACGAACTGGAACAGATCATCGAGGTAAGTGATTACAACTCTGAATCCACGAAGAATGCGTGCTCACACGTATTTGCTGGCAGCAAGAAGGTGACTCCGAGAAGCTATGGGCTGAGCTCGCGCTTACGCAATTCCATCTCTGGGAAGCGCATGTCAGAGCACTGCACTTGCCGTCCATCCTAGAACTCACATCAGCTACGCAATCCAAGCGACCCCATAGCACCAAAATCAACACCAAGCCATTGCACACGATGCTGCTTCAAGAAGCCTACAGCACCTTCCTCATTGCAATGGAGTATCCAAATAGCAAATCGAGCCCAGAGCTATTGCTCCCACTGGTACGGCTTTACATCGAGTTTGGATCACATCAAGGTGCACTCGCCGTGTGCACACTTCTTGTCGAAGGGTATTCAACGTCTCCACGTCTCAATGAGGCCATTTTCTTGTCAGCGCTTACAGCATCAGCAATGGGGCGCCACCGAGAGAGTGCACAATATTTCCAATATCTAGCAGAGGGCCTGGTCCGTCGTCTTCGTTCCCGTATCGCCTTGCTGGCTATCAACTGAGTCTGCTAGCAGCATTAGAGCTTGCTCGTGTGCCTGGTATGCGCGCACTGGAGCGTGAGATGTATACCCAAGCGTACAAAGCTTTGGTGGTGCTACCACCAGTACTGCCATCGGAGAAGACAGCGCACACATTGTATACAACATCACGGAAAAACGAGGAGCAGCGTACACTACTATGGTGTCGCGACGTGCAAACATGGTTAGACCTTGCTCAGAGACTTGCTGGGCCGGCCAATGCCCCACTTCTCGTTCTGTTGGCACTTCGTGAAGCTCGTCGCCGGTCAACAACAGCATCAGGAGTCTTGCCTACAGCAAAACTGCCGTTGGTCTGCTGAGAACAGGAGACAACTTGGGTGCCGAGAAGGTACTTGGTGAAGCGATTTTGCAGCTACCTCGGGATAAGTACTACAGCGCGTACCACGAACGATTTTTACTGGAGCTATGCAGTGCTTCTTGGCGTGCACAATTCGCGTTGGAGCACCAGAGTGCTGCACGTCTACAAGTATTGCATCGGCACCGCCATAGATTAGCGCAGTGGCGTCTTGGTGTCGCCTATGTTCTGGAGCAGCGTCGTCATACCATGGCGTTGCGCATTCAATGCACATGGCGGGGGTTAAAAGCAAGACAAGAGCTTGCATCCTTGCGCCAAAAACAGCGCGAGAAAGAAACACTAGCTAACATGATCATGAGCGAGCATGATGGCAGACGCATTGAGCTACGACTGAATGCAGCCGCAAGGAAATTCAATCGCTTCTTCACATCGCGCGAGCCAAGAGGACGCTTCGAGTCCTGCGAGCCAGGAAAATCGAGCGGCAAGTTCTCCTGGCAAAGTTTGCTGGCCGCCGTACCGAACTCGGTCAATTTGGTGTCTTTCGTAGGTGGCGAAACTTTTCTTCTGCCCAGAAGCAAGAGCGCCTTGATGCGGTCGTCGAATTCAGCGCCAGGCTCGAGCCTGGCGCAGCCGCAAACTCTGCTTTCAGTTTATGCTGCTTCGACAGCAGCAAAATAGTGTTTTGCAGCAGTGCCTTGCACGGCGCTCAACTTCGCTCATGTCACGAGTGCTGAAAGACTGGCACACCGAGCTTGTTGAAGCTAAGAGTGAGCGAGACTGGGCTTCGCGGCTGATTCAACGCAGATACCGCTCAAGGCTAGCAGTACGCCAATATCACGTCGAGCTGCGGCGACACCGAGCAGCAACAACCACCATGAATCATATCCTTTCAAGTCGCAAGCACCAACAATTGTTGATCTCATGGCGAGCGCTCACAAACCACGCGCTAGTCCGTCATCTACGCAAGCGTGGAGCTGCTGTGACGATCCAAAAGCACATTCGAGGCGTACTTGCCCGGCGACAAGCCAAGCGACTTCATGCTCGTCGCCGCCGAGCCTACAAAGTGCTCGTAAAGCTCACACATTCTCGCGAAACGCAGCTTCAACAAACAGTATTCGACCAGCTTCGCCTCCAGGTGCAACAGCACCACAGAAGAAGATATGCCGCGGTGGTACGCATACAGGGACTCATTCGGGGATTTTGCTGTCGTCAAAAGCTCCGTCGACGGCGTACGGCAGAAATGCTGGTCAAACGGGGCGTAACCTTCGGCGGCGGGCTTAAAAGGCAACCAACGGACATCGTGCTATGGGCATGCTTGCTGGCACTGTCACGATATATTGGACAACGGGACGCCGCAGTCATTCAGCTGCAACGATGGTGGAAACAGCGACAAAAGCGTGCTCGAATGATCCGAGTACTGAGCAAGCGTGCAAGTCAGCGTCGCCTACTGGGCAAACTGCAACAGAGTTTCTACACAACTGCAAGGAGCTTCTTCCGGGCACTTCGGACTGCTATCAACACCAAAAAGGCTCAAAAGCACTCGGCAGCGACTAAAATCCAACGCCGGCTACGATGCTGGCTGATGCGCCGAAGGTATCTTAGTACTCTTGATAGACACTCGGTCTCTGCTCAACGTGGCGAGAAAGCAGCGAGAAAAATAATGCTCCAACGAGTACGCCGCTTGTATCAGAGCTGGCGGGATGCAACGCGGAAGACACGACAAGAGCAGCACGAGGCGGCTTGTCTGGTGCAGCGAACTTTCCGACGTCACCGAGTGCAGCGGCAGGCGCGTTGTGTTGTGGCGAGAAAGGCAGCACAGGCACGATTGCTGGCTGCAGCCTCACAAAAGCCGTTGGAGCGCTGCTTTCGTCAATGGGAGGCCGCGGCCCTGCTCGAAAAGAGCGTTCTGCGTGTGCGCAGTTCGTCACTCATGGGTTCAAGAGAAAACACCCCGTGAGCGGTCAATGCAAGCCCGGGACTTCTTCTGGTGGCAGGTTTGACAAGACCCCGACGCTCGAGGAGGTACGCTGTTGGTTGAACTCTGCAAACTTGCAGCGTACGCTAACCCACCAAATGTATTGTTCTCAGCGCGCCAAGATCCCGTCGATGCTCTTTTTCACGGTGCTCAACCGTGTGCGTCAGACCGGGATTTGTCAGCTCTCCTACAGGTACGCCTTGTCGAACGCACTGCCATTCACACCGCCAAAAACTCACTGTAAATTTCCCAAAGCGGCGGCACCGTGTTTCAGGGTCCTCAACTGCGACAGTTGATCTCACTGTCCACCAGCATAATTGTCGACGGTGGGGGAAGTATCTCTCCAACTTCCAGCTCTCTGCTCAACCTCAACGAGCAGGTTGTGGAGGCTGTGGAGGCGTGCTCCAGCTCCAGCACTGGCTGTCCTGTTCAATCGCTCATCCTGTGCAACGCGCCGCTCCGGCCCCCACACGCGTCTCTGCTATCCGCCATTTTGCAGCGCAGTCGCAAAAGCTCCAGTCTCGCTCTGGTGTCTGTGGTGCTTGCTAACGTCCCTCTCGCGCCCGCGTCCATTGTCTCTCTCGCCTGTGCGTTGGCTCAGAGCCCAAGCTGTCTGCAGCAACTCGTACTCGAACGCTGCCAAGTGGGCAACGCCGGGGCTTCAGCTCTGTTCGAGGCACTGACCTACAATCGCACGCTCTGGAAGCTCGACCTCAGTGCGAACCACATCGGAGACACCGCGTGTCCCGCTCTGGCCCGCGCCCTCCTCGCTAACAGTGCACTGCGCGTGCTGGCGCTTAGCCGCAATTCACTATCCGACCGAGGTATACTGGGCTACTTGTCCCCAGCATTGGCGTCGTCGCAATTGAAGACGCTCGTGTTGCTGCAGAACCCGCGGGTGTCATCCTTAGGCAGTGCGTCACTGCTTCAAGCTGCCGCGTCTTCTGGAGATCTTATTCGCGTCCTTTCGGACGGCGAGTTGTGATTGGCGGATAACATGGCTACATGTAGCCATGTTGTCACCACGTGCGTGCTGATTGGCTACAAGCTGGCTGGACGGAGAGCACCCTCGGTACGGGTACGTCAGTGGATGGTTCACAGAACCGAACAAGCTTTAAGCCTTCACTCGACTCGTTAGCAATATGGCCGACGCCTCCCCGTGACCAACCGCAAGCAGGTGGCCATCCTGGACTTCGGATCGCAGTACAGCCACCTGATTGCGCGCCGCGTGCGTGAGCTGCACGTGTTCTGCGAGCTCTACTCGTGCCTCGTGAGTGCTGAGGAGCTGAGCAAGCACCAGCTGACGGGCATCATCCTGTCGGGCGGCCCGCAGTCCGTCTTCGATGTCGGCGCGCCCCACGTGGCCCCGAGGTGTGGAAGCTCATCGAGGAGCAGAAGATCCCGGTGCTCGGCATCTGCTACGGCCTGCAGGAGCTGGCCTTCACCAACAACGGCACGGTCGCGCCCTCGCAGCACCGCGAGTACGGAAAGGCTATCGTGAGCCGCAAGAGCGGCGTGGACTGCGGCGGACTGTTCGAGGGCCTGCCCGATGAGTTCCAGATGTGGATGAGCCACGGCGACAAGCTGCACGCGCGCCCCGACGGCTTCGTGGACATTGCGACCACCGAGAACTCGGAGCATGCCGCTATCGTCAACGTGGAGCGCAAGTTCTACGGCATCCAGTTCCACCCTGAGGTGACCCACAGCCCCCGCGGCAAGGATATCCTGCGCAACTTCGTGGTGACCATTTGCAACTCCCCACGGACTGGGACATGCGCAGCATCGCCGACGCCTTCATCGAGGAGGTGCGCGAAACCGTCGGACCTGACGGACACGTCATCGGCGCTGTGAGCGGCGGGGTGGACTCGTCGGTCGCTGCCGTGCTGCTGCAGCGCGCTCTGGGCGACCGCTTCCACGCGGTGCTCATTGACAACGGTCTCCTGCGCAAGGACGAGGCCGCCGAGGTCGTTGACCGTCTGCAGACCAAGCTCGGCATCAACCTCAAGTGCATCGACGCCTCGGACCGCTTCCTGGCGGCCCTTAAGGGTGTCACGGAGCCCGAGACCAAGCGTAAAACGATCGGCAACCTGTTCATTGACCTGTTCCAGGAGGAGGCCGAGCGCATCGGACACCCGGTGGACTTCCTGCTGCAGGGCACGCTATACCCGGACGTGATTGAGAGCGTCTCGTACAAGGGCCCTCGGCCACGATCAAGACGCACCACAACGTCGGCGGCCTGCCCGAGACGATGCACCTGAAGCTGATTGAGCCGCTTCGTGAGCTGTTCAAGGACGAGGTGCGTGAGCTCGGTATGGCTCTCGGCATTGACGAGGCCAGCGTGTGGCGCCACCCGTTCCCTGGCCCGGGCCTTGCCATCCGTGTGCTCGGCGAGATCACCCCCGAGGCTCTGGAGACGCTGCGTCACGCCGACTCGATCTTCATCGAGGAGCTGCGCAACAGCGACCACTACAAGACGACGGGCCAGGCTTTCTGTGTCCTGCTGCCGGTCAAGTCTGTGGGTGTCATGGGCGACGGCCGCACGTACGAGAAGGTTGTTGCCATCCGTGCCGTCAGCACGTCAGACTACATGACGGCCGACTGGTACCACATGCCGTACGAGGTGCTCGGCCGCATGTCGAACCGCATCATTAACGAGGTGCGTGGCGTGAACCGCGTCGTGTACGACATCTCGTCCAAGCCGCCGGCCACCATTGAATGGGAGTAAGCGGTATGGTTCACTCCTCGCCTTTGCCACCACCACCACCCTTGCAGTTCAGCTCTGCAGGGTTACTACCGGTAGGAATTCTAGGCGACGGCGGAGGAAGGCACTTCCCTTTACTGTAACGTCGCGCTACATGTAATAGAGCAACGATACATGCATGTACACTAAACATGATCAAATGATTCAAAAGCGGCTGGCACGCTGCTCGTTCATTTTCATGAAGTGCTTCGACTTCAGTAACGGACGCCAACTTCAGAGATTTGGGTCTTCGAAGACGCCGCTGCAGGATGCTTAGCATCAGCGCGTACGAAACACTCAGTGTGCTTGGCAGTGGTCAATTCGGCAAGGTGGTGCTCGTTCGGCGCAATTCAGATCGGAAGCTCTTTGCGGCGAAAATTCCCCACGGCGAGGATACCGTAGCGAGGCAGGCAGCCCGGCAGGAGGCTCAGCTACTTATGCAATTGCACCACGTGAACATTGTGCAATTCATCGAAGTGGTTGAGGAGGATTCGCAGATGGCACTGGTGATGGAGTATGCTAGCGGCGGAGATCTGGATGCCTTCTTACGATGGCAACAAGAGAGCACGTAAGCGCGAGCTGATCTGCTTGATTTTTTCATTTTCACAAGCGTTTATGTTGTTCGTACGGAATTTCTGAACGAACCTGCAATAATGCGCATATTCATTCAAGTCGTCCTTGCGCTCCAACACCTGCACGAACACCGAATTCTACACCGGTAAGCAAGCGTTAAACAATTCTACGTGTAGAGCGATCCACTCAAGGTTAAGTACTTTATTGATCGTTGTAGAGACCTCAAACCGAAGGTATGTCTTTCGCTCGGAAGGTAGCTATTTACCTACATGCGCGACCTGTTCTTGGCAGAACATCCTACTGGATGGCGAGGGGATCGTAAAGTTGAGCGACTTCGGCGTCTCAAAGATTTTGCAAAACTCTCTGGACTCTGCTCAAACCATCACTGGAACCCCACATTACAAGTAAGCTACATCGCTGAGCTTCGTGCTCTAGGGTATTGCTCTCATATTGCATGACCTCAGGGCACCCGAAATTCTCGAAGGAGGCTCTTACGACTGCAAAAGTGACGTCTGGAGCCTTGGCTGTGTGCTTTACGAGATGGCAACATTTTCCCCACCGTTCACCGGCTCAGCCCTCGGTGCTGTTGTGGGTCAAATCTTAAACTGCGACCCACCACCAATTTCTTCGCGTTATACGTCACCATTCCGATCTCTCGCAAGCCAACTTCTCGAAAAGGACCCTCGTGTACGCGACAAATGTACCCGATGAAAGCATTAATGCTCGCTCCTAAAACATTGTGTTCGTGACGGTATGAAATGCAACAGCGGCGACCAGGCTTTTCGGAAATCCTGAGTTGTGCAGCTGTAGTACTGCTACTTCGCACCAGCCAATGCTCCTAGAACAGTTTGCCGAAAAGGTCAAAACTTCAAAACTTCACAGCGAGATGCACCAACACTTTCAGTGGTATCTCCACTTCCCAATCGTCAGTGCCTTGGTAGTGCACCTGAAGGCGGTGACAAGGCCAATGAGCTCATAAGCTTACCTAAAAATCGTCCGGAGACAAACGGTGCTCGTCAGCTTTTCTTCGAGAACCAGGTTCTCTCGTATTACGTAGTACTTCGAAGTAAAATGTACGATGAAGCATAATATGTCTAACGTGCATCATTCCTTCAGGCAGCTGCTCGAAGAAACAAAGAGCGCATCGACCAAGAGAGATCCCGTGCAGCAGTTTTCCTTGACTTCGACGATTGTTGTTCACTACAGAAGCCCAGCCTCATCAACAGCGTCCAAAACGAAAGCAGTGGACGAAGTTTTGGCTGTTCTGTTACAGCGAGCAAGCCTGATCTGCCACCCACACCTTCGTCTTTAGTTTCTGCCAGAGGTCGAACCCAGCCATCACCGTACGTTTTCACCGTTGGTGGACCATCGAGTATTGAGCATTAACACCAACTTTTTCAGCTCAAACTACGAAGAGCTACTAAATACCGAGCGACGGCGTGTGCAACTCGAGACCAAGGCGTTGCAAGAGCGAATGCGCTCCATGCAGATCACAGACTGAAACAACTTTAACTTTACTACTCAAAGTCGATGCTCGGAATATCGAGTACTTCGTACAGGCAGCGAATGAAGCTAAAACGGGGTCCTCCTTCCACAAGGAAAAATCTAAACAACCACAAACTCTTTAATGAACGAAATGAAAAATGCTACTACAGTACGTCCGTACTTCGAATTAGTAGAACTGTAGGATTTCGAACGTAGTAAAAACAAACAGTCGTCACTCTGTGAGCAAATGACTGAAAAGACTTTGCTCAGGACATCACACTACGCATTGGGCATGATTTACTGTTTTGTATTCAGCTCATCGGGGCTGAATTTGAGCGACTGAGTGCTGGAATCGATGCCTCATAAGCAACACTAAATACATGTACGTAAATGTAGGAAAAGTGAGGAATGAGAATGGGCAAACAATGAGTCATTACTGTACTCGAAAGTCAAGCTTGCATAAATTTCGTGAGCTTCAACCTCTCCATTCAACGTGTTAGTGCGATGGCGTAATTGAAACAAAGCAGATAAGCTTAGCGTGCATTCATCTATTTATCTTTCTTCTTTATTATTACTACTGTAGTATAAAGTGAGTTCATATTTTACTTATGGTACTACTTACGTAGTAAAAGCTCGTAAATTATACTACCCGGTAGTCAGGAATATCTGCCACGAGGCCAAGCAGTTTGTCGAGTTCGGGTGCGACTCAGCACCGCCAATGCCCCCTCTATCGCCTTACTCAACGCTTAAATCCTCCATTTCCTATAGCAAGAAGATCGTGGCCATCGGAAAGAATTACGAGGCCCACGCGCGCGAAATGGGGCGGCCTCGGCCCCCAAAGACCCCGTTCTCTTCCTCAAGCCAACCACCAGGTAACAGTTAGCAACAATCGGACCTGAAAGCGTGCGAAGGAATTTCTGTAATTTCTGATTGTTGTGAAAAGCTACGTGAGCAATGGCGGCAGTGTGTTGCTTCCCCTGGAATCGGTGAGGTGCACCACGAAGTGGAACTTGGCGTACGTTCCCCTTCCTTCCCTCTTTAGGAAATCTTGTAAATAAACTGGTTGGTGCTTAGGTGGTGATTGGCAAGGGCGGCACGGACATCACCGAGAGCGACAGTATGGACCATGTTGCTGGCTACGTACGTACATCGACTTCATTTGCATACGAACCTTTGTTCAATTGTGTGTGTGCGTGTGTTTACCTCACTGTTTTTTTACTTATTAGGCACTGGCGATCGACATGACGGCCCGTGATCTGCAGGCCAAGGCAAAGAAGGTGGGACTGCCGTGGACGCACGCCAAGGGGCTCGACACCTTCACGCCTATCAGCGACTTCATCCCTAAGTCAGCGGTGCCTTCGCCTCACGACCTCAACCTCTGGCTGAAGGTGGACAACGAGCTCCGCCAGAACGGCAACACCGGTGATATGGTGCACAACATTCCGTTTCTGATTTCCTACGTTAGTCGCATCATGACGCTGGAGGAAGGCGATCTGCTCATCACCGGCACCCCGGAAGGAGTTGGCCCTGTGCCAGTTGACAGTGTACGTTTATTGCTTTGTAGTCTCATCCTAGTCATCTTAGTTTATATACTGCTACCGTGTTGTTTGCAGGTTATCACTGCGGGTATCACCGGTCTGATCGACGTTCGCTTCCCCGTTGAATCGCGGGTGTACAAAGCATAAATGTGCGTTTGTACTCGGAACAACACATGGCAATTTGCTCAAGTAAAGCTGCTCAACTAGCTGCAAGCTACAATTCGAGTCTTGAATGTGGTGGAGACGAGTACTTTGGTTGATGTTAAATAGTTCTAACGTTGTTTGATGGGGGCTGTTGCTGCTTCTACCAGCATAGACAGTTTTCGGAAATTCTGTCTGCGTCTGGAGCCTGTGAAAGTCGTCCGGACATGCCAACCGCGGTAGATAGCCTGGATACGCAACGCTGCCGCATCATGTCGTAGGTTCCGTACTGCAGTCTGGGCATAGGACCGCACCTCTGGTCGATTTGACGGTGCTCTAATCAGCCGCGTCAGCGCACCCAACACACCACATTCCACGAGTCTCGAGCGAGCCACATGCAGCTCGGACACAGCCGCCAGTGCACGTGTAGCTTCCACAAGTAAGACTCCATTCACGCCTCTGTCGCTGGTGTGGCCAACTGTATGAATTCGGTCAAGTGAACTCACGTATCGCACCAGCACAGGCAGAAGTCCTGCGTCCACCAGCTTTAGTACATTTTCCTGGCGCTCGGCGAAGTTGGCAATGATTTGAGCTACGTGGAGGCGAGTGGAAGCGAGCGGATGGAATGCAAATTGCCCCAATGCTGACAGGAGCGCCGGTTTACAGAGCGTAATACGAGAGGGTGCGTCGTGAGTGAGTTGAGCGAGTGCACCTAGAGCATCCACTTTCATGCCAAAGTCATCGCCAGCCAAGATACCAAACAAACACTTGACGACTCCGCGCGCAAGGAGCTCGATATAATGCTGATAGTCGCGCTCAGAAGTTTGGCTTGATTCCCGTGAGGGTCCTTGTGCAGCCAGATCAACTTCGATACCCTCCGTCTTCGCCGGATCTTGTCGACGTTTGCGTTCACTGCAAATTAACAACGTAAGTAAAGTGATGACTGCACGACGGACACGTTTATCGGGTGAAGCGTATAGTTCACGAGCTCCAATGTGATCAAGCACCTTGGAACGAATAACATGCTCTCGGTTTGCGGAGTTTTGGGCTATAGCGCAGAAAATCCCAAGAGTTGCTCGAGTTATTGCGGTTGCCTCGGACGCCGGCCACATGGATGCAGATCGCAACCGTGTGCGCGTTGATGAAGCCGACCCAGGTCGGGAAACAGACATCTTTGACTGGGTTAGTGTCGCTGATGCAGTGCGGGGACGTTTATCGCCTGCATCGGTTGACAGGCTACTTGTGGAGGAAAAACAGAGCTGGACGAGCCTCGGCATTGCTTCAGCTTGCACAAGTGCCTCGTGGTTAGCATTATCTTTTGCGATAGCATCAAGAATGTTCACCACCAGCAAACTCATTTGAAACGATGGTCTGGTAGCGCATGACGATCCGCGACCTAGTACGCTAAGCACGCAGGGCAGGAGCCCAAGCGAAGCGAAGCGGCGGGCATTTTCCGCTTCGGATAGTAACAAGTGCACAAAACTCAAAAACTCTCGCCGGAAGTTCGCGTCCTTGTCCAGGAACGGATCTCGAAGCAGCCCGGACAGTGTTGTGAAGTGGCCTGAATGGTAAAAGAGCACTCGGTTATCACATGAAGCCGCAAGCTGGTGTAACACCGAGGCAGCTAGCGTTCGCGTTCGTGTATCACTTCTCTCAGCATTTCTTGCACTCTGCGGGACGCCACTGCCAGAGCAGCAATTCAACATGAATGCAAAACCTTCCCGTTTGGCCACGGCTTCGCGCCACTCATCTGTTGTCACCAAGCGTGCAACGACCTCGAAACCGGCCAACCGTAACTTGTGGTCAGTAGTAGTGTGCAAGAGAGAGAAGACGCAGTCAATGCCTCCTGGTGCTTGAAGGAGTTTGGCCTTGATTGTCGACAACCGCACTAGCGCTTCCAGTGCGTGTGCACAGTCGTGAGATATCCCCGAGTCTTCACGATCCACCGGCGAACTCAACATGGTCAGAATTGCACCGAGAGTGCCGACTTCGTCAAGTAGCTCAAGGTTCGCGGCTGCAAACAACACAAGAGAAAGTAAGTGCCGACAACCAAAGATCCAATGGATATGAGCACGTACAATTACGACTGAGAGATGATATTGCGGCAGCTGCATCGCGACGTACTTCGACGAAAGGAGACCAGTAAATGATCTCAATCAGTGGACTCACATCATCGGCCTCAACATCTTGACGCCGAAGGCTCCTGAGGACTTGAGCACTGTGACTAGAATCCCGACGGCGATCGCCCTTCATAACGTTCAATTCAGCCTCGCGCGCTAGCAGCTGCTGTCGTTTTGGATCAGCCCGAAGAGAGACCTTTTCTGGTGGGCCAACGACAGCAACTTTGGTTGCTGGAGGCTGGTGCCCATCACTAGCGCGATGAAGCCGCGTCGGTTGTGAGATCCTGCTTGTTAGCGGAGGGCTGGTCACTGGTTCTTTCGGTGTCTTTACTGTTGAGGAATCGCTGTCCTCAAGCTTTGGCTGCGAATCCTTCCTGCTGTCTCTGCGTCCTGCGTTGGTTGGTGCTGCTGATGTAGTGGCGATGGCGGCTCGGAACTGCTCTCGAGGATCCTGCGGCGCTCGAGCAGTCCCGACCTCAGGTAGATGCTTGTCACGTGTTGCTACCGAGTGGTCCGTCCTCTTAGACGAAGTTACCCGTGGAGGGAAGAGGTCTGTCGGAGGTGCATTCCATCGCCGCTTGGCGACTGGGGCCAATCCACTCGTAGACCGGACAGACAACGGCCTGGAGGTCAGAGCAGCCGGCTTGGGCGGCATCTTGCAATGCGTGCAGCGCGATCCGTCTGCCTATATTTACATGAAACAAGTTGTTTACTGCAGCACATATAATTATCTTCAGCTGCAAACACCACGTCATGAACTTGGACGACAAACAGATTTAACATGCACACTACTTTAGCGTTCTCGCGCACTAATAAGCCTCCTTGAAGTTGTTCCGGTGGTCGAAATTCTGAAACGAAGTCTAACTTCTAAAACCTTCTGCCCAAATCCTAAATGAACACGTGAGTTTTGGCCAATCACCGGCACAAACCAAAGTCAAAAGTCGAAGAAGCCAAGGCACAAGCTACCATGAAGAAGAAAGTGCGTGCCGTCCTCCTCACCCCTGCCTCTGCAGGGGAGATCTACTAAGTGCTTAATACGTCTGCTGTATCAGGTTCTGTTGATGGGAAAGTCCGGATCGGGCAAGACGTCCATGCGCTCCATCATCTTCGCCAACTACCTGGGTACGGAGCTGCGTCTTGTGGCTGTGTTAGAGCCCTCCTGACTCACTGAACGATGTGATTTATGCTCCAATTAACTACCATTAGCGCGCGACACGATGCGACTGGGACCCACACGTATGACGGAACTTTGAGAATGTTTTAGCCGTCGAGATATCGAGATATTGACGTTTTTGCTTCTTGTAGTGGACGTGGAGCACTCGCATGTGCGATTCCTGGGCAACTTGGTGCTGAATCTCTGGGACTGCGGCGGGTATGATGATCATAATTGCTGCTGTACTTGAGGCTGAGACTCGATCTGATGCTGCGTCGTGGTGTTACTTTGCAGCCAAGATGCCTTCTACGAGAACTACTTCGAAAGCCAGCGCGACCACATTTTCCGCAGCGTGGAGCTGCTGATCTACGTCTTCGACATTGAGAGTCGCGAAATCGACGTACGTGGAGTTAGTGAGGCTGTCCGTTTTGAGCAGGCTGCTGATCTTTTGTTTTTGTGCGTACTGCAGAAAGATATGGCGCACTTCGACGGCTGTCTGGAGGCTATCGACCAGAACTCGAGCAACGCCAAGGTGTTCGTGCTGATTCACAAGATGGACCTCGTGCCGGAGGACCAGCGCGAGCGTGTACGTACACATTGCTGAAGTTGTGGTGAATGCAAGCTACGATGCTAACGCTCTTTTCACTGGCATGTGCAGGTGTTCAACCAAAAAAGGAGATGATTCTGGATCGCACGGGCCAATTGCCTACGGTGTGCTTCGGCACGTCTATCTGGGACGAAACGCTGTACCGTGCGTGGTCATCCATCGTGTACTCGCTGATCCCGAACATGCAAGACCTGGAGAAGCACCTCAACAGCTTCTGCTCCATTTGCAGCGCTGACGAGGTCGTGCTGTTTGAGCGCGCTACGTTCCTCGTGATCTCGCACGCTACGCACACGAACCACCGCGACATTCATCGGTTCGAGAAGATCAGCAACATTATCAAGCAGTTCAAACTGAGCTGCAGCAAGACCCAGGCTCAATTCCAGGGGATGGAGGTGCGTAACTCGAACTTCACGGCTTACATCGACTTCTTCACCGCCAACACGTACATCATGGTCATCATGTCCGACGACTCGATCCGTAAGTTCCAGCTTAACCGTTTGGTTCTAGCATTGTTGATACTAACAATTTTTATTGCACTGGCGCCATTTGGTTGAGTAGAACCTGCGACGATTCACCTGAACATCAAGGCGGCTCGTCCTGTGTTTGAAGAGCATGTGCAGCAGACGAGCTAAGCCGTGTTAGAGCTGACCTATGTGTTTAATTGCCCAAGGATACTTCAACGAACATGTTGCAGTCCTCACGGATGCAGAAACGCGCTCTGCATTAAATGCCTTCGGGCCAACTAACTCGTTTAGCTGGTGCTGAAATCAATGCTAATACAGGAGCAGCTTTAACGTGACGAGTTCCGAGCTTCTTTATTTTAAATACGCCCAGAGAACTTCCCAGGGTCTCTGCAGCGTTCGTTTGTGCGAAATACATTCCATGAAGTTTACTGAGGTGGCGGTGGCGGCGAACGAGACGAATTGGTTGCAGCCAGCATGTACCCTCTGCGTCTCAGCGCACGCAGCACCACGGGCGTAACAGCAAATGTAAGAGGCCACCGGATGGGGGCCAGTACTTTGTAGATCGTGTAGGCGATGAGGAACGATCCGGCCGAGTTGGTCGTCGAGTCACTCACCGACGTGGAGAAGCCCACCTTGTCCAGAATGGACGTGACGTCCACGCCGCTAGAGACGCCCACGTAGATGACGGAAAATGACAGCAGCGACAGCACGATGTGCGTGCAGATCCCCACGCGGCCATAGACGACAGCGAACGTCTTGGCACGTTGACGCCAGGACTGCGGCTGGAGCTGCTCGTCCCCAGGCTGTTCCAGTTCCTTCTCCGCGTCTTCTGCGTCCTACAATAACCCCATTTACAGTGTTACACCAGCTTATCAGATCCCCAAAAGGCAGCAGGTCGCACCTTGACAGGCGACGACGACGTCGGTTCTCCACCCGTGAGTGGCGCCGTCTCTTTCGGGTCCTTAGACATCCTACCACTGGACCAGAGGCGCACCATGCCACAGTTAGCACTGCGAGCCACAGGGAAGCCAATCACACGGCGCGACGCAGCGACGGCTGGTCCAGCCGCTGGAGGCCACGAGCAGGAAGGGCGCGACCGCTAATATTGCTGCTGCTGGGGACGCTGCAGGATATCGCTCGCGCCACGAGAAAGTGCGTACTCCCACTGGAGGTCGCCCCACGCTGCGCCACGCCCCGACAAGCGCCCAAGTACCTCATTCCGCCGCGTAGCATCATCGAAAATGATGGGCGAGGCTTGCAGCTCGATGACTTCGGCCGACCTGAATATCCGCAATGTCGCACGCGAAACATTTCTCAATAACAATAATTGTGTCCTCAACTTCAATAAATTGAAAAATCATTTTCAATAAATAATTGTATCTTCAATTGCAATAATTGTATTGTCCTGCATTGAGTATCGGCCATGTCTCGGGCTCCGATACGCGGTCTCTGGGCGGCACGAGGCTTGCTCCAGCGCCGATCACGCGGCGTGTTGGCTGCCGATGCATCCTCGCGATTAGGCATCGGTCAGCGCGCGTTGCTCAACACCAGCAGCGAATCTGGAGACTCGACTACGCACCAGCGGCAGCAATCCTCGTTCCTGCGCAGCGTCGACCTGAGCAGCCCCGCGGCTCAGCAGAAGCTGTCCAAACTGATCCAGGAGGTGGTTAAGACCAAGGCCAATACTGGTGGTGCGTGTTGCAGAGCAGTTGTAGTTGCTGGAAGAGAGTGGGGGCTCAGTTCTCGTTTGTTACGGACAGATTTCGTGCCACAGGTGGTGATCCAGAGCCTATGCACGACGTACCGAGGCATGCATATAGACGAGAAGAAGCAGTTTCTGCTCATCTTGGCACAGGACCTGCACATTGACACGGCGTTGGTGCGGACGGTGTCATGGATAATTTTTCATCTTGTGGGACTGACTGGGACTTTTTGTGTTGATGTTGTTAGGCTCTGCAAAATGCTGCTCAGTTTGAGCAGAACTTGACCAATGTGAAGGACGCTCGCACTGGTGCGGTGGACTGGGAGCACGAGAACGTGGAGCGGTACTTACGCACATTTCGCAACCTTCGCAATGCATTGTCACCTCTGTATGAGGTAAGTGGCATTTATGGGGACTGAAAATGCTTTTGTGGGTTGAACTAATTGTAGCAACGCTTTCGGTGTAATAGACCTTCTTCCAGCAAATCTTGTCGCAACGCGAAACGGAATGCTGTTCTTGGTGCACATGCGAGCAGACCTGCTGCAGGTTTTGCGCAAGAACGCTAGCCATTCCGAAATCCAGCTCTCCGTTCTCTGGATGCAAGCTTAAAAGTGAGTTTCAATGTGTGTTATGAGCATATTCATCTGGATTCGACCAAATGTTAAGTATTCACATGCCTTTTATACCTTCTACGCAGCAATTCCTAGCAGCATGGTTCAGCGTTGGCTTTCTGAAGCTGGAACGCGTGACGTACGAGCACTCCCGGGTCAGCTCCTGGAAAAATCATTCGTTATGAAGCAGTGCACCCAGTTGGTACGATCGCCGAGCTTAAGCGGCGCCTAGGTACGTCCGTGCAATTCACTTAAAAATTGAATTGTGGCCCGTTGTTGGCTCTAACTTTGCATTGTACCGTACTACGCTACCGGTAGGCAATGGACGGCGCTGCTTCGCGTTTTTCCATCCGAGGTAAGATCTCTCATGCCATCGGCTAATATTTATGTCTGATCTCCTGGTATCTTTAATGTACCTGGACTATAGTATTCCAGATCAACCGCTGGTGTTTGTGCATGTAGCACTGATGCAAGAGATTGCCTCCAGCATGCAGTCTATTCGTGATGAAACCGAGCAATTGACAGAAGCGTATCAAGCAAAGGCTGCCATATTTTACTCAATCTCCTCAACGCAAAAAGGACTGTCGGTAAGGAATATCGCCTTTGGCATTCACATATTATTGGACTGATTTCCGTTCTTTGTAGGGTGTGGACTTGGGCAACTTTCTCATCAAAGAAGTTGCAAAGGCTCTCAAGATGGAACACCCGCACTTGAAAACGTTCGCGACACTCAGCCCGTTGCCACAATTTATTCCATGGCTCGAAACCCAGCGATACAAGACTGATGAGTCGCTTGTTTCTCCTCTCGAACTGGATGCCCTCATCGATGTGCTGGACGAGCGTGGCATTACTGTCCAATCAGACGCAACTGCTGTGGCTATTCTCTTGCATGTGCTTGCTACTGATGGTTGGAGCAATGATGAAGATCTAGTTACAGCGTTGAAGTCTATCATGCTGAAACTTGGCGCCCGCTATGTCTACCACGAAAAGAAGCGAGGTAAGGCACTGGACCCCGTCACTAACTTTCATGTCCGGAATGGTGCAATTTTCGAGCGGATCAACTGGTTGGCTGATCTATCCAAGAAGGTATGTGACTCAGGCACGGATAGTGACACGTTGACCAAATAACCTACTTATCACTGCGTTTTTTGTTTATGACTGCTTTTATAGGGCCTCGCGCAAAGTGCTGGCATGATGATCAACTACAAGTATGATCTAGAACATGTGGAGGCGAACAATGAGAACTATTTGCTGCACAACATCATCCCCATTGGGCTCCAGCCGCAGAAAGTTCTTGGAGCGCGTACGCTTTAAGTGCGTCGCAGGAGGACTTTGTGGGGACCGTTTAGCGCTTGCGAAGGCTTGCTTAATTAAATCACGTGTTCATCAGTCTTAGCAGTCATTTTTGGTGTCCCTCTGAAGAGTCGTAGTAAACGAAGCCGTGATGGTGTTGGCTCAGGATGAGATCGATGCTTGTCGGGAGGCATTCCTGGCTTTCGACAAGGACCGGTGAGTATATTATATATGGTCGTGTGAAGGTTTAACCTGACAGTGTGCTCGTTGACACTTGGCAGGAGCGGAACAATCGATGTCTGGGAGCTCCGTCAAGTGCTGGAAGGTAACTGTTGTTTGCGCGATTATTATTCGGGATTTAACGTATTTTGTATCAGCGATGGGGCAGCAGCCAACAGAGGAAGAACTATTCCAAATGATCAGCGAGGTTGATGAAGATATGAGCGGCGCAATAGGTAACCTTTCAGACGCGCTTGTAATATTGTGTTTTCTAGCCGCATTGAACGCCGGTGTCAGACTTTGCTGAGTTTCTGCAGGTGATCGACAATCAAAAGGATCGCGCCGCTATGTTTGAAGATGACAGCGACATGAGTACGGGAATCCTGATTGATGAGATGGCGGGAAGCAGACTAAATGAGTTTATCTTTATGCTTTCGAAGTTGATGCGTTTGTTGCGTGCGGTGGCAAGCCAGACAAAACGGGTTTTGTGCGCAAGGAGACACTCGTGAAAATCATCAAGAGTGACTTTGGTCTCACTATCAATATTGAGGAGATGATCAACAAGCTAGACGTGGATGGCAGTGGGGAGATCGAATTCGACGAGTTCAAAGCCATCTTAACCTGATAACCGGAGTGAAGGCTTCAATGGTGATACTTCTTGGGAGCATAACAGTATGGACGTTCGGGTGAAATGAGGAGCCGACATTTATAAACGAGGTCACACCAACGTTAGCCTTGTTTTGTCATTGCAAAGCATGCAGTCTCTCTATTTCCTGGGAAGGACACATTTTCCGATCTGCATTCAGCTAATAACGTTATTACACGCCGTCTGCCAGGTCACAATTTGATTCTCATCAAGCATCATGAAGGCCAAGCAGTTCGTCGAGTTCGAGTGCGTCTCAGCACCGCCAATGCCCCCTAGAGCCTTACTCAACGCTCAAATCCTCCATTTCCTATAGCAAGAAGATCGTGGCCATCGGAAAGAATTACGAGGCCCACGCGCGCGAAATGGGGCGGCCTCCAAAGAATTGCGATCATAAAATGTTGAAGCTGCCGTATGATCATGTAATGAAGATGTTTCCATCCCCACTGATCGCCTCCATCTCATTGTACGGCCTACCCGTATTGTACCATCTTGGCGGCTATGCCAGTCCCTACGCAAATTCGGTGCTCGAATGTGTTTCGACCACCAAAACGATTAACTTTGGTTTGTTGCTGCTGGAGGTTTGGACAATTGGAGTGATCACTCGTATCCGGATATGCTGGTTGTTGCGCGATGGTGCAATCGAGCATTGATGCTGGTAAGGAACGTTGAATTGTTCTGTCCGGACCCTCGTTGGTCCCACGAGCGACGCCAAACTCGAGCTTTCTCTAAATACCGTACATGTACTAGTACTCTAACGTGGCGAATTTCAAAGCATATCGGGTCTCCTGATCAAGTTACCTAAGAGCAGTGACCTGTATATGGCAATAAAAACTAAGAGAGGCGAGTCTTACCAGCTACTTTGTTGAACTTGTTCGTGATACTTCCGTTGATACACTTTCGCAGTCATTAACCAGCTCCAAAAACAAATCGTCCTTTGCCAGCGCGAATGCTTGGGAACCGAAAGAGGCGCGCTTCAGTTGCTTCGTTGTTTTTGCTGGTTTGAACCCACTGCTTGCTGCTGTACTCTCTTATTAACCGGAGATCTGACTGCCGCCGCTATTTTTGCGTCGATACATCCAGTACTCTGAACCAAAGCATCTAGGCGGCATATACGAAGAGGCTGTTGCGAATAGATACAGCAACCTCGTTCAGTGACGGGTGCCAGCTAGTCTGCATGATCTTCTTCGAGAAATCCAAAGCATCAGGGTCGCCTGGAGCGGGCATTGCAGCAATCTGCTGCGCGAGACCTCGCTGGGGCATGGAGTGCCGGCGGCTCACTCGAGCTGTGCGCGGGGTAATCGAAATATCAGCGCGTCCATAGCGATCATAAATATGGAACTCGCTGTTGTACGAGCCCGTGATGAAGTTGTTGCCGTCCCCGCTGACCGCGCACTCGAATTTGTCGAAGATGCAATCGCTCTCGTAAAGATCCCCAGTCGCGGACGAAGGTGCTCGTGGATCTGGAAGTAGCAATAAGCACGGCAAACTCAGTTAATAAGACCACCAACACCAGCTCGTTTACAACGCTAGTATCGAAACTGATGCGATAATATTGCACGACTTACATTGATCGTTTGGACTGGACGTGAGTTCATGTTGATGTCCCAGACTTTGAGCGTCAAGAAGTCGCGTGCGATAATGTAACGACCGTCAGGAGAAAACTTGATGTCTGAGATCGACGCAATGATCTCAGAGAAAAGCTTCGGGCTTCGGGATCCTCCTGTTCTTCGAAAACTGTAGCCTCGAAAGAAGTGTTCCACATTAGATACGACAGCACACCGCAAAAGCAGGGAACATCAGCAACAATGCGCACCTTGAGAGTATGCATCGCACAACGCTGCCTGCCGCATATCGCCCAGCTTAATGGCGCCGCGACTCGTGCTATACATCATCGTGTTGCAGTGCGTCGGGTGGAAATCCGCAGCTGTAATAACCTCTGTGAGCTCTTCCATGTTTGCTGGCTTGATGTCCACGATGTCTGCGACGACAACAGCGCACATTTATTAGAAATAACACCAGACGACAACAAAAGTGAGCATCGACGAACTGAAGCTTTGATTCGAGATTCCCAAGCTCCACAGATTCACTCGAAGGTCATCCGCCGACATGAACGTCTCTCCGTCGCTATTGATGGCGATCGAGTTGATGTGGTACGTATGTGCGTTCGCGTAGACGCGCTTGGCGGTAGACGTTGTTACCTGACCGCGAACATGGGTCTGTGGTAGGCGAATGAGCTCTGGAGTGATTTGGGCCCGTGGCAC
This sequence comes from Phytophthora hibernalis, assembly GCA_012656075.1. Classification (NCBI taxonomy): domain Eukaryota; phylum Oomycota; class Peronosporomycetes; order Peronosporales; family Peronosporaceae; genus Phytophthora; species Phytophthora hibernalis. The sequence goes on along the minus strand of JAAKBF010000306.1, from coordinate 89,465 downwards.
GTGAGCGAGTCCCTGTTCGTTGTACGTGGTGACTTCACGCACGCTTCGCTCATGCACTTTCCAGAGTTTGATGGTCTTGTCGTTTGTAGACAGGAGGCACTGAGACCCGTTGGACGGTCGGCACCATTTGATCTGGTTGATCTTTTCCTCGATCTCCAGACTTTTGAGGTAGTCGAATTCGGCATTGTGGCTCTGGAACTCGGCGAACAGCTGATACTGTGGGTCGCTCATCCCGCTGTACATGGTTTGATTCTGCTGAAGCCAAACGACAATGTCAGAAGACTTGCCCTGCAGATAAACTCAGCAATAAAACCACTGACCGATGCAAGGTTTCCATGGCGACAGTAAATGGAGACTCGACCACCCTTGTTTCCTGTGGCTAGAAAGTCTCCCGATCGGTCGTACTCAATGGCGGAAATCACCTCGGCTACATAGTCATCACCAGCAGTAAGTAATCCAGCACCCCGTATAAACTGCAACGCCACCTACCTTCAACGAAGCTTCGGGTGCTTTCACCCGCGGAAAAGACCTGACCCCACTCGGCTTCAGCTTCGCCTGTGGGTTCTGCCATGCTGACTTCCAAAGCGCCTGCGTTCGTGTGCTTGTGCCTGGTCAGTGCGCCCACTCGGGCCTCTTCGCCTCCGAGTTCCCCGTGGAGATTGGCTTGCGTCATGCAGACGCGAGGGGTTGGGAACTGCTCTCGACTCGACCTGTGGTAAGCCTAGAAGAAAGAGCGAACGGACTGCTGCACCTGCTGCTCTCGCCTTGGGGATCCTTCTCTTCTCTCTCCGGAGGATCTCGAGGTGTTGCCTCAAAGGCCGCTTTGGTCCTGGCCGGGGTTTCGTTTCTCACACTAACAGAAGGGCGGGCGCGACCACTTGGAGAATGGACGGACGATCGCAATGCGAGGGCAGCCACTGGCACTCGACGGCTGAAGCGACGACGACGTCTGAAGGATCTGCGGCGATTCAAATCCCGTTGCTGCTTGCTGCTTGCGGATGGCGCGACGAGCTGGAACGAGGCGAATGGGGTGGGGTCCCTCTCAACCGACCAGACGCTGACACACATCGCGCGATCTTCAATCACATTTTTTTCCATTTTTTGCTATTTTCTGCTGATCCCGACTGGATTACTTGTATAATTGTATCCGGGTGGGGGTTTTCGTTTTTACAACCGAGCTTGCCTTATCCGAATTATCTGCTGCATGAATGGATCGGGCGTACTAGTGAAACTACCGCGTCCATCCTGACGGGGACAGCATCGCACAAAAATCGAAGCACCAAATGCGCAGAAAAGAGCGCGCGCAATCACTCTTTTGTTTGCTTGCTTGCTGCTGAGCAAAACCTGTCAGAAGAGCAGGACGGCAGCGCTGCACAGTGCACTCGCCCGCTTACAAAATGCAAGTTGCATCCAGCGACAATGGGCGGCTCTGTTCCTCCAAGATGTGCCGGCGACAGCGAATAAGATGTATGTACATGTGCCGTGTGCTTGGAATCCTGCGTTCCTGCCAGGAAGGCTCGCCCGGAAATCGTCGTGTTTCCCAGTGGGAAATTGCCACCACATTCGCGTCGTCTGCGCTCCGTCTTCTCAAGTGCAGGTCCAAAAGCCCTCCGAATCGGAGTTCGGTGCGTAAGATCGTATTATAGCGGGCTGCAATGACATTGACACGATCTGCCCTGCTTCGGTAAAAGCCGAGCTGCGCTGCCACTGGAGGAATTTCCATAAATCAGTGAATTTCATTGAGATTTGTCTAAAGGATTGGGATAATGACTCAGTGCTTTTAGCTTTAACTCAGTTTTCTACGGTAGCAATGCTAGCGGCACAACTTCTCACCTTAAGGTGAAGAGATTGTAGTGATGCTCGTATGAGCACACGGAAGTATAGAGCTATTGGTATATAATTACTTATCGATGATCACTCATTTTGAAAGCAATAAATAACCTTAAACCTTAAGTAGAGGGCTGCTTGATGTTGAAGGTCGTGCCCATGCCTACAAACTGTTTTGTATGTATTGGTACCAGTTTGTACAAATACAAACAGTTTGTACGTGATTTGTACCTCTTAGCACGGCTATGTCTGACCGTTTTGTACCACTAGCACGAGCCATAACGATAAGATACAAAACCTGACTTAGCAGATAGTCGCACGTCATTTCGAACATCATTGCTACACAAACGATACATTTGGTTCGACGTACTCCTCCATGACATCGAGCTCTGGGACTCGGCACATTACATCGCTGCGGCTTCTTCTTCTCAAATAAGTGGAAGCAGCAGCGGAAACGAGACCAATGGACGTGAAACCATAAAGTAAACGTTGCTTGAGGCTTGAGGCCAGAAGCATGCAGTTTGTGTTTGTTTTTGACAAGCATATTCATTTGTATTCAAATATATTAATATGACCTCCATTCGACTTATTATATTAATATGGGCGAACCAGATCAAAAATGAATATTAATTTTCATTCGAATATTCAAACATATTAATGTGCCATTTGACTATCGTCACGGCAGTGGCAGGAGGAATTCCATAAATCAGTGAATTTCACTGAGATTTGTCTAAAAGATTGGGATACTTGCAGTTTTCGGACGCAGATCAGTGAAAGCTTGTTGTGACTGAAAATAGTATTGTATTCGCCGAGGAGCTTGCAGATGCAAAGCAACGAAGACGAGAGCGAGTTGGCTTGGCGATTGCAAAACGGTATTGGCCCCACAAGCACAGATCAGTCGAATAGCATGCTTTGTTGTTCGTCTGCCGCTTGTAGCAAGATATGAAAACTGTTGGTGTTTGCATTGCAAATAAAATATCGTTTTAAAGCAAATAGTTCCACGATGCGGCGGTCTTTCTTTTAGTTGTACATTAATTCTGCACAATAAATCTATTCGCAGTAGCCACTTCGAGCGTGTACAAACCATCTCTCTAAGTACGTTTTATAGTTTTCAAAAATTACCCTATCCGGAGATATATTTAGAAATATCAAGTTCAAGGTTGCGCAAACGGCTCGCCGTGACGTCCGTCCATTGGTCCATTGATACTGAGAGCCGTTTAGGCGAAATTGTCTGAGCGCACGAAAAAACTTCGATGCTAGTGCTCGCGCGGCACAGTGCCTTCGATCTACGTCATATCTAGTGTATACGAACATGGCATGATAACAGTCTTGTACACGGGTTTATATTTGTACAATCAAAGATGCATCGAACGAGACGGGGAGGGGCGAGGCGGGGCAGACACTCACGCGTTGACTCTCGCCTGTGGACTTAACGACGACGCAGTGGGGCGCCGCATCGCATCCTGCCCCACCCATTTGCGCCTTACGCTAAGCCCTCGGCTTCGTCCAGGCTCGGTTTCTAGGAAAATAAGTAACTTCTTGTGAGGGCAACTACTCCGGCCCACACGCCGACCATTGCAGACCTCCGCTTTGCTTCGATTGCAAACGATCTCTCTGAGGTCTCTGCATAGACACGAGTAAGCATTCATCACCTAGGTAATACGAGCATTAAGCGGTAGACGTACGAGCAGCAGAGGCAGCGGTGGTGCGAGGAGTGTAGCGTCAGCCTCACGTGTGCAGCTCGGACGGAGGGGGCGACTGTGCGGTGAAGCGGGAGAATCGATAATGAGTTGGGTGGCAGCCGCGCGCACGAATTTTGGTAAAATAGATTTGGTAATTTTCCTAAATGACCAGCGTAAAATACATGTGACCATCATTCCTGTTTTGTACCACTAGCAACTTCCTATCGTTATTCCCCTCAGTACCGTATTCCGTATGTGCTTGCTGACATGCATCTGCATGATTGTTTGAAAAACATCTTCACTGATTTGTTGTTATTGTGAAATTGTGATAAAGGAAAAATTACATTATAACATTACATTCGTCATTTTCATCGTCACTACACTGTAAATCATCGTCAGAAGATAGATCACCAACGCTACTGTCTAGCAGCTCCTTTGCTTGTAACTAAAGCATTTTGGCGCTGACGGGGGGCATCCTTCCGTAGCACGTTGGTCCACAGTACAATCTCCTTCTCCGCACTGCTGGCAAAATCGTGGCGCACCCAACTGGGCGGACGTACTTCAAGCGAGCTAGATGGGGGTCCGCGCACAGTCGCTCCAGCTTTTCGCGCTCGTTTCCCCACTGATAAGTCAGTTTGCGTTTCTGCTCTAGCATGGTCGTTTAAACCCGGAAAAACTTGTCTAGCGTAGCGTCAACAGTGTGTTTAGCAAAAACCAACGGTCTCGAGCTTCACGCTGTTCGAGAAGCAGGTCCGGCGATTCTTGAGGGCCTTTTGGCCGCTGCCACCTACGCGACTACGACCGGGCGGCTTCCTTTGCATGCCTGGTTCGCTGATCTGCTGCTGTCGTTGTGAAATTGCTAATGACAAATTTGTGGTTGTGCTGAACTGTCAGGAAGCACATAAGCGGCAACGGTACAACGTATGCTTAATGCTGATTGGCTCATTTCTTGTGTCAGTAAAACGACTCCGTCAGCAAGCACATACGGAATACGGTAATGCATGGTGCTGCTTTCATTTCGTGCTTTGTTTGAACAAATTTTGTCAAACGTTAAACGAACTCAGAATCAAAGACAAGAGGAAACAGCGATCACGAAACTTAGGTACAACTACCCAGCGTGCAGCATCAGCTACTCAAAGAGTTATGATGATGATGGGTAGTATCCATCCTCATCCTGCTGTCAACTGTAACTATATTATATCTCCTTCGAAACTACCAGCAGCGTACATATTATGTATTTGGTTGACAAGAACGGCATACCGGATTTAGGCTAGAGCAGAATAAGCATATGACTTTTAAAACACTAGAATACATTGTCTTTCTGGTCACCGCCGAAGTATGAATAAATTGCGTGTTCGTAGTAAGAACCTGTAAGAACTTCTTATAGCCAAACAACGTACTCGTACTTCGATGTAGCCATCTTATCATATCCCCTGAAACCCACTAAGTACGATTGAATACGGGTACTAATACGTTCAAATATTAATATTCATTTAAGCGAGCTGAAAACGAATGAATATCGATTCTGAAAGCAATATGAATATTCAATCATCCAAAATCAAATGACTATCAATCCCTCCCGTGACGTACATAACGTGTTTTGACTTCCGTCAAATGTAGCAGCAAACACGCGAAATGTAGCAAAGTAAGCGATGCTAGACATGTGCGCGGTATAACATTCTTGAAAGTCCATGGTGCGTCCTGCTTGATACTACTACTTCACGAAATGTGCTGCAGCACGATACGTGTTTTTGACCAGCTTACGTGATTTTGCTCTCGCCGGTATCTTTGAACCAAAAATTCAAGCACTCGTTAAAAGTCGGTATCGTTCCTATGTTCCGTGTACTTGGTGACTAGCCGAGTGCCGCCGCTTTATATTTATTAGTTAAGTCTGGGAAGCCACCCGTTCCGCTCGCAGGAGCTCGCTGCACTACGCACCAAATAAATTATTTAATTAAGGACTGGGGCGGGCCCTTCGGTCCCGCTATAAGGAGTGGCGAGCGCGGCCTTCGCTTCTTTATAGCCAATCGGGAGCCGCCTGCGGCGGGTAAGATTTTATTTTGCAGTGTCGCATGTGCGGGTTAAAATCAAGCTTTTATGCATGTTTAACATTTTACTATGAAAATTAGGTTTACAAATTCCAAATATAATGTTGGCCGCAATATCGTTAATGAGGAGGGGTGAAGTCGATAATTCTCTGGAGAGGCAAACAGTACCTCTAAGTGAAGAGGAATGCTTACAGTCGCTAGCTGAGGCATTTCTGTTGAAAAATCAACTTTCTGATGATGATATTTTGCTGATGGCAAATGGGCAAAATATACGACGGATCCGCGGTTGGCCTTAGTTTATTAATACTGCTGTGCAGGACACCCCGATGCGTTTGTCTTTAATGATGAACATGTTTGCGAAGATGAGCAAGCCAGAAAAGACTTCTGAATGCTTTAGATTCGCCTCCAGCTACAGATAAATATGCCCGATGTCAAAATTTCGCAGAAACAGCAAACCCGTCGCGAAGTTCAATTTGTGCGTGCGCATCTTGCTGTGAATTTCTTGTGCGTGGTGAGTGTGGTGAGTGTGGACATGTGTGTCTAACACTATCTCAACTACCGGAGACGTTTCGGGTATCTAGCGAGGAATATGAAAAACGATATGGACACCTTTCACCCAGTATGGCAAGAAAATACGCCCAAGTTATTTTTTAATCGGACGGCAGTATCTATTTCTTGAATCCAGAGCTTGTCCAAGACGTCAACAAAGTATTCATCTTTGCTCAAAGTGCGCAAAAAACTCGTAAGTCCAAGTTTAGTTTGGATAATGGTCATGATTATGGACGGAACTCGAAGCATTCTGAGTTGAGTGTTGTTAAAAAATGTATCGCCCCTGCTCGCTGCTTCGGAATATAGAATTCACTGTCATGTAAACACAGTAGCGGACATGCAGTTTGCTTCCCTTCTAGTGGACCTCAGTTGTGCGCGAAGGTACTTTCTGCAACTGATAACAACCGGAAGCCCCGTGTAACATTTATTGGCCCATCAGAGGAATGGAGAGCAAGAAAGCATTTGTATCGAGGATTGTATGAGCTTCTCAGTGCAAACATTTTTGCTTGGCTTTCCGTATTGGAGGTCACTCACAGTTTTTCGCGAAGAAGGAATAAAAATTGACGTCTCACAAGAACGAGTGGAAATGTTGGCTGCTTTTGAACGCTCCGTGGAAGATGAAGTGGTCGTAAGTGATGCTCCAGTATTGCATACAATTGACATAGCGGTAAATTCGGGGCGGTTTGGTGACGATGCCAGGAATATTGATTCTGAAAATGTACATGTATTACTTCAACCGTCTGCTGTTTTGCAGCCTGCAATGTCCCAAAGTGATCACGTAAGAACGAGCATAATTGGTGCAATGATTGAAAAGGTTACTTAAAAGATATTGCTGTGGTACAACGAGGAGGAGCAAAGCCAATTGTAGAATGGGATGAAAATGGCTTTCTTGATCACGTCCATTTTCTGTCAAATGTCAATTATAGCAATAGGGGCAGGCACTTGGCTGCATCGCTACGCCGACGGCCAAGCCGGCTAGATCGTCTTCAAGGAATCACATCTGCAGACTTAAAGAACGCCAGTCCACCTTCTAGCATCTGGCCATGCCCAAAACGTCTTCAACTAGGACTCTGGGGAGAACGTCCACCACCAACGGCGGCAAGCTCGGAATTAGGTGGACTGCCACAAGTACCGGTAGGCGTCTTCTAAGCGAAGTAGGAAGCTACTAAACTAATTTGATACTTCCTCTGTCAACTTGAGTATCTTTCACTATGTAACCAAAATATACTTCACCATTCGTCTAACCTGCGCTAGACCACCACAACTTCACTCTTCTCTAATTCGCAGCTCGAATAACTGTCGATAGGTAGCGTTTTTGAATGAGATCAAGTGACCTTCGCGCAACCTACGCCATACTACACAACCCAGGAGGAGATCGAGTAACATTACAATTGGTGTGGCACCGCCCAGGGAAGAACGCTCTTGGACACGATTGCGTTGCGGGCGCCAACGTCCAACGCCACGAGCTGTCGACGGCGCGGGAGATGCTGCGGCTCACGTACACGTACCGCTAGCTGAGCGCCAACCGTTGCGGGCGCCGATCAAGAGCGTCACCGTCTACCGCAACGGATACTCGACAGGCGGTGTGCAGATGCAGATCAGCGACGAGCTGCTGGCAGTGCGCACTGTGCATTAGGGACTGACTGCGTATCTGTCGCAGTCTGGGGTTGTGGCAATCCGCGTGTTTAATGGCCAGGATATCTTGCAAGAGCGAGCCCAATGGCTACATCTCGCTGAGCAGCTATTATGGCGTTGGATACCTTTGATCCAACTACGATCGCACGAATTTATTTCTGTTTGCAGCCGGAGTCGGGGTTTCCTATAGTTCCTGATCGAGTGCACACGGGAGATCGACGACCTGAGCAACAAGATACAACAGTCGAGCGTAGATGCCAACGACAGCATAAGATGCAAACATCCAAGCATAGCACGAGTCAGAACGTCTTTGATACTGTATCAGACACGGTAGTTGTTACATCATGTAGCCTATATGTACTCGTGTAGGAGAATGACCGAAACTACCAGATCGTGCGACATTAACTATTAAGTTTTGGTAATCCTCAACGGTTGTATATTGCAACATGTGAGCTCTTGCGAGACATGGCCTTTTTCATAACATGTTGTATAATCCAACATGTTAAAAACCGCGAAATGCACGTGGGTAGGTGCAGAAATTGAACAAAATCTGCGATCAGACGGCTGGTTTTGATGGCGGCGAGGCCGCCATCTCGAGTCATTTCGAAAAGGACCAGGAACGAGAAGAACTCGAGATGGCAGCTGGACGCGAGACGCGAAGCGAACGCGACGACTTTCTGGCTAAACTAGAAGTCAGGAGTCTGGCGGAGAGGCACCGCCTAAACACGGAACACCGTGAGTTCCTGAGCGGCAAACGAGCTGCAGACGCTGTCTTTGGCACCGAACCACCACGTACAGCAGCGCCAGCGGTGCGAGGCGACGCCAGCTCTTCCTCCGGCCGTTCCCCGTCCGCATCAGTCCCCTCTCTCCCTCCTCGAGGAAAGGATGCATGCTACCTCGCGAATGCAGAGAAGATAAGAAAGAAACGTTTAGCAGAAGAGAGGGCGAAGAAGAAAGGGGCGCCGGGCAAGAGAAAGATGACGAAGAAGCGAGCGGCGGAACTTCGAAGGGAGGAGAAGGAAGGGAAGGATGCGAGAGCGATTGTGCGGGCTACGAGTGCAGCTGTTGCCCGGTCGGAGAAGAAGAAGAGCAAACGTGCACGGGTAGCTGCAGAAGAGCAACGGGGGTGAAACGCGCGGCGTGGCACTTTTACACCTTCAGAAGGAGCATGGCGATGGAGCGACGGGCAAGAAGAAGGCGGGAGCGGGCAAGGATGTGCGCAAGCGTAAGGCTCCGTCTAAGTCGGGGCCGAAGGGAAGAAGCAAAAGAAGACCAGCTCCAATGTTGTCGACTCCGAGATGGACGAAGGAGCAGACGACGAGAGTGCTAGTGCTGCATCTTCCTCGTCCGCTGCATGGGGTCACAGGTATGTTGTTGTGCGCATACTACATGTAATGATTTCATCGAAGAAGTATACGATGTGGTGCTAAAGCAGAGATCTTCCTACGGCCGCAGTACCAATGGAGCTTGCACCTGAACGAGAAACACGACAGACTGCCAGGCGAGTCTTCGTCACCATGGTGTATATACAACATGTTCGTTTTGGGGCAGGGTGCATACTGACACATCTATTATTTGGGCTGTAGGCAGGTCTCTCAGCATGGGTTCGGGTGACGTCGAGGTGGGTGATGCCACTATCACAAGTGTGGTAGCACCAAGCCCGCAAGATGCAGATAGCGACATTTTGAACTCGGACGTCGAAGGCGACGTGGACTCCGAGGACTGGTACACGGAGATGGAGATGCCCGATACGGTTCGCTCCGATGGCGTGGATGAAGCCGGGGTCGAGCATCCACCAGCTATGCCAGACATGGATGAAGGGCCAGAGGATGAACTATCAGCCGAGAGTAAATGTGGTTTGGATGGTGATGCGCTTTTTGCGCGCAAGAAAGGGCGTGCCAAGCGAGAGATGGAGCGACGGCGTCTTGAAGAAGCTATGGCGCCACAACGTAACGTGGCAGTTCATGAAAGATAAACCGCACAAGTGGGGGACGAAGGTGTTCATGACCTGCTGCGCTGACACAGCGTCTTGTATTCGGTAAGTTGGCAACGGACTCCATCGCGGAGTCCACCTTTTTTGGCTAAGTTCGACATGTTGTATGTTAACCATGTTTTATATGCGTGATGTTGTATATACACCTTTTTGGATTGAAATCTTTTGCGGAACAGATCAGCACTCAGACTAGTTGGGAGGAGCCTCACCAACGCTGTTTTCGGCAGATCCCAACTCGGGTCCGGCTGCAGTGATGCGGAACCTCAAAAAGGTTCTTCCTCCATAGAAAGACGAAGTCTATCATGCTGTGGTTACAGACCGCTTTTATACGTCGGTGCAGCTTGCGTTGCAGCTACTGGCTCGCAATGTCTACATTGTGGACACTATTCAGACGAACAAAGGGATTCCCACCAGCTTTGATCACAAAGGAGACTACGCGCCCTGCGGACGTTTCGCGCGGCACAGCGACTATGGCCATCGCAAAATGTTGCCCACAACTACAAGTTATGCGGTGGTGGGACCGCCTCCCAGTTTACCTGTTATCAACTGGAAGTAGCACAGCGGTTGAGACGTGTGGTGAGTTTACATGCTATCTTAATGTCGCTGACTTATATCTATTGCTCCTTTTGTGGCAGGACGACATGTTCGAGTCATGATCCCCTGCCCGTCAGCGATGCGTGACTACCATCGCTGTATTGGTGGGGTGGACATCCAGGACCAACTCCGGCTGCAGCGCTATTCACTACAGCTTTCTGTCCGCTTTTGGAAGTACTACAAGACTGTATTTTTGGGCCTGGTTGACATTGCAATGGTCAACGCTTTTATTGTCTATCGCGAGGCGCAAAAGCAGCAAGGAAAACCGCCAGCAGATCACGCAAGTTTTTAGGTGCTTCAAGCTCAACTACTTGACACTACGGGTGCCGATTTTGTCGAAGAGTTATATACAACATATTTATGTATCGACATGTAGTACATGTTGGATATTTTCTGACATTGGTTTTACGAACAGATACTATCACCTGAACTAGCAACGCCAACTCGACATGCTACTACAATTGCTGCCGCGCACAAGCTTTCTCAATTCCCCGAGTGGGTTCAGATCCGGGAGGGCTTTCGGAAGCGACCACAGCATCAGTGTAAGGTCTGCTCTATCCGAAAGACGAAGGTTGGACAGCGGAAGCCACCAGATTTTTCTGTGACGCGCGCAGCGACGGAAACAAGCGGCGAGTCGTAGTAGATGCAGTTGTTGTGGCCCCATGTCTAACTAATTGTGTGGATGATGCAGTGTATACCTGTGTGATCGTGTTAGGCCCAGCCACTACCTGAACAACAATATGACGTGCCACCAGATATGGCACATCAAGTGAAAGAACGGCGACGAGCGTCCTCCTCCTCGGGTTGGTTGTGGCATTCAAATGCGAGGACTCGGCAAGAAGCAAATCCGCCCTTCGTCTGCACATGAGGATGAAGCGACCGAGGAGGCGGAAGAAGATGATACCGCGGCGACGGTCGAGGAGACCGCTGAGGCCGCTGCGTCGGTGGGAGAGGCCGCGGGGAGACCGCGGGGGCCGCGCGTCGGTGGGGGAGGCCGCTGCGTCGGTGGAGGAGACCGCTGCGCCGGTGGGGAGGTCGCGGTGACTGTGGAGGAGGCCGCGGCAACTGTGGAGGAGGCCGTGAACACTGCGTCGCCGAATCGAGAAGGGACGGAGAATAGCAAGTGAGAACAGCAGTAACGTAGGAGCAGGTTGCGTGCTGCATGATTTTCAAATCGATGACATGCATAGTTGGGCGAGTTCGTTCAGACTTTGTTCGCTTGAGATAAAAGGGACAAAATCAAATACAGTATATACACCATGCTCCTATTCATAAGCTGGTGTGGCTGGTACATAGTGCGGCGCGAGATGTGAAAGCGATCATGGCCGATCAGGTCAACTTCCCGCAGTACATAAATGAACATCGTCCTTATTACAGGCAAAACAAAAACCAATATTAGCCTGGTTTTAACATGTAGTATTTAACAACATGTTAAGCGCCGGGCAAAGGGTCAAAAATGGCTAAAAATCGCTTGAGGACGGGGGGTTAAATGAAATAAAAGAGCCGGCATCTTCAATATGTAACGCGGTACAAGGATTAGGACTTTTCAGCTGTCAGCTTGCACTACCTGGCAAATGGAGTCACTTAGGCTGCTTGTCAGACTCAAATGTCAGCCCACTCAGATTGGTTGTAAGCTGGCAGGCTGTGTCCATGAACGGACGCAGCTTGGAGGGATTGCACCATCGAGCGGATGCCCGCTGTCTCAGCTGTGATTCCAAAAATGGCTGCTGATATCAGCAGCTGGTCTACAGCCAAGTAATATTGCTCATAGTCGTCACGGAATACCTTCTGCTTGGTGGCCAAATGTTCCGGAGTTTGGCCGTCTACAAGATGAAGGCGATTAATCCCCTGTTATGATGACATGCGCGGATACCCAAACCAATGAGCTTTAATTTGAATCCGTGCTCGAGATACTTCCAGACTAACCGCGTTAGCTCGGATATAACACTGCAAATCTTCGACTGTCGAAATCGTTTGTTGCTTCTCTATTTGCTCGGCTCGAATCATTCTTAGGCGGGTCAGAGACGGAGCGCTTGCATTATTGGGCCTAGTGGCGTTACTGTGGGGGCTCGTTTTACCGACATGTATCGCACTGGGAGCTAGCCAGGGGTGTCGTTGTTGTCGTTATCCTGCATTACATTTTCGCCGAATTGGCCAGATGATATGCGGCTAACCCCACGCCGTGTTTTGTCCCGCCGCGTTGCCGCCAATCTCAGAATCGCGATCCGGTTCAGGTGGTAATAAAGAGAGGTGCCCTTTCCCCGTCCCCTTTATCCGCGACCTTCATGCTCGGCGCTCCTTCTCCAGGAGAACATGGTCATCTCTCCCGCCGGTGGAGTCGCTGTTCTCGAACCCCATGGCAACATCAACTTGGCCGTCCGTACAGCGCTGCTTCTTTGAAAGTCGTGGGGTTGCTTGGATTTGGTTGTCGGTTCAGATCCACATTTCTTGTTCACACCAGGCGCCAGGGTAGGTTTTTCACCGGAGGCAAATCGATGAATGAATCGGAGGAGTTGAAGCACATTAAGTATCGTAAATGACCGGAAAGAGATCGGAAAGTTCGCATAGTTCGCATTAGAAAACGGTTTGATCAGTCTCCACTGAGACTTCGCGTTCTCGCGCGTATTCAACAACGAAAACTTAGTAGAATGGACAAGCAGTCTGTTGCACATGTATATAACTATCGCTTTAATAAACGAAATTGACGAGAAGAGAAACACGTTTACGTTATTTAACGCTACCGTTTGTAACGACCTTCTTACCGACGAACTAGCAGGCTTAAAATCTGCATAAAATCTGCATTTTAGAGATCTCGAGAGCGATTACAATTGCATTTCTTTGAACGCCACGTTAGCAAGATGTTTTGTAGTATGGCACGACTCGTCACTCATGAGATGAATATCCGCAGGTCGCAAAAGCGTCCATCCGGCGGGATCCCCGGGGTGGCCGCGGTGACCCCAAATATGGTTACCGTCATCAGGAACCTGCAGACCACTTGGGGGTCCTGCTCGATGATATCATGAAACGCCATCTCCAATTCATTCAGTGGCTCCGGGGAATCAAGACCAACAAGGTGCAGTCGGGCAAACTCAAATGTCGAAACAGTGAGAAATGATGTCCATAGCAGCCGGCCTTGAATTTGCACTCGCACGCCAGGCGGCGTCAGCTCCCGTGTTTCAATGAACGTACGCACTTCTGCGACCGAAGTAATCGCCTGAATGCGCTCCATTGCTGCTCCTTGTAATTTGTGCAGTAAAAGTTTGATCAAGAATGGCATAGCATTGGGCAAAATTGTCCACGGTCACGAACTAAGATTGAAAGGTACAGATATTCTAAAGAAATATCTGAGAGCACCAAGAGATATCCTTAATCGCTTAGCACCTCAAACACAACTTTCTTTCGTACGAGCAACGACATAAACTCTTAATGTTCCTTCATGGGTGATAATAGCAAGCAATTTTCCTCGAATCATATATTCTGCAAAAGTACCGGACCGGCATTCTTAACGGTTCGCTTACGCCCTTTGATTGCTGCAATAGGACAAAATCGCTCATCTTCATGGGAACGAGGAAGCGTAAACATGACGACACGAATTGTGCTAGGTGCGATAGAAACTGTCAATTTGAGGAGCTGTACTGTAAGACTTGCTTTGGGAAAAGGTGTGATTTCTCCAATATTTTACTGTTTGACCCGACCAAAGGCGAAAAATCTCGCTTGGATCTCGAGACCATAATTTCGAAGAGCCTGCGGATTAACGAGGTACTAAAGAGAACGGTTCAAGCGTCCGTCGTCGAGAAGCTGCACCTGTTTCAACAATACTGGACCAAGTTTCTATTAAATTGAAGGAGGCAAAAATATTGTTGGACCGCGATTTAGCTCGATCGTCGAAGCTTAGAATACCAAAGAAATCCCGCGTTTTATGTTGTTCCTTTCATTGTTTGGCCCGATATCTTCGTGCGATCGTAACGTAAAACACAGAGGCGCTGTAAGGAGGCATCGATCCCGCGAATCGGGAGAGCAAAATGCAGATCGACTTCGAAAAGCCCGTGAATACAAGCAGCGCGCGTGCAGATGCAGCTACTAGGGGTACGCTTCTGCGACCTATATCCGAAGAAGTTTAGCGAGAGACCCTGCATCGTCTGCGCCTTTCGCTTGGGGCTGTGCGCTTAGACGAATGTATTTGCACTGTTTGCGATCGATGGGTACTAAGACATAGCTGTGAAATCGTGTCTATAAGCGACGACAAAATATTTGTCAACATCCGCGCGCTCCTGGACCCAACGCAATTGAAATTACCACATGTCATTTTGAAACATTATGACCCCGTTTCTCGTGGAATGATGTTGTGTTCAAAAGGGGTAATTGCAATGTGGCGAAGGTACAAACACGCGTAGCCGCATCTGCATCGAGTGTTTCACATGTTTCGTCTAGGTGTTCTGCCAAAGTTCTCGATTCGCAACGGATTTTTATTGGCGTATTACCAGATGATTTGCTTGATTCGACAATCGTGGAGCGCTTGATGACTCAACTTGTAACAGTTGTAGTTCTAACTCGAGTTATGCGCGGAGGGATTCATCGCTCTATACGCTCACATTATTTGGTATTCGACGTGACTCCTGGCCCTCCAGCTTCCCTACTTCCAAGATCACTGGATAAATGCTCTTCGTACAGAGTTGTACTCGCTCGATCTCTACCGAACAGCAGCTTACTCAAATACGAAACCTTCACAAAGTTCGGGGTATTAAAGTGGAGATGCTGCTTAATTTTTATAAAGCGCCCAACCACTTATATACAACGGTACCAGTCGAACAGAGCAGCGCAAATAACGATGTTAACGAGCGTTTTGTATACGAGTTCTTTGATGTGCATCCTGGAGGAAACGAGACGTTCCTGTTTCTCAAGAAGCATGTGTGAAGTATTATAACTTGCTTAGCTCCCGACGTTTTGCAGAAGATGAAACATTTTTGCAGGTCGCATTTGATCGAATATCGACGCTGACAATGTTTACGCAGATTTCACTTACCTGCAAACGATATCCAAGCTTATTCCAAGGCTACGAAACTATAACCCATGAACAGCTTCCGTCGCCCTTCGAAACAAACAGTTGAGGCAACAAGGTAGATTGCCGCTGGATACGCATCGCCATTCGCCAGGTGATCAGTTCTACGGAGTGTGAAGCTAGGAACTGGGGCGCTTTGGGGGAGTAATATTAAGCGGCAGCGCTGTCGAAGAGAAGCCTTTTCATATCAAACCCGTTTCGGACAAACCGCATTGTTTGTTACGATTACTCCAAACGTAGCAAATTATTTTACGATGTCGCAGTACACGGGTATCACTACAGTTGACACCATATTTGACTGCTTGGAATCTAGATTTTCTTCCAAAGCTGAAATGCGCAAAGCTTCGATGGGAAATGATTCCGCCTCTCCTCGACTGTTCATGAGGTATATCGACGTGTTTATTAAGAAATTTCTTGCTGTCGATAAACATACTGGTACTTCTAAGTCGTATCCAGGGTTATTTCGGTCTGTTTTAGCTTATTACGGTATGGTGGAGACCCAAGGCAGTGAACGCTACGTGCGCATTTTATAATTTGGCTAAAAATAGCATCCGTAACCGTGATGAGTTTGAGCAGATGATGGCGAACGAGGCGACCCGCACCGACTTAGTGCGCTCAATCGAATTATATTCAGCAAGTGTAGTTACGAACACGCTACCACTCCCTGTGGAATCCATTTGCTGCAAGACTTGCGGGCATACTTACAAACACCTGGATCCTATTCAGATACCGTCTGAGGCTTACATGACTCCGTCCAAAATTGCCCACCCGCCATTATTATTGCGATATTGTGTTTGTAAAACTGAATTAAGCTCTGAGAGCGTCTTACCGCAGCTGTTGATGGAAAACAGGCCAGCCATTTGGCCACCACCTGTCCAAAACATGTCAATAAATCAGATTCTGGAATGCACGAGGGTGGAGGAGTCCTGTCGCAATGATTTTGTACAAGCTGTCCAAGTGATTCAAAACCAAGAAAATTTACGCCGCAGCTGCGATGATTTAAAACCTCCTGCAACCAACGCTCAAACCTCGATACGCCAACATGAGGAACTTCGTGATGACGATCTCATGCGCTTGATTGAATGGCTCCCGCCAATGAATGGTGACCAGCGGTTAGTACTACGCGAGTACCAATACATGGTTTCGACTCTTGCTGTCCTTTTAAATGAACATTGGTGGACACACACAGGTAGTTGTTTTAAGAATTCGCCTGTGGTTTCTACACCAGGAGACGGTCGCTATATGTTTCCTCGCGAGCGAGTACCTCGTACTAGGTTTGAGAACCGTGGTGTTGAATTGTGCAGACAAGTTGCCCACGAATACATAAACGATTTCAACCCGACGATAATGGCTACATTCAAGTCCAATCATGATATTCAAATTTTAGTTGGAGGCAAAGACATGGCCGATAGGATCTACTACTACTACAAGTACCTCGCCAAAGTTCAGAATAAGATCGACTCGGTTGCTGCGGTTGCGCTTGCTTCTTTTCGGCGTCGTGAAGAAAAAGAGCGTGTGGAATCAATTCGTTCAGCTTCCGATTGCGTCCAAACAAGCCGAAAACTAGTGGTATCGTTGGCATTCAATTTAAAAAAATCGCCAAGATATGACAAGACCATTGGCAGCTTTATATATCCAACGTGGGTCGTGTTCTTATTCCAGTACCTGATGCCAAAAACTTCCGTTATACAGCATACTAGCCCAACCCCTGTGATTTAGTAAAGACGCCAATGAAAGACGCCAGTGAGAGGCGGAGATCACAGCGTTTATCAATCCGTGGCCGCTGCCGACGATTATGTTTACCGCCCGGCTAAGCATGAAGAGATCAACCTCTATGAATTTTATATGAAGTTTTTAGACGGAAGAGAAGGACTGATATAAGGGAAGACGTGCTATTCCTTCGAAGCAATTCGCTTTACGACTCGCATTGCCTTGGTAAACGGTCATGCGACGTTGTACCGGTGATTCAAGGGCCCAGAATGCCATACGTGGATGAGAATTCAAGTAACGAAGTGATAGCACTCCGCGCTAAAATTGCGTTGGTTCTATTCAAACGGCTTTGTAGTATTAACGACCTCGTCCAGCGGAAACCACCGATTGAAATGGACTGGATATGCTACACCGTTTGGGTGGAGCGGAGAAACTCTTTTGAAAAACAATTTTGAATATGGATGATACTTTTCGGGTAGAGACGCCGCGACAACTGATCGTGAGTGCTTAGGAACCGAGGAAAACGCTGATAGTGACTCGGACAGCGGGATTGATGATTTGGGCGATTTGAATGTATTTACCGATACTATACATGACGATATATGTACTAATTCGGACAATGCGATCCAAACGGATGCTGATGATAACGATATTGAGCCAAAAGAAACGGCAAACTTAAATCCTGCTCGAAACCCAAGCATTCCATACGCGTCGAAGCATTCTAAAGACATTTTACATTCCATTACATCTAATGGGATGCTTGTTAATACTGCTATTCACGCGACCGCAACTTTCGCAAGGCTGAACAATTTAGCTGAGATTGAGCGTGGTGCATCTGCTAATCGGCAATATTTTAACCAAATTTCTTAAAGCAATGGGTAAAAGATGCTAACACAGATTACAAACTGGTGTTTTAAACAGCCGATGCTGGATCAGTAGCGCGCCCGACCGAAGTTATAGAACTCATTCGTGATGCTTTGCAGCCTGAAAACATGATGTGGAATTCCAGAGACGGTTCTCCCCGGTTCAGCCTTTCCAACACTGTCTGCTGTTACAAAAGAATTCATGGTCAGCAAACTACAGCATGCGGCATTTTGCATAATCGAAAAAGCGCTATTGACTACAGTAGATGGCAAAAAACGCATTCTGGTTGGCGATGGCTATCTAGGAGCAAATTTTGAAAATGGACTCTTAAAAGATTAACTTCAATTTTTTAAGAGGTGCTGGGGGCACAGAAAAAGTCGCGTTATCGATGCGGTAACAAGATTTTGTAGTGGTTGGGGTAGAGGCGATTGCGTGTTCAAAACAGCATTAACTGGGAAAGCAGCTACACACGTTCAAGTAGGACACTGGCGAGTTTTATGCTTTCCTTGGAGCATGCCAAAACGGACGACTTCATTGGCATCGACATGATCGTCATTGATGAAGTTTAGATGATGACAAAACCCGTCTGGGTGAAATTAGATAAACTGCTCCGGCGGTATAAGAGGGTGCCAGGCGTTCCATTTGGAGGATTCATATCGTCCTTGTCGGTTACTGCTTGCAGATGCCCCCGTTACAGCAGGCCCAATTTTTGTCGACCCTCGTTGCAAAACGAAATTTAGCACTATCGACATCGAAGGGTTTTACATCTGGTGTTATTTCGAAACTGTGATAATACTTGTGGGGTCTACCCACTTTCGAGATGATCCTGAATGGGGAGTGGGTTGTGCAGCTGCTCGGTTGGGCAATTGGACACAATCCTTTATCGATCTAATCAACTCGCGTCTCGTAAGCAAAAATGTATCCATCAATTGGAGCTCATCAACCGTATTCGTCACACCGGACAATGCAACGCGCACAACGGACAACAGTGCATTTTTAAAAGAAGCTGCAGCACATCTCCCCTCCTGGTCGGTATCCTATTCAACTTTAAAGGAGCGTTATCATGTCTCAGTCGACAAGATGTTGAGTACATCATGGGTCTACCTGATACGCGGTTTGGGCGAATGGCTCCTATTATTGGTCTTGTAGAAGGGATGCCAATCCAGATTACCCAGAACGTTCGGCCAACGAAAGGGGCTCCCAACGGATCGCTGGGTACCCTAGAACATGTCGTACTTTTCTCATGATACTTTAAACTGATCCGGGATAGCAATGTGGGGATTATAGTACAAGTTCCATATAAGCCGCCACTCTACACAATGCATCGAAATGAAAGAGGCGCTCACGCTCCTCCCATTGATCAGCGTGTCGATTCTGACCTTTTTCCCGTCTTTTACGATGCACAAGCATTTTCAAAATCTAAGATATGCCGGTCCAAATCTATTACCGGAGACAAGACAAATTGAACTGAAATTACAGCAGCTACCGATACTATTTACAAAGTGCAAGGGAAACATTACAATCTATGGTTTTTGTCGAATGGAAATCTCGCGTTGCAATCGTCATCAAGGCCCAGCAACCTTACCTACTGGTTTCTCGTGTTGTCTCGCGACATGCTTTCGCGACACTTACTCCTTTTACTCTGGATCTAGCTCAATGGCCTACGCCCCCTCCCCCAGGTGCTCTAGAAGAAGAAACCTGCTTGTGCGACCTTTCCTCTCGAACGCTGCACTCATTACAAATTCCGTTATACTCTTTCAATTAATACACATTTCAGTACGTAATTGAGTTTTCCAACGAATATATTACCAGCCAAAATATTCTGCGGAAGAATATTTTCGAACTGCACGCGGGTCCGAATATTTAAAATATTTACTTCGAAGTAGCTAGGAAGCTACAAAATATGCATGTGCATTTTGGTGCTGGAGTACCGTGCGCTAGCGCCCGAATAAGCTCTGAAATTCACAGCATTAATTAAAGACAGTGGAGTAAGTCACACAGTGAGTGCAGCGTAATTTGTAAAAATCGATTTTTTCCGAGCACGCATAAATTTCCCTATATTTGAAAATAGAGAAACACTTCCTTTCCACCATCCCGGCCGTCTCCCAACCTTTCATTTCGAAATCCTCCGAAAAGACGAAGCATGGCGAGTGTCGCGTCTTCGAGCTCCAGTGCGGAGATTGAGATCGAGCCTACAGAGGCGACCGCCCACGAGGCCCATGTCCCTGCAACTACTGTGTATGCACCCCAATGGAACAGCGCCAATATGCAAGCTGGGAGGACTTCTTTGCTGCTTTCGCCGCGTATCAGGATGCAACGCATCAAGTATTCAAGAAACGGACGTCTACGAGCGTGGCCGCACGGAATGCTGAGCTAGAAGGGAGTGGTACGCTGACGGCTTAGACGCAGATCTCGCTCGCGTTCGAAAAATACTACCGTCGGCTATGCTGTCTGTACGCATGGTTGGAACCGCCCAAGTCGCTCAAAAGGAAAGCGAAGGAACTACTTCGTGAAATCTACGAAATGTGAGGCGCAATTGTCACTCACAGTGGTGTGGGCGGCGGACAAGGGCTTCCAAGTGACCGTGACGCAGCTAAACACGAGGCACAACCACGGGCTGGGATTGGTGATTTACGATAACCATCCTGTCAACCGCCGCGTTGATGAAGCGGATGTGATTAACTTCGTCGACGAGCTCCAAATGGCTGGGGCAAAAGAAGCTCATCTTGGAGTATTTGAGACGAAAAATGGGTAATACGCCTCGTGCGATCTCGCTTAAATACTAGTTAATTTAACTTATTTGTCATTTGTTGTCTTTAGGGAAAAGTGTTACACTGAGAGATGTCCACAACCTCGTCCAGAAACTGAAGGGGAGCGTCCCGGGACAACCTCTGTTGAGGCTAGATTAGAGTCTGTTTTGATCGGCTTTTGCGGTTCTCGAAAAGAAAACACAGCCACTTTCTACGTGGACGACGACAAGTTGGCTCAGACTATCACGTTCCAGACGCATCAAATGCGAAGATTTTTCGAGGCGTTTCCGGAGGTGATGATGATTGACGCGACTCATAATACCAACGACGCCCGCTACAAGCTCTTCAGCTTAATGATCCACGACGGTTTTGGACACGTACGTGCATCGGCTGAATATGCAACTCTTGTATATTTTGTCTAACACTATGTGACTTTGCTGTGACTCTATTGACTGTGTTGTGACTTTGTGGCTTTATGAACTCTATGGTGCTTATTTGAATATTATGTGGCTGAATTGTGACTTTGTGGCTGTATTGTGACTTTGTGACCTTGCTGTGGTCTTGTGACTTCCGTGCTAGATGCTATATGTTGTATATGGGGCACACGCGCTCATGGCAAACGAGAGCGCAGAATGTCTTACTGATGCGATTACTCATTCAACCCCACGTGGAATCAAGATGAATGTGTGGATACACTCATGTTCTTGCAGTCATTCGCTCAAATGGAGTACGCGAAGAAGATGACGAATGTTGGCTATATGCGTTACAGCGGGGCGGATGCGGAGCTGGAAAAGATGACCAAGGAAGTTAGTCAACACGCGTACCAGCTCGTTGAGAAACAATTCCATGTGGCGAACGACCGAAAGACGCAGTATAAAATTCGAGTGCTACAAGATCACGTATTTGAGCTCACATCCTTGGCGAAATCGGGGCGCAAGTATCACATTGACACAAGCGTATTGAATCAATTTCTTGAATTCAATTGGAACTTATCATTTCTCTTCGTTTTGCTCATTATGTAGACTTACAGATGCTCTTGTACTTTCATGAGGACGGAGCTGCTACCTTGTCGCCATGTCATATATTGGCGGCTGCTGTCGAAGAAGAGTGCAATTCAGGTGAAGCACATTCACCCGCGGTGGAGTTTAACGTGCCCACTGATCATTCCTGTTAACGAGGACGACACCGCGACGATGAAGCTGGATGCAGCTCGTTTCGAGTTAGCGACTTGGACTCATAACCACGACGCTTGCTAGCACCACTGCAGATAACGGAAAGAGCGGGCTCACCTCTGACAGTAGGTCAGACCGTACCGCAGTTTCAGAGCCAAACGGAACATCACCACCAACTATAATCTCATCAAAGCGCTTTAAAGCCGCCAGCATCTTCGTGAAAACAGGTGCACCGTTACGACTCATTATGTCGGCTATTCGCGTCGCAACATCGTGAAGTACGCAAAATTTGTTGGTGCCATTCAGAACGTTGTGTCGGAACGCCCAGCGAGGATGATGTTCCTCCAACGCTCGAAGTTGTCACAGGAAAAGATCAAGGGTCTGAACCAGGTCACATTGACGGAGTGCCACCAAGCGAAAGTCACACCGACGTATAAATCGACTATCAGTACCGCCTGGTCTCGATGAATACCTGAATATTGGTAAAGATAACGCTACTGCAGCAATTCGGAGTTTGTTATTGACTATGACTCGAGAATCGCCACTCGGACGGATTCGTAATGACGCTATATTACGGTTTCGCGAAGACGAATGGCTCAACGTATGACGCCTTAATGCACGGTATGACAACGCTTCACGAAGAATACGGTACGATTGACATCGTTTCCCCATCATTTTGTAGGATTGGAGACATCGAAAGTAAATACAATATTATCGCAGGTAGCGAGCCGTTTCACAGCCCCAATGGATTCGTGCTACTTCCACTCCACCTCGACAAAAATCACTGGTGTGGCGTCGTGTTCGACCTGAAATCGACACCACAAACACTCACTGTGTTTGACCCTCAGTAAAAACGGAAGCACTTCGAGGAATGCGAAACCATCGTCGAAACATTGTTCAACGAGACCACGAAGTCGATGGTAGCTAAACGAGAGGAACGTTTGAAGCAATCGGATGGCTACAACTGCGGTCCGCTGGTGCTGCTGTTCTTCGAGTGTATCGTGAGAGGAATAGCCTTGCCTATGTCCCCGTCAAAAAGCCTTCTACGATACTTCAGGATGCGGTATTTGCTGAAGACACCTCATGCATAGGGAAGCTATAGTACCTAAGGGGCGTTTTAACGAGATCAGGAGTCCTGATCCAATTTGGGGTTTGGGTTTATGTGTGCCCCTTTGCAATGGGCAGTTCTTAACGAGATCACGATCCGTTGCATTTACAGTTCGCGACGCGGTAGTTTAAGGATTTTTGCTTTGCTTCCTTCACTACATTTTCATAGTTGGGCATCGGCAGCATGGAGGATGCTGCGGCAAGTAACCAGGGGAATGTGAGCAGCAAACGGACAGCGCGCCAGAAATTAGACAGCAAGCGTGCCATCATGCCACCCACGTCGGAGAACTACACCAAGTGGAATGTTGATCAATTAAAGCTTGGGTGCACAGCACGTAAGCTTTCTGTCGCAAAGAACACCAAAAACGAGGACCGCGTGGCTATTTTGCAAGCGTACGACGAGTCCAA
This sequence comes from Phytophthora hibernalis, assembly GCA_012656075.1. Classification (NCBI taxonomy): domain Eukaryota; phylum Oomycota; class Peronosporomycetes; order Peronosporales; family Peronosporaceae; genus Phytophthora; species Phytophthora hibernalis. Next base: position 66,067 of record JAAKBF010000306.1, on the reverse strand, counting down.
GGGCGGGATCGCGTTGGTTCTGTCGCACCAGCAGCAAGGAAAACGAGGTGGGAAGTCTAATGAAGCGGTCGATTCTAGGCGTACGCCGCACTGCGCGTTTCGACTAATGAACGTCCTTTTCTCCGACACATTTTTCGAGCAATTCATATCGTCCGGTGATAAGCTTACTCGGAGGTAGCTAGACGAAGGAGGTTCACGTTTCTGGGAGTCGGTTGCTGAAGGTTTTAATACTATCAACGAGACATATGACGTTCTCGTTTCAGACGATTCGCTATTCGCCGGGATTAAAGCATACCAGATAACAGTGCATTCGGCTGCCAAGTTGAAGTCGATTTGGAAAGATGTCAGTGCTAGTTTCGCTCAGTCAGAGGCAAGGAACAAATTATCTGGGGCGCACCCAGACTTTTGGAACTTCTGCAGAGGAGACAAGTCAGTAAGTCAGTATATATATATGTACTTACACCTGTGGTGCGAGCACCGTGGCTCCGGTCGGGAGTTCTGTTCCTCTTCTGTGTACGAATAGAATGAAGACGACTCTACTAAGGAAGGCATGCAGCTCACCGACTCTATGCAACGAAACAGAAAGCGCAGGAAAAGCGTGTACCCAGTCAAGTCACTCTCCGATGCATTAAACAGACTCGTGGACGCAGAGACCACTACGAAAAAGGAGCTTATCGAGGAGAAGGCCGCTCTCGTACGTGAGCAGCGTGGGCGCGTAGAGAGAGAAGGCAAGGCGGAGAAATTTGCATCGATCGATGCAATTCTTCTGCGTCATCGAAACGCGTTAACCCTTGTTGGAAAGCGAATTTTCGATTGCAACCTGCAAGGCATGCCTGTTGCAGACCATAGAGCCGAAAAGAAAGATTAAAAGAGCGTATCGAGAAGCTGCAAAAGAAAGCAGATGAACTTGAAGAGGAAATTATGGACAGCTAACTGATCTACGAGTAGAAACTCAGGGACGTGGCAGGTTATGATTCTGGACGTGCTCCATAACTACCTGACGTAGTATATACCCATTTCTCACCTTAATGCTTGGTGTATCTTGTTCTTCTGCGACAGTAGCTGAATATTCGCAGTCTTCGAGTGCGTTGAAATCTCGTGGCGCAACATCAACGTTCCGCAGGGCCCCGCCGTTTGTACTCGGTCGTCAATGCAGAAATTGTGTAACTTCATGCACGTCTTGATGACAAGACCAGTATGCATGAAGTCAACCGCTAGAGACCTTTGAAATATACGCCACTTATTCACGAGTAATCCAAATGACATCTCGATGCGTATACGGAGTTGCGAGAGGTAGAAATTGTAGTCCGAGGCTGCGTTGGAATTCGCGTGAGTCTGTACTTTCATCTCAGGTTTTGTGAAAGGCACGAGCATTGTTGACGAAAGCAAGTACGCATTATCCCCAATCAAATATCGACCGAACGGGAGGTTAGCTATCTCCAGACTCAATGGCCACTTTTTAAACGCGACACTGTCAGAAGTCTTGCCCGGCGAATTGAAACAATAGCCAGTAAATTTACACGAAGCATCACACATGGCCTGCACATTTATTCCATACGTCAGATAGTGACCTGAAAAAAAGCCGCGACGTCAGGAACTTCATCAGAGCTTGGTTAGATGCATCTTTGATTGTTCAAATATATGCCCGCGTTCGTTTTACAAGACTGTTACCATGATATGTTCGTATACACTAGAGATGGCGTAGATTGAAGGCACTGTGCCGCGCGAGCACTAGCCACGAAGTCTTTCGTGCGTTCCCTCAACGGCTCTCAGTATCAGTGAACCAATGGACGGACGCCACTGCGAGCCGTTTGCGCAACCTTGAACTTGATATTTCCAAATATATCTCCGGATGGGGTAAGTTTTGAAAGCTATAAAACGTACTTAGATATTATCCCGGCCACGAGAGAAGATACAACTCGATTTCAAACACCTGCATAAACTAATATAGTGCCTCGTCTCATGTGCGTGACTGATGTATCAACTTCGGTGGCCGCTCGCAAAAAGACAGTTGTTTTGAGAAACAGCCAATCAGCTCATAATATTATTGAACTATCCACCACAACTGAAAGTGGCATTTTTAGCTGCAGTACAGATCCCATTTGTGACCAAACTACTGCGAATTACGTAATTTGGACCACAAGAACGGACGTAAAACCAAATTTCACACCCTATAGTCACTTCACATAAAACAGAAAGTGTCTTGAGTTTTGTAAACTTAGTTGTATCTTCTCCCGTGGCCGGGAGATGGTTTGTACACCTACAAACTGTTTTGTACGTAATGGTACCAGTTTGTACAAATACAAACAGTTTGTACGTGATTTGTACCTCTTAGTACGGCTACGTCTGATCGTTTTGTACCACTAGCACGAGCCAATTTTAATTTCTTTAAAAACATCCCCTGTCAGAGCATCTTTTAAACTCGAGATAACCGAAACCCCTAGATAATCATATCGGATACCTAGGCTGTTATCATAAGTAGAACAATACCGGTAATGGTGCGAGCGGCTGCATCGCGTGCCACCAAGGCGTCCTCCGCGGCCAAGAAGCGTCGGCGGGCACCGTCAGATTCGTCCTCTGACGACGAGCAGGAGCTGGTGAGCGACACGCGCCGCGGCCGGGGCAAGCGGCAGAAGGCCAGCGCCATCCTGGCCGAGTTCTCGAGTCTGGACGCGCTGCTGAGCAATGACCAGGCGGAGAAGCGCAAGCGCGATAACCGCGAGCGCAAGATGCAGAAGCTGCGCGAGGAGAGCGAAGCCACGGACAAAGACGCGTCCGAGGGCGGCTCCTCGCCGCTGGGGAAGCTCATGAACCACATGGCCAGCAACATGTCCACACTCCGGGCGACAGCCACCTGTTCTCGGGCTCGGAGGTGGCGGTGGCCGAGGAGAAGTTCGGCTACGTGTTTACTCCCATTACAGAGGTGCGTGGGTCACTGGGAGGGATCGTGAGGTGGTGATTTATTGACATTTTCGTTAATGGTGTAGCCGCTGCCGTATCGCACGTACAAAGCTACGGAGACCGAGCTCAAAAGCGACATCAAGCTCGTATACGAAGCCATGCAGTCCATGGACGTCATAGAGCTGAGTGGACTGCTGTGGTCCAAAGCCATTTTGGTGCGCTGCATGCTCACACATCCAGCGAAATCGACCACCAGAAGTGCTGCAACTCCGACGCCGGTGGCGCTCCGTCGAAGATCGGATCGTGGTTATTTATGACGAGTAGGTTTTCGTTTGATCCACGTGGAAAGGAAATTGTGGCTGTCGGTTCTAACTAGTGATGCTTGGTTTGCTTGTGCAGTGTCGACGCATAGCGACAGCCACGTGGCTGGCGGCTGCTTTAGCAATCTCTTTCTGACGCTGAGTTCGGTCAGTAAGGCCTCTATTCCGAGCTTGAGCGCAGCTTTACCCGTTGCGTGTTTTGCCCACCCGATCGAAGATTTCCGCTCGGCTTTTGGCACCCAGGTTCCAGCAATTGAAATGGAGTGGAGGCCGACCATCTATGATTTCCTCAATGCCTTCCGCGCGTATGGCTTTCAGGACAGCAAGCGATCCATGAGTGTGAAAAGCAAGATCCCGGTGACCCCACCGTCGTCGAAGAAATTGCGCGTACTGCCATTCCCGACCCTCAATATGCATTACGTGCTGATGTTCTTGGTGATTTGTTTGCGCACGAAAACGCTGTCGCTGGAGGGCTATGATGCCTTCAGTTTCACGATGTTTTTCTGCGCATGCAGTTTGAAAACGATATCCACGCCAGTATTGTAGACCTGGCCACAATCTGTATTGAAGAACTGCTGGATGCTTTCCCACGTGCCGAGTGGCGGAGAGAGTGGGCACCGCAGCTTGTTCTCCGCATCGCTGGGGCCAACGAAGGCTTGTTTGACTCGGCAGCTGGCTGGCTTGCAGTTGCACGTCGACTTCCGCGTACAATGCGGGGCACACAACTAACCACAGGACTGTCGATTTACGTCCTTCAGCACAGAATCGATATAAAACCACTGGAAGGAGTACGTTGAATTGTTCTTCTGCTACCCCTGGCTGTGCTTCGCAGTCGCTAACGTTGATATTATGATCGTTTTGGTGTACAGGCAACGTCCGAGAGGCCGTTGAAGTTCCCGATCCAGAGTGGACTTGTCGTGGACATCGTTGCTGGTATTGTGGATGATTTGACACGGAAGTATGCGGAAACGCGCAAGAATGGCAAGTCAGCGAAAACCACACCGCCGTTCGATCTGCTCTGCAAGAAGGTGGCCCTGATGGACCTTGCGCTACAGGCATTCCTCAACATCCTCACACCAAAGGAAATGAAAATCATGCTAAACAAGCTGGACCAACTGGCTGATGCACACAAATCGACGATGTCAGCGAAGTGGCACGAGCTCAAGACACTTGTAAGTCTCATGCACCGCAAGTACTCGCTTGAAAATTTGCGTATTGGTCGGAGTTCTTCTCCTTTAGCGAAAACAGTGCTATTTTGTGACGATAACAAGTAACATTTAGGGAAGTTGTTGAGTCGCAATGCAGGTACTTGCATCTGAATAGACATTACCTGACTTGCACCTGAATAGAGATTACCTGGATAAGGTGAGCAATGAAGCTTGTTATTGCTTTATGCGCGGGTGCACCATGTGAGTTAGTGGCACAGCGATTTTATCTTAGTATGCTGCCTTGCAACCTACTACTTCTCCGGTCTGGAAAAGACGTATAATACTTCGAAGTACTACGTAGCACAAACTCATCAAACTATAGCTGCTCTTGGACCAGTGCTGCGTACTGCTTCTGCAATTTGACCTCGATTAGTTGTTGCGAGTTCACCTCGTTTGCCAGTCGTGACATGCGGCTTTGCAACGCCTGGGCTTCGAGACTCGATAGATTCTCGAAACACTCCTGCTCGATCGTAGCGTTCTGTAGCTCAGTCATGTGGCTGCGCAATGACTGCAAGCCCTGCTCCGAGCGGCGGTAGAATCCACCATTTACGACCCGCGCCCGCTCGTCCAGCTTCTGTGCTCGCTTGGCAAGGAACTGCTCGGTTTCCTTCAACTCTGCAAAGCGAGCTCGCACGGCATTCAATTTGTCCTCATCTGAAGCAGCAAACTGGAACGTCACACCGCCGTCTTTACCTTCACCGTTAGCCTTGCTTAAATAACGCGCTTGCACTTCCTTCCATTTAGCACCGAGAATCGAGGCATCCTGAGACTTCCACACGTCGTTCACGCCACTCAAACTGGCTTCGATCTGCACCATTTGCCGCGCGCGCTCCATATCACTGTCCGAGAACTGCTGTAAGCGCGGCACTGCCACTGCGCTCGTAGATTTTTGCGCTTCTTGCTCTTCTTGGACTTGCCACTATCTACAGGGTACTTGGCAAGATCATGCTCAAGCATTCTGTACATTTCATCCGCTACTTCACTCACCGCGCTGTGAATCAACATCTTTTTCACCTTTGTAGGTCGAGGGAGGTCCTTTTTACAGCAGTTGAACGCCGCTTGAGTTCACGTTCTTGTTCCAGCTCGCGTTGCTGCTGCTCACGAGCCTCTCGCTCCCCAGCGTCCTCCTCCCGAAGAGCAGTGGAACGGTCGTCGTCGACTTCTTCCTTCTCCGGAACATTAATTTCGTATTCATTCTGAGGCGCGGGTAAACTGTCGAAACCTTGACGCAGACTAGCTGCCAGTCGTTTTGCCCGATCCTTTTCTGCCTTGACATTATCAGCCTCTGTGCCGTAGAGTTGCTCCGGGTTGATGCCTAGCTCGTCACGCAGTGGTGTGGCGGACAGAGGCGTCTTGTCACCGACTCCGCCAGCCACTGCCGAGGATGGTGTGCGGGATGGAGTAGCGCCCGCATAGCCTGTTCCTTCGTAGAGCTCAACATTCTCGCCGCCAAGAAGAGGAGTAGCACTGTTTCGCATGGCAAGCAGATTGGCCGTTTCCTGCATAATATTGTCGTGCACGTCGCGACTCGATGGCGTTGCTGCCGGACCACCAGTAGCAGTATGCAGCGGGGTGGCACTATAGTCACCCATAAGTGATCGTGTCTCGGTAGCTGATCCGTTCTCCAAAGCAAGCGCGGCTGCATGGGTAGCATGCATCCCCAGCTTGGCGAGGTCGCTCAGCTCCTCGTTCGACACCACAGGCGCAGGCAGTTGCAGCGGGGTGCGTTTAATTGCGTTGATGGGGTCGTTTTTCTCGTTCACCGCAGCAATTATCTGCGGTAGGTTGGATTTCATGAGCGAATTCTGTCTCTTGGCATCCTGCTTGCGCTCCTTCTTCTCTTGCGCGTCACGGCGCACGCCTTCCAGCTTGTCCAGCTGCAGTGCTGCCCGCTTTGGGTCCAATCCCTTGCTGGAGACGCGCTTCTCCTCCGCGACATCATAAAACCCAGCGGGAGCCTTTTTCTCGAACGGGATCTCGGTCGCGTAGTCAATGTACTTGCGCTTCTTCATGTGCACCTTCGGGTTGGACGACATGACTCCAGCGGCCTTGAGCTCGCGCTTCTTCTGCAGCGTAGCGAGGCGTCTTGCCTCCTCCAGCTGCTTCTCGCGGGCTTTGCGCTTGGCCTTCTTGCCCTTGGTGTTGGCCAGTCGAGCTCTCGCCTCCGAGAGCATCTCCTTCTCATCTTCGTCCATGTCCACAGGGTCGGGTCTGGCTGGTTTGTTCTCCGGGTTGGGGTCGATCTCTCCAGCCCGCAGTCGTCGCGGGTCGTCGCTCACGTCCTCCCTCCTTGTGCTGCGCGGCGTCCAGCAGCCGCTCGTAGTGCTCCATGCACTGCGCCGCCGTTCTCCCCACGATGGGGGCAATGGTTCGCCACTGGGACGGCATGAGCTTGGCCAGGTGCAGCAGTTTCTCCTCTTCCTCGCGACTCCACTCGGTCTTGCGGATGCTCGGGTCCAGCCACTCGTACCAGCGCGCCTTGCACTGCTTGGCCGACTTGCGCGACAGCAACGACGCCACGCGCGCCCACTGGTTCATGCCGTACTTCATTACGGCCGCCTTGAGGATCTCATCCTCCGTGTTCTTCCACACGCCGCCCTTGATCATGATCCGCATGGCTGCCAACGGGGGGCAATAATGGAGCAAAACGAGTGGTGTGTGGTACATAACGTCGTTTCTATCCAAATGTCTACCCGCTGTAAACATTCGTGCGACATTAGATTGTGTTGATGGTGTGGTTCGTATCTTTTTGTGTTGAAGCTGTCAAAGATGGAGCAGGACGCAGTCTGCAGGCGGCGCTGCAGTTCATGGAGCGTAATGGGCGCGCGCTGGAGGAGCTGGTGGCCAGGATGTTGAAGGCGCGCGAGGAGCAGGAGGCCTTCCTGGGCGCGTTTGCCAAGAGTCTGGAGGATATCGCGGCCCAGGAGGAGTGTACGCCGCTGGCGCAGGTGCTGGGCGGTCTGAGCGACTGCGGGCAGAAGCTGGCGAGCGAGAGTCATGACGTGATGCTGCTGCGGCCCGAGACGGGGATTTTGCAGGCGGTCACACAGATCCAGGACTGGGCCATTGTACCCATGAAGGTACGGGCCCTGGAGAGGTCGGGGAGGGCAGAAGAGAGATCTGACGCTCTGAACTGCTGCAGAGGCTGCTGGAAGACCGAGAGAAGGCAATCAAGATTGAAGCCAAGCTGCAGAAGGAGTATGACGATATGAGAGTATGTGGGAGCTACGGAGACAAAGTCAATGCAGGTCAGACGCTAATGTATTGGTGTCTTTGTGTCCTGGTTGAAGCGAGGAAGCTCGGCCAAGGAGAAAAAGCTGCGGATGCTGTCGGACCAGAAACGCCGAGTGGAAAACGTCAACGCGCTGCTGGAGATTCACATGGAAAGCTTCGACCGGTATCGAATTCAAAAGATGAAGGTGCGTTGACGCCTCTCAGCTAGTGATTTCGTTTCCTCAAAATCATTTTCGCAGAAAATTGTAAGCGAGTTGGCTCGCTCTCAGGCGTTCTACCATGCCAAAGGACTGGAGCTGTTTGCCGTTCCGTGCCAAGCCATCGCTAAACTCAACCCTCCGACGTAATGAAAGTCACTACACAAGCCAATCCTGCCGATGCCAGCTAGGTAGGTCGGACAACTACATAACATTTGTAGCATATCGGTCTCTGAATTGGTTTCGTTCAACCACTTTAATCGTAAGCATTTCGTTACCAGTATTATTCTTGCTAATTGAATATGTACAGCGCGGTGTAACTATATTGCTGAGGAGCGGCCTCTTTCTCGCTCCTTTCTGCGCTTGCTGTGGCCAAGCTTCGCCATGCTCTCTTGCAACTTTCGCCAAAACGACCCTCTCTCGCTTGGTGTTCGCTGTGGGCTCTCGGTTCCAATACCAAATTGTTGGCGCCGTGAGATTCCTGGCGACGCTGTCCAACTTTGGGGAGAATAGCAGTAGTCCTCCAGGAGCTTGTCACTGTAGAAACCTCGTTTCTGCGTCATGAAGCTTTGATAAGCCACGAGCACAAAACTCCACAAGCACAAGTTGATCACGCACCTCTTCAAATTTCTCGTAAACGATGTGTACGGGCACATCTAAGTAATTCGCCAGTCCGAGCTGCAAGCTGCAAAGTACACATGCAAAATCATATTGTTAGCAGTTGTACCAATCCAAATGAACATGATTTACCCAGGCGAATACCTCATTTGCACCGGCTGAAGAGATATGTGACGTCTAGAAAACGTCGGGGTCGCTTGGGACACGAAAGATACACCGTAGTCGGACTGCATTTTCAACGGGCAAATTAATGAGCTCCCATTAAAATTCCACTCCCAACATATACACGGCACATTAAACTGACCTGTGGTTGGTGCGAGAATTTCACGGCGTGCTCGTACATGTGTCGATAAACAGCATCTCCTAAAGATTCAAGCTCGCTGCCGCGTTCCTCACAAAGTTGCACCCCATCAATGAACGGTATCCACTGTTGCAGCATTTAAAGAAAAATTGTACGTTAGACAGTGCTACATCACAAAAGGCCCATACCCCATCCACTACAACAAGTTTCATTCTGCACGCACCTCAGCGAGAGTTTCTTCGGCGGTGTATTTGCGAATAAATGGATGTTGGAGCAATGCTTCTGCTGATGGTCTCTCGTCTGGGTCAATCGTAAGGCACTACACTCACATCCATGATTCAGTATACACATCAAGCACAAAACCTTCCAAAAACAACGAACCAGGTCGGTGAATGAGCGGCATTCTTGGGAGTATGATTCAGCCGGCAACTTTAGGCATTGTTCGTTTGCAACCTGAAAAGGTGGTTGTCAGTACGCAAATAGGAAGAGGAACGCTATACTGAGGAAAAACTCACGGAATCAACCAAGCCGAAAAACCGTCCTGCGTCGGAAGCGGATAGCGACCCAGTGCAACAGATATTAAGGCTAGTCCAAAAGACCAAACATCGGCTGCAAAAACAAGAAGACAGAAAGTTGGTGAGTACTCGCCGTGACGAGGAGGGACCACACATGACTCACCAGGATAAGAGTAATCACCGCCACCAATCCGCTCCGGTGCCATGTAAAGTAGAGTGCCCACAAACGTATTCGTTGTGGTGGAGGCATCATTCAGCGTACGTGCCAAACCAAAGTCCGAAATCTTAATCTCGCCTTCTCGATTTGTCAGCAAATTGTGCGGCTTAATGTCGCGATGCACCATCCGCTTGTTGTGAATATGAGCTAGTCCATGTAAGACTCCCGACGCCAAGCGTGCTAGAACTTTCTCGTTTTGGCAGCCACCGCGTAGAACAATATCTTGCAGTGACCCTGTGTTCATGTACTCCATAACCATACAAATGGAGTTTTTGGACGATCGACAAATGCATCATAAAATGACACGATATAGGGGCTGGGTCTGGAATTTATAAAATAACACAGCCTTGTTAATAAAACACGCACAACATGCACGCATTCTGAAGAAAGAAACCATATTCTTCAGGTAAGACACGTACTTTGCCTTGGGCTTGTTGGGGCTATTTCCAGGGGTATCGTGATACGGCATGGGGCTGCCGTTACTTCCCATGGGCACTAGATTAGAGTACAATGCATGCAGTTCGCGCACCATTTGCCGGCGTTGCCCTCGTCCGTACACAGGCACGTCCTGTATCCCAGTTTTGGCAGTATAAAGCACAAGGTGAATTCAGCAACAAGACCAATCAGCGGAGAACATCGCAAGACCGCACCTTGACAGCAACTACTTTCAGCGTAGGGATGTGGATGGCCTTATAAACGACCCCAGAGGCTCCTCTACCGACTTCCTTAACGCGCTCAAGATTTTCTTGCAGGTGCAGGCATGCAGCATCTGGTGATGAAATACCCGCTTCCGAGACTGCCACATTCTTAGTCGTGAACATGCCATGATTCGGTGAATATGCACTTCCAGCACTATGCCGCCCACCATCTACATTCATTAAAGTTAAAATCAACAGAAATGGCGCATCAAGAAGTTAGCAACGTCCCACTAAAAATCACAAATTGTATGTGGACCGCACCGTTTGGAGATTGAAGGTCAGACTCTGAGCCAGAACTGAAATTTAGTTTCATCATCGCCTGTTGTGCGGCGCTAGGGACATTCACAGGGGCATTGGATCCGATGCAGCTGCAGCAGCAATCGCGGCAGCCTCCATAGCATCACGCTTTGCAATAAGCCTAGTAGCTGCTCGCTGAGCCCGCTCCTCCGCTTGCTGGGGCGTGGGCATATCTTCAAGTTTGAGACGAAGCTGGGGGCGCTTGACTCCACGGGCACTACCTGGGGTCCTCTTAGCAGACTCGACGGATTTCCATTGCGGTGAGTTATCGCGAGGGGTAGATACTGGCGGTGGTGTACCTGCGGACAAAGGCCACTGTTCCTGTTTCACCGGCGACAGCGGTCGAGGCCGTTTCTCTTCCAGAGTGAGCTGGTTCGCTAGCGAGTCAATTTCTTTGTCCAGTTCGGTCGAAGTAGGGCCGACCTTCTCTACTATAGCACCACCATTAGTCTGATGATAGCCACGAGCCAATTTCGGCGCTGGAACGGGGGCATCAACTGACGGTGACGTGATTTTTGCAGCCTGCGAGAGCGATTCTCCTTTGTGCGGCTGCTTCAGCAACTCGGTTGTCGCTGGAGAAACCGGGAACTCCTTGTTCATCCACGAACACTCCCAAGACTTAACTTCTGCAATCCGCAGCTCTCGCGGACAAATATCCGGGAAAATACGAGCGATCACCTCGTCGTCCGCCTGTGTACAGAGCAACAAGACACCACATCAGTCTCCATTTTCTCAGCAGCTCACAAACCTCCTCAGGTACCTGCTTGGTAAGATTCGGCGCTGATTGCGGTCGCACCAGCGGGCTCTTGTGCACGAGGAACGTCGCATGGTGCGGCGCCCGCCCCGCCCGCAGCACGAAGTGATCGCCACCGCCCGCCGTGTTGGCGAAGGATGAGCTGTTGACTGCAGTGTCGTGTTGGCAGCCGTCCGCTCATGGCCCTCGTAGTTGGCGCTCTCCACGCGCCCACGTTTGCGGAATCTCTCGAGAAGCGTCTGACGCGAGACCTCCTCGATGGAACCGCTTAACAGGTCGCGGCGGTGGCTGGAGGAGCTGCTGCTGCTACTACTGCTGCCACTGGAGGCTGCTGACGGAGGCGCCGACGTCTCGCGCTGCGCCGCAGGCTTGGACACGTGCCGATTCTTCTGCTTCTGGACTGCTCCGACATTTGACCTGCTGCGTTACGGTCAAGCTCAGGAAGTGTATCCCGCTCCCTCGTGGAATCTAGCAATACTGATCGGTTTGGAGAGGGATTTGACATGGCTACACTGAGACCGTTCTACCGGTATGGATACCGTGTCAACCAAAAGATGCTTGAGGGTGGGTCGTTAGCGCTAACGACCCCACCAGGGTGTGTATCATGGACACGATGCTTTGCGAGGCTTTTCACTGCTGCCGCGTTGTGCTGTTGCCAAATAAAATGGGGAGTGATCGAGGGGCTCCGGCCGAAAGGAGGGGGAATCAAGGTTGCTATCAGTCCCCCGCTTCCCCTGCGCATGTATTACATGACATGTAAGGGCTGGTGCTGCTAAGAAACGTATCGAGATTTCGCTACCGGTAATTCTGCTCTACGAATACTTCTTGAACGTAGGTGCGGTCACCTTTGATTGACCTAGACGATGCCAAGCTCAACGAATACTTCTGAACGCTTTAAATACGCACCGGAATGAGGTAAGTGCCAGCTCCGTGTGCAATGCTGCTGATCCGCCTGCGATGCTGCAGACCACCACTATATTTACCATGCCCGTGATTGCCACCTCCCACGTGCCGACGGCGATTTTTAGATGGAGAACTGCTGTCTATCTCCGTACATGGCCCTTGTCGGGGTCGTGGGTTGATGTCCGTTTCCCGAGCTCATTCTTGATTCGGCTTGAGCGAGTGCGTGGGGAGTACATACAGAGACCAAGCGACTGGCAGCATGCGCTATCGGGAGGGACTCGCGTTGCTCCTGAGCACGACAATGGGGTGGAGCCCGGTGCTTGGAGCAACCACGTGGCCGTCCACCTGCTCGGATTCCGCGACGTTGGTGTGGCAAGACAAGTGCCCGGTGCGCACGGCGAACAACACCAACTACGTGTCGCCAACCGGTATGACCTCCGCTGAGATCAACACTGACGAGCCGAACGCCCTTGTAGCGTACAAGACAGCACGCCAGAGTGCTCTCAAGTTGAGCGCTGTCGCAGGTAATTCTGCAATGTCGGGCATGCGCCAGAAGAGTGAGAGCTGGTACAAGTCGTCGTTGTCGAGCTTCACCACCTACATCTGCGTCCAGTCCTCGACCGACGCTGAGCTGGAGCGCTGCGTGGACCCCTCAAGCAGTGATGCTATGCGCGACATCAATGGCAAATGCGTTGTCATGCTAGACACCGATTCGTGCAACAGCAAGGACAAGTGCGAGCGCAGAAGCAATTGCAAGTGGGACGACGTCGTGCCTAACGGGAAGGATGCCCGCCGCCAGATCTTCACGGACGCCGATGTTACGTCTGCGACCAAGTGGATGTCAACGGGGTACCCTAGTTCTTTGGCTCCGTTTGTGGCTCCCGGCACTGTCATGGGTGTGCTTACAGCGTTGAGCTGCATTGGCTTCGTGGTGCTCCGATGCGTGTTCAACCGTTGCGGTGGCCGCGAGCCCAACGAGAAAGGCTACTCGCGTTGTGACGTCCTCATCCCGACGCTTACGTTCTTGATATGCTCGCTGGCAGTCTTCATCTGCATGGTCATCACTGCAGCGCTCAACACCAGCATCTCGGATGGTGTTGAAGACGTCCTGTACTCGCTGAAGGCTACATTAGAGAATGCCAACATCTTCGTGGCCAATTTGCTGACTCCACTGAACGATGCCGCCGCTGAGCTTACTATTGCGTCGAAGGCGGTGAACGCTCAGATGAAGAATTCGGACTGGATCGTGAGTGACGGCGCCACGCTCAGGCAGATGATTGCGGATTTCGGCAGCATCTATTACAACCACGGCACATTCCCGACCGTGACCTGCGATCCCGCAACGAGCGCGACATTCTGCATGGCATGCCCCGACAGAGTTTGCGGGTCACCTGTCACGTTCTTCGTCAACAACACTGCCGCTGCAATCTCCGGTAGCAGCGACATTGTAGGAGACGCAGTGAGCTTGCTTCTAACCTCACTTGTGACCGGAAGCGCTGCGCTTGACACGACTCTGCGTACGGCAACACGGGATATTACGGTTTTAGGTGCAGCGACAAACAGCTCCATGGACGTCGTGGGTGTGCTTACCACCACTTTCAACGACCTGTCATTCCCGCAGCGCGCTTGTGGTGTGCGTATTCCTCTTTGGTATGATTGCGTCGATCCTGGGCATCATTGCCATCGTAAAGAATGCGTGCACTGCTAAGACGACTCAGTGGGTGCACTTGCTGCATGTAAGCTGGGCGTTGGGTGTGCTTGTGTGCGTGTTGAGCTTTGTGCTTTCGGCATCCCTCCTTGCAGTCGGAGCTGTGTGGTACGACTCGTGCGAGTACATGAAGCTGATCCACGAGGATATGTCCCCGTACGCATCGACGCAGCTTTCTGCGATGGCGAATGCTTGCTTCAACGGAAGCAACGTACTCACACCGCTTGGCCTCGATGCTCCTCTGGCTTTCTCCTGCAACGTGGAAGACGAGTACAAGGTCGTGCAGACAGCAGACACCACGAGCGTCGGAACGATCATCTCAAAGTACGGAGAGATCGTGTCCAACTTCGACCTCACCGATTTCAACTTCAACTCGACGCGTTCGAGGAACCTTGTGTCTAGGCTTGCTGCTGCTGCTGAGGCCGCGAAGAAGAAGCCGGTCGTGAAATTCACACAGGAAAACACCTTGACCCCTGGTTGGCATACAACGAGCTGGCCACGTCGTACGGGTGTGTCAACAAGACCACAGAGGATCTCCCTGTGCTACATGACGGGTCTGTGCGAGTCAGACCCGTCGGCCAAGACGACGACTCAAGCTGCGTGCCAGCTTGCATTTTACGAGGCGTACGAGTACATGTTGGCCTTCGACAAGGCGAGCACGATGCTGGACGAGATGCGCGAGACTCTTCTGGGAGACACGGGCAAAACGTTCCCCGAACAGTGGAATTACTCCATGTCGATCTCCGAGTTCGCCACCGCGTACTTCACCAAGATCACGGCTCTGAAGACTGGTCCGCTGCTGTCGATGCTGGGGGAGAAGGGAACGGTGCGCAACCTCATGACGTCCGTAGAGCAGGCGCGTTGCTCGGGCGACTGCGCGTGGGCCAACCTGTCCTTCGACGCCATCAACGAGTCGCTCTGTCAGAACGTGCTGGGCACGACGCTTGCCATTTCGTTGTGTGCGCTGTTCCTGAGCCTGTTCCTGCTGCCGCTCATTCTTTCAGCCATCCTCCTGCAGAAACGTTTGCGCGGTGTGGCCAAGGGCACGTACGACCAGCTTGAACTGCGTTTGCAGGAACTGGAACGCCGTGCCAAGCAGCAGAAGAGCGAGTCCGAGGGCCTCGCACCCAACGGCGAAAGCACCAAGTCCTCAAGTGGTCTCAGTGCTCTTGGCGGGCTCTTCAAGGGCAAGAAGGTGCAGCAGCCCACGGGCTCTCCCTAGAAGCGATTTATTAACCTCCTTTTCTTATAAGCCGGTGCCGTGCTGGCTCAACGGAAGACAAGAACACCAGCGCAAGTCATCAAGTCAATTACCGGTAATAAACACGAGAAGCAGTTGCATTAGCCAGCAGCCTAAAAGTATCTTTGAAGATACTTTTTCGACGTGTAAGTTATCTGCGAGCAGCGCACTTGATTCATAGTCGGCGTCTGGATGGCAGATGCCCGGTGCTTGTTGTCAACACGACATGCTCGGAGAACGCCATTCCATTACATTCCATTTGTGACTACATACATGTACCGGAATTCAATGCTGAATTGAATTCCGGTGCGCGCTGCAACATCTTGCCAGCAGGGAAGGAGCTACATGATGAGGTGCTCAGCACCAACCAACCAAGAAAAGCAGCGAATGACCACCACACAAGACAGTAGTCGGTCGTTTTAATTGACCCCCACCCCCAACGGACATGACCAAGTCACGTCCCGTATACCAGTAGCGTTCTCATGGGAAGCTCCTTGTCGAAATCTCCAATTGTGCTTTGCATATAATATATTTTATCGAGCCTTTTGCCAAAATAAAATATTATTTTGGCAAAGGCTCGATAAGGTCTATTATATTAGACCTGACAACTCGATTTTATCCTAATTACGACTTTACTCCGATGCGGAAGTGCAAGCTTACCCCCGCACTCACGGGCTTTTTCGACTCCTGTCCACGTTACCACATGTTGTATATACAACATGTTCAGAAAAGGCTACTCTTCATTTTTGTATGACCTTTCATAAGTACGATGTCCTTCTATGAACTGCGGGAAGCTGGCTTGATCGGAAGCGATTGCTTGCTCAGGTCATCGTAGCGCTATGTACACGCATGTAGTCAACTAGATCGACGCTAGGTCACCGAGGTTTAACAGGAGGTATATCGTACTTGTTAGCGGCGTCCTTTTTATCAATGGCGAGCAGAGTACGATCAAAATTGCGCGACTATGTATGGAGTCATCAATGATTGCTACGATATATATTGAAGTTGATTAGCTGAAACGTCCAGCATTCGGCAAACGCCTTATTCTTTCTCTTCACCTAACATCTCTTCACGTTGAACAACCTCATTCGCCGTCTCATCACCCTGCACAACCTCACTCGCCGTCCCTTCACTCTGCACGACATCGCTCACTGCGCTTGCCGCGTCGTCCGCACCGGCATCTCCTCCATTCTCCCCTTCACCGTCCTCACCTTCTTCGTCGTCTTCTCCGTCGTCTTCGTCGTTGCTTTCGTCCTCGGCGGCCTGGCGGCGGCGCTTCTTTCCTAGTCCGCGCATCTGAATACCACGGCCAACACGAGGGTGGGGTCGCTCTTCGCCATTTTCCACCTGACATGCCAGATTTGGTGGCATGTCATGGTGTTGCCAGGGTAGTGTCCGGGCCGAATCCGGTCACAGAGGTAGACGCTAAAATCCATACATATAATCAGTGCAAACTTGTCATCGCTCAAACCATAATTTCGCACCGCTTGCTTCCATCCCTGCACGTATCGCAGTAAAATATTATAGCTCTTCGTTCACCGACCTTCTTCTTCCTGATCGAACACACCTTGCACTGGTGCTGCGGTCGCTTCCGAAAGCCTTCTCGAATTTGAACCAACTCAGGGAATTCTGTAAGCTTGTGCTCCACCGGAACCGTGCATGCAGCAGGCGTTGACACACCAGGTGAAAAAATCTGCGCACAACGTACAAGTTAGAAAAAACATGTCAAGCATGTACAACATGTCAGTTGGAACTGATGGAGTATATACCTCATCGATGAGATCTTCTGCTGCAACTTGCAGTAATTGGGACTGCAAGATCTGAAGAAACCCCGCGTGGTCAGACGACGGTTCACCTCTCTGTTTCTGGGCCTCGCGATAAACGATGTAATCGCCATGTCGACGAGGCCCAAGAAGATCGTCTTGTAGTACTTTCGGTACCGCACTGCAAGCTGAAGCGAGTAACGCTGGAGGCGTAGTTGATTATGGACATCTACCCCGCCCATCCAGCGGTGTTAATCACGCATTGCGGACGGGCAGAGAATAGTGACCCGGAACGTGACGTCCTAGTTTTAAACAAACAACGAAACATAGAGTTAGAGCAAGAATGGTTTCGATAGAGAAGTGTTCGTACCGCAAGCTTGCGAGCTTGTACTGCTTCCAGTTGAAAGTAGATACACCGGCAATCGATCCCACCAGCGTAGCACTTGTAACTTGGGACAACACTTGGCAACCGCTATTGCAGACGTTCCACGGTCCACATCCGGCGGTCGCGTTGCGTCCTTCGTGATAAGCGACGGCGGGAACCCTTTTGTTCGTCTGGATTGTGCCGAGGCTGTAAACGTTGCGGGTAAGAAGCTGTAGAGCTAGTTGAATCAATGTATAGAACCTGTCTGTCACAACCGCATGAAACACTCCGTCTTGCGGGGCGGGGAGGACTTCATGGAGATTGCGGATCACTGCTGCAGGACCGGAGTTCGGGTCTGCTGAAAATCGCGTCGATGAGGCGCCACTTAGCTCGTCCGCGTGCTGATTTGAACCACAGTAAACTTCAAGGCTGCACGTGTTGGATATACAGCATAAAGTAAACCAAAAATGAGTTATGTACAACATGTGAGACATAGCCAAAAAGCAAACCCCGCGGCCTCCAATGCAGGAGCCACGGAGATACACGTACCGAAGACAGTATGCAGTTTTAGCACAGCACGTCATGAAGATCTTGGTCCCCCATTTGTGAGGCTTGTCTTTCATGAACTGCCTGGCCACGTTGTGGCGGCTTCTTGATGGAATCATTGCTTCGTCAAATGCAAGAACGGAGGGAACGTTGAAGCCTTTGTTGAAGGTTATCAACCACAGAGCGAACCTTCCAGGCTCGATCTGTCTCGGCCCGCGAGTCAGCGTTGTTCGTAAAGTGCAAGTTTTGCATAACCCGACTAAAGCGAACCTTCGACATGAACTGGTTGAATGTTCCTTTCGGCACAGCTCCAATTGGGGACTTGCGCCAATGATCCGCGAAGCGCCGCGTGTGTGGGCACAACATTCTGGCCACCAGTAAGCCCAGGCAATGAAGAATGTCTTTTGGCTTGATGTTCTTGTGTCTCTTCGTTTCGCGCAGCAGAATTTCCTCTTTGTTGCAGTCTCACCCTTTTCAGCTGCTTGTCGTACATTCGGTCCACGCGCTCATTCAGGTGCTGGTCGTAGTAGCGATTGGAACCGGTTGCAATCCGATGCCACAATCTGGGTGGCATGAAAAGAAAAATAGTTGCAGCGGCGATTCGACCCTCTCCATTACCGCTTCAGTTGGTCCGCATTCTCCTGTGTACAGACCAGGATAAACCTCCGGTCTCTCGACATGCGTAGTAGTGTCTGGTTGAATCATACAACATCATCACAATGAGTACATGTTACTTATACAACATTCGTGAAGAGCGTACCAAAATTCGAACCGTCCACTCGCATCTTCTTCAGCGCATCTTCGTCCTGCGCCAGTACAACCATCTCGTCTTTGGTTAGTTGGCGCCAGTCCTGTGTAGTAGTCGTCCAGTCGCGCGTCAGCTTTCCCATCGCTGTTTGTAGACGGTCCCTGGCGAGCTCTCTCGTCATTATTCTCTTTTCGCGAGCGATGAGTGCTTCCCCGTTCACGACGTCATCATCTCCCAAAGAACCGCCATCTTCTTCTTGGACTTGATCTACACAGAGCTGGTCGGCGAGTGCTGCAGCAGATACATCCTCCTCAGACTCTGTCTCAATATATCAATCTTCAGAGTCTGCGTCATCTCCTCCATGTCAGAATTCAGGCCCTCACCGACAGTTTCACGAGACACAGCAACGGTCGAATTTTCAGCAGTCCGAGCAGCATCATCCAAATCGCCAGAAAGCGTTCTGGTGCCAAAATAATAGCATCACATTATACAACACAGATATGGTTAGACAACGTTGTATATACAGCATGACATTAGCCACATACCGTGCCGCCGATGGTTGTTTTGCTGCTAACTCCGTACTGTCACACATAATACGACAATCATGCAGCATGTCAGTATGTTAACACGTTGTATATACTGCATCACGGGGATCACAAACCTGGTAGACAGCTCTGGCGAGGTCGATCACGGCGGCGCCATACGCACCAGAGATGAAAACATTCATCATCGCCATCTCCAGTGATCTCTGCAACCACGACGGGTGGGCTTGTCTCCTTCCTCGCTTTCTTGGGTGGCACAGGCTTCGGTGCCGCCTTAGCCATTTCCGCATCTTGTAGTTGAGTAAGTGCTTGCTGACGGGCAGCTGCTCCTCGATTTTCGTCGTCCGTCACCTTCTTGCGTCCAGCCTCCTTCGCAGCAGACTGGCTTGCAGCCTTCGCCTCTGCTCGCGCGATGGCGTCCGCCTCCTTTGCGTCCTTCGCGTCCTTCGCCTCAGCAGCCAGCTGCCGCTTCGTTTTCTTCTTTTTGCCGGAGCCTTCGTCTTCGTTTGCTTCTTCTGGTTAGTTTTTTTACAAGGGGCTGGGCCATGCGCTTCTTCGCAGCAGCAATGTAAGAAGCGTCCTTTCCTACTGGAGGACGTCGATAGAGAGGCGCCGCCGGCGGTGGCTCTATCGCCTGGGCTGCGTCGACGCCCGGTGGTGCGCTTGGATCCGCGTCTCCGAAGTCAGCGTGGGTCTCCTCTCCCCGTGCATGTACGCCCTGTGCTCTTCAGATAGGCGTTGGCGCACAGCAAGACTCCTTCCTTGCAGTCGCGCGAGGAATGCCTCCGTTTCGCGACGTGTCTCCCGCCGTGCCGCCATTACCGAGTTCTGCTTACTTCTCGGCTTTTTCTCGAATGACTGGAAATCGTTGGCTGCGGGCCTCGTACCCACCAACGGTCTGGTCACAATGTCAGTCATCTTTGAAGTGTCTTTCTCTTGCGAATTGTCGATATTATGTGTGATGTTTTGTCCTAACCCTGTGCATTCTCAGTGTCTTTAACATGTTGAATATACAACATGTTACAAGAAGGGTAATTTTGCCCTTTTTGGCCTCATGTATGCATATACAACCCGTGAGTGTGGGGGGTTAATTAAAAGGCATGTGCTAAACGCTAAAACTCGATTTTGAAGTACAACCGCGCCTTTTGCCAAAATATATGCAAAGCACAATACATGTATAAACTGAGGCGAGCATGCTGGAAGGGGTGCAACACCCTTCCAGCATGCCCATCTCTTCTTCATCAGGAAAACTTGCTTGAGAGGCACAACAAACGAAAGCTGCCAACATATTCGTCGCTATTCAACATCTCACTGAATCGAGGTGCGAACCAACGCCACTATTAAATAACGTCAACAACGCACCATCGATCTCCTTCCTCGGTTTCTTCCGTTACGGAACCTGACATGCGTTGAAACACCCACCAAGGTCAATATATCCGTGGAAGGCCCATAGTATCGATAGGGTCTTGCACAGTGTGCGCAGGCTTTGGTCAAGCCACAACACATACTCGAGACTCACTTTCCAATTGGCAAGATCCAGCAAGCACTTCAACTAGTGACCTATCCACCCAGCGCCAGCGATGCTATCTTTCAAGCTCCTTGGTGCCATCGCAGCTCTCTCATCTGCCCTCCAGCAAACCGAGGCGCAAAACTTCTGCATCCACGGCATTAACTACAATCCTCGCATCGGAGCCGATTGGGCTCCGTGGATCAAAGATGCAAGAGTGCAGCCAGCATCCAGGCGGATATGGCGACTTTAGCCCAAGTCACCAACTCCGTGCGTATTTTTGACTCGGAGATTGCAACCAAGGCTCGACTGTGGTGCCCGCGGCTATTAACGCTGGTCTGACTGTGTCGCTGGGTCTCTGGATAAGCGACGACGACGCCGTCTTCGAGTCGGAATTTGTCTACCTCCAGGCGCTCCTCCAGCAAAACTCGGGCATCTTTTCGGACGGAAGCATTGTTGACATCCACGTGGGCAGTGAGGCGGTTTATCGGAAAGACGTCACGGCCACGAAAAATATTGCGTTCATGAACCGCGTCAAGGCCCCGCTTGCAGCAGACAGCCTGGCATCCGTGGAAGTGACGATCGCGGAGATTGGTGACGTGTACCTGGCGCACCCAGAGATCACCGATGCCGTGGACTTTGTCCAGGCTAACGCTTTCCTTCTGGGAGAAAATCGACGTGGAGAACGCAGTTGAGTACTTCAACTCGAGGATGGAGCCGCTGTACCAGCAGGCGGCGGCGCTCGGCAAGAAAGTGGTGGTTGGCGAGACTGGCTGGGCTTCGACGGTTCGAGCCCGAAGGCCTCGGAGGCTTCCTTTCGAACGCTGCTCACTACTTTTCCGACTTCTATCAGATGGCCACGGAGCTAGGACTCGAGTTTTACTACTTCGAGGGCTTTGATGAGGAGTGGAAGATCGAGGCCAGCAACGCCACCGTCGAAGGATACTTTGGCCTTTTCCACGCGGACGGGACACTGAAGACCGAGATCGCCGAGCTTTCGTTGGGAGTGAGCTGCCTTGCTGGCAGGAACGAGGAGGCCAGTGCGACTGGTACCAGCAGTAGCAGCCCGACCAGCCCGTACTCGAACACCTCAGGCACGACGACCAGCAGCACCACCGAGAGCACTTCAGCAGGCACTAGCACTAGCACTAGCACGACGACAACCACAACCGAGCGTTGCCACGTGAGGCGGGTCTAGGATCAGCACGCTCGTATATTGTAATATACAACATGCACACTTCCAGCGGAAGTCTATCAATAGTTTTCAGAGGCTGTCGCCGATGATAGACGACAAAGAGTTGATAGAAATCCATCGCGGCTCGACTGTCAAAATATCGATTTGTGTTCTCGAACAGCATTGCATTGCTTGCCTCGTCGGAGGTCTGGTCCACAGTATTATATCCGGCGTGGGTGTTGCAGTTGGTACCCGGGGTTGAAGGCCACCGCATTGGCGGAGCTGGCTGCGAGTACGGCGGCTGCGAGGATTGAGATGACCCTGTGAATAATCTTGCACTCTTGAGTACTGAGATGGAAGGAGCAGATTGGGTAAATGCCCCCTCTTGTCATTCCAGGGACGTCGTGTTGCCGGCGAAAGCTGCCACATTCTTCTCATCAAAGTATTTCAGGTACATAAATGACGGAGACAGCGATCGAACTGCTGGGAGACCGGAGACCACAAGTTGTGGTCCACAACGCTGAGACTGACATCGCCGACCGACGACAGGTGCCGCCAACAAGGACTGCGCTACATACCGGTATTTGAGGAGGCTGCTCCGTCGTCAAGCGTGATCACCACGCTGTGGTGTCACGCAAAAATAAATAAAATAGGGAACACGAACACTGCGCTTGGTGTGGTGTCCGTGTTGCTATTTTATGTTTCGCGTTCCTGACGCCTGACAACACAATTTGGCGCATGCGTTGCAAATGAACGCTTGCTTTCCTTCGCTATCTTGCATCAAACTCTATAGAGCTCGCTCTCCAGGCTCTGCTTGCACCGTGCGAAGTACATGTAACGCCGTGTCCACGTTGAAGCCGTGGCTATAGGCCGCTGGACGGCGGAGCTCTGCGCACGCAGTGTGCTCGTCGTGGCTGCCAGCTGCATGTACACTACATGTAGGGCTCTCCGCACTCGCGACGGTGACCAGCTGCGGCAGGACTTGGCTGCTTTCGACACGCGATAGTCGTCTGTTCGAAGAGCGACAAGCGAGCACCAAACTCTACCGGTAGTGTGCGAAAATCAAGCGTGCCTTGCCCGCAACGACGGCGCCACCGAACGCGCACGCACTCGCTCCGACTCGACTACAGAGAGGTGAGAATGGTCGTTCCTGTCACCAAATACATTTGTAAATGTGCTCGCTCAAATCCCGGTCGCAGCAGCCGCTGACGTGACATCGAGACTGACAGGTTTCGCTGCTTTGCTTTGCCGGCGCTTCAGCCAGCGTCCTGTCGTGGCGCTGACACGCGATCCAGATGGCACTGGCGCGCGGTTGTCGTCGAGCCTTGGCCTATGCTCGTCCTGCTACATGAGCTCGCCCCCTTCCTGTCTCCGATGCTCATTTCCTAAACTGCTATCTTCTGCATAAGAGTATCCCCGACAACAACCCTCGACACCCGACAACAATGGTGAACGTGCTGCAAACGACCTCCGCGCTGGCCATGGCCGCCGCCACCTTCGAATTCGCCGACGCCGGCAGCTTCAAGTGCGCGGGTATCAACTACAACATCCGCGCCGGCCCGGACTGGGCCACGGCCGACGTCAGTGCAAGCCTGCCACGCAGATCTCCGCCGAGCTAACCACGCTCAAGGGCGTGACCGACACCATCCGCCTCTACTCGCTCACGGACTGCGACCAGGCCACTGCTGTGGTGCCCGCGGCCATCGAGGCCGGTCTCAAGGTCGAGTTGGGCCTGTGGGTGGACTCGGCCGCGTCCAGCTTCGAGGCGGAGAAGGCGGCGTTCCAGACGCTGCTGGACACGGGCCTCGTCCTGACCGACAACATCGTGGGCATCCACGTCGGCAGTGAGGCCGTGTACCGCGGCGACGTGACGGCCGCCGATGCCATCGCGTACCTGGAGGAGATCCGCATGTTGTGCAAGGCCAACGCGGGCGCCGCCAGCATCCCGCTCACGATCGCCGACATCGGCGACACGTACTCGGCCTACCCGTCCATGATCGAGGCTGTGGACTACGTGTCGGCCAACTACTTCCCTTCTGGGAGAAAGTGGATGTGGACGGCGCCGCCGACTTCTTCTACACGCGCTTCTCGGCGCTCGTGGACACTGCCAGCGCGTACAGCAAGGAGGTGGTCGTGGGCGAGACCGGCTGGGCCTCGGACGGCACGGACGCGGCTGCCAGCCCCGCCACGGCCGCCAACGCCGCCAAGTTCTTCTACGACTTCTACACGCTCGCGGCCGAGAAGAACCTCATGTACTTCTACTTCTCGGCCTTCGACGAGCCCTGGAAGCTGGCCACGCTCGAGGCCAACGAGACGGTGGAGGCCTACTTCGGCCTCTTCACGCAGGAGGGCGTCCTCAAGGACGACATCGCCGCCCAGTTCGACAACTCGACGTCCTCCTTCGACGGCAGCAACGCGGCCACCATCACGGCGGTGGACGCTTCCAGCTCCTCGACGACCGGCAACGGCGTGGTGACGTCCGCTGGCGACGCCACTACTTCGGACGACGCGACCCAGGACGCGACCACCTCGGACGTGGACGCTTCTTCGGACGATGAGGCGGAGGACGACACGACGTCCATCACCCAGTCGAGCACGACCGCGTCGTCTTCGCACAAGGACTGCGCCATCTAGAGAGTGCGCCTTCCACTTCAACTTGAAAAGGTGTAAAAATACCATGGTACCGTTTTAGCCAATCAAAACCGACGCAATTCTATGTTGAACCGCTGCATTTCTACCAACTAGTAGCCTGTCCCGTTCAGTATCACATTTCCAAGCTTCATTGGAGACGATGGCAGTTCGTGACGTGGTGGTGCTGGGCGGAGGCATCTCGGGTCTGACGCTGGCCTATTTCCTGCGCCAGGCGCTGCCCAAGGCCGTTGCCGATGCCACTCGCATCCGCGTGCTGGACGCCGGCACCGTCTCTGGCGGGTGGGTGCACACAGCCAAGCGCGACGGGTTCCTGTTCGAGGAAGGGCCCAGAGGCTTCCGGCCCTCGCGCAACGGCGCCGAGATGCTGCGATTGGTGGAACAGCTGCAGCTGCAGAGCCGCATGCAGGCTGTGGACCCGGCGGCCCACGCGCGTTTCATCCTGCGCCACGGCAAGGTGGAGAAGCTGCCGGACTCGATGCTGGAGGCGCTGCGGTGGCCGCTGTCGCTGCCTGTGGCGCGCGCAGCACTCCACGAGCTGTTTGTCAAGCCAGGGACGGCGGAGGACGAGTCTGTGTACCAGTTTATGGCCAGGAGGTTCAGTCCCTTGGTGGCTGAGCAACTGCTGGACCCCATGGCGTCTGGGATCTTCGGTGGAGACATCAGGAAGCTCTCGATGCGCGCGTGCTTCGCCATGCTGGTGGATCTGGAGAAGAAGCACGGGTCAGTGGTGAAAGGCATGCTGTTCGGTGGTAGTAGTGGAGACGACACGCTGCTGGACGGCTCCACCAAGTCGGCCTTTGTCAAGAAGCACGAGAAATCCGTCAGTGTGAGCTTCACGGACGGCATGAGCACGCTGATGGATGCACTGGCAGACAGTACTAAGAACGACCCCATGGCGGAGCTGCAGCTTAACACAAAGGTGACGAGACTAGCTGTCCACGGTGTTGATAATGCGTCGAAGGCTCCCCGTTTTGTGGTGGAGAGCAAAGACCCCACGTCCGGGGAGTATCGGGAGCCGATTAAGGCCTCACACGTGTTTTCGACCATCCCAGCGTGCTATTTGGCCGTGGCCGTGAAGGACACGGCGCCTGGGTTGGCGGAAGCTCTGAACGAGATCAAGTTTGTAGACATGGGCATGGTGCACGTTGGATACAACGACAACGTGCTGTCTACTGGCGGCTTTGGGTATCTAATCCCTACTGCAGAGCGTGAAAAGTGCTTGGTGTCGTGTTCGACTCCAATACTTTTCCCATGCAGAACGCTGAAGGCAAGGTGCAGACGCGTCTGAGTGTCATGAGTGGTGGCGCTCACTTCCGTCAAGTGGCGTCGCTGCCGCAAGGAGAGTTGGAGCGCAATGCACTGGACGCCCTCAACAGACATCTCGGCATCACGCGCGAGCCTGACTACTTGCGCGCTATGACGATTAAGAACGGAATCCCGCAGTACCACGTGGGTTTCAGACGCTGCAGCGTATTGAGAAGCAGGCGGTACGTAGCGCGCCGGGGCTGTATCTGGGTGGCAACAGCTTTTACGGCATTGGCCTCGCTGACTGCGTGACCCACTCCAAGCAGCTCGCGCTCAAGTTTGCCAAGAGCGTGTCGTCCTGAGAGATTAGATCAACGACGAAGTTGGTGCATGTGCACATTTTGAAAGTGCATGCGTAGTGCGCGATGATTGCGGTGAATATGGACATTTTGCTGTCGTGCTCTTTTGTGCCGGGTTTACTGAAGTGACCATTTTTTGGGCGGCACCGCCACAGAAACGGCTTTTGGGAAGCGACTTCTTCGGCTAGTCGATCTTTAGGAGCTCCTGCGTGCTGCTGCCAATATGTCGCGGACCGTGCCATCTCGAGCGCTTGATCCTGTCTATGGTAAGTTTATCGTCTACGTTGTGGACATTTCGCAAGGCGTCTTACGAACTGTTCACTGTCGGCTGCAGATACGGTGTACACGGTCTCCAAGTCAGGCGGCTCGTTCCGCAAGGGTGTCTACCGAGCGTCTTCGAAGCCTGCTAGCACCGTGAGCTCCATCAGCAACCAGAATCCGGCTGAGGGTAGTGAACTCGTCAGCGGCAGCGAGCGCGTCAAGTTTCATCGAAGACCAGTGCTGCCACACCTTCAAACGGAGCCACCGGAAGTTTTACTTGCTCCGGTATACGCCGCCTCGGCACCGCCAGTCAAGCGTCGAGAAGCGAAGTTGTCAACACCCTCCCATGTTGCTGCCGATGTAGTTGATGGAAACACTCGGTCAGTGGGTATCCAGACTGTTTATCGCGACTCGGAGGCGCAGACAGACCCGTACACACCAGATTACACCGTTCAGAAGACAGCTACTGGTTTTACACCCGAGATAGCGACGCTCGCTGGGCTAAGTCATGCACGGGGCCAGCTACCAGTTGGGCATGCGGAGCTGGAACTTATGGAGCGCAATCGCAAGAAGCGAGCTTTCGAGGCGTCGCTGCCTCCTATGACCGACGAAGTGAGCTTTCTGTTGCGAAAGGCAATGCTGGAAGCACAGGAAACCCATGAATGGGCATTCCGTGAGGCGGAGATCGATGCTTTCCACGAGCAGCGTGTTATTCTACTCGAGCAAGCACTTGCGGAACGCGAGAAAGAGAATGCATTTCTCTCAGAGCAACGGCTTGAAGCGGTTCGCCAGCGACTGCTTCATGAAAAAGAAAATGCGCTTGAAAGTATCCAGCAAGAACGTGTGGCTGCTCTGCGAAAGTTGACGAAGAAAAGAGCTCAGAGGCAACAAGAGCGTGGATTTGGCGCGTCACGACCGGAGAGAGGTCGCGACATCATTGCCGAATACGCGAACTTCAGCTCGCAAGTGTATGCCCCTGTCACTCGAGACGGGAAGGCTGGCAAGACCGAGGTCCGTGAATTGGGCATCGGGAAGACGCAGTTTCTACAGCTTGATGCTTTACGCGAGCTTGAAAGTGCTTTACCTGCGCAGATGCTACTTCCTGCTGCGGGCAAATACAAGCCATGTGAGAAGAGTGGTCACACTGCCAAGGAAAGGAAGCAAGCAGCTATAGAGGCTCACCTCCTGAAGATGGAGTCGATCATCAAGAAAAGCAAGGATCAGAACGAAAGCACTAATCCTGGTGATATTACTCCTGGAGCTCATAACAAAACTCGTCTGAATGCTGCTAGCCCACTTTCACGACGAGCGAGTCAGAGACAGACGCTAGTTCGTCCACCCACACCTGACTACGCAGTTGACCATACTGCCGATTCGCAAGAGAATGAAGTTGAGGATGCAGTGCGCTTACTGCAGAAACTACTACGCGGCCGAGCTGTCCAAAATATGATGTTCGAGGGTAAGGAGAGGCGTGCCGAGCTAATTTCAGAGCTGCGTGCAGCTGACGAGCAACTAGCTCTACACCGCCGCCAAGAATTCGCACTCACGCAAGGTTCTGGACACGAGGCAATCGATCGTGTTGCAGATGCAGCAACAACCCGTGTGGAGGGCGAAGTGGTTTCTGAAATGCTCGACTTCTTGTCGAAAGAGCTCCATCGTTCTCGAGAGGTGGCTAAAATGCGTGCTTTCGTGATCAAGGCAGCCGAACAGCGTCGTGTGCGCGAGGTAGAAGAAGGAGGCCGGCGACAAGCTGAAGACCTTTTACGTGAGCGCGAAGATGAAGTATTCCGCCGTGTTATGCAGGTGCATCAAGAAACATCCCGCGACTTCGTGGATGACATCTTGGATGAGGTAGCTCTCGAACAATCTCACGCCCAAGCGCTACTCGAGCTACACGTACACAGCACTGGTGTCGATGGACTTGTGTTGCAGCTGGAGAGTGAACTGGACAGCGATGAAACTATTGTACGTGAGCTAGTGGCAAGCTTCTTGCTGCCACATGTCCAAAGACAGCACGTACGCCGTCAAGTAACTCAGGAGCAGAGAAAATATGTGACGGCAGCTCACACTTTGCTAACAGAGATGGCTGCTGGGATGAGTCAACCGAAACCCGATCCCAGAAGCAGCGATACAACAGAAGACGCTGATTGAAATGAGTTTAAGGCTAATCAATAGGCTTATCAAGGTTCTAGCTAACATCGTGACCTGTCTTTAGTGCGTGGCTGATACTGTAGAACAACACTACAATGTCTTACGCATTGCGTTTGAATCTGGTACCCGGATTTCACAGCTAGCGACTACTTGCTGCCTGCACCCCCGGCAGAAATACTGGTGGTGCCACCTCCTGCCGACTTGAGGAATGCATCGAGATGCTGTCCTTGGTACTTCAGGAAGTCTAGCTCCTCTTTGAACTTCTTCTCCTGCAAAGCTTTACGCTCGGCCGCTCGCTTTTCGATAACCTCCAGTTTGTTGGTAAGCTCGGCCACTTTGCTTTCGCTCTCCTCCTTGTCATGCTGAAGACTGGCGATCTGTTCTGCTAGGTCACCCATACCATCTTCAGCCTGCAATTGTTTCCGGACGCCAAAAGTCAAACTCGAGTCGTACAGCGTCTTGTAGGCGTCCGTAGTGAGTCGAAGTTCGTCGCGCACGCGTAGAAGCAGCAATCCTCGCTCGGGGCAGTTGAGTGTCACCTCACGAATTAGCTCATCGAAAGCTTGCGAGTACAGATCCTCCCGAACGGGACAAATGCCGCTTTCACGGGCTTGTCGCTGCAACAACTTGGCATCGAGTGCCTCCTGCAATTTCAGCACGTCGAAGCGAGTCGAGGGAACGCTGGACGCGTATCGAAGCCAGAAGCCCGAATTCTCCTCGGACCACATCCTGAAAGCAACAGAAGCGATGGTTTAGCACAAGTTATTGCAAGTGATCGGGTGGTGATAGCAACGGTGACGCACTGGGGTGGTAAGACGGCATTTAGGATATCCTCGACCTTTGCAACACCGTCGGAGCCTTTGCCATTAGCTGCCCCAGCGGATTCCGCGGCCGCTGCCACTACAGTTGCTGCGGTGATGGAATTCGAGGAACCTGCGTTGGCAGCTCCTGGCGCCCTCTTCGGTGGGTCTAGCGTTTCACCAGTAAAGATCGGCTCTCCATATTGCACGAGGGATTCTGGAGGTGTCGGTGTTGACATTTTGCAAATACTCGGTGTTTCTCCAATCTCCAATTCCCGTCTGCTAGCAACCGTCGCGTCCGTTCACGAAATCAACCTCAAGACTCGTCAAATGCACCTCATCATTATTCGCTTACTTGTACATGTACTGCTTCCTAGTGACGCTCGTTAGATTTCGCAGCTACCAGCTCCCGCTTCTCTTGACGTTTGCGCTCCGATAATTCTTTGGTTAGCTGCTCTGGGCTTTTGTAATTGTCTTTGGTGCCAACTTTGCGCCGCCATTTGTCACTGTTGGTCTGGCATGCTGCCTCCAACGCTACAAACTTCATCGAACCAACACGAATTAATTAGTACTTCAAGTAAAGTTCAAGACAGAAAACCATGGTGACTATGTTCTCACGTACGTGCTCTTTGCGAACAGTCTCGGTGATCTCGACCGACTGGTTCCAGGCCTTGGCATCGTACAGGTCTGGGTGATTGGGTAGCTCCTCCGTGCACTTAGCGATGCCCTGCAAACCAAACAAATACACGTCAATAACACTGCGAACAATCCGCCTGTAGACATACTTTCATCACGCGCTCGTCGCCGAACGCTTCGCCCATGTACTCGTCCTTCAGAGCCACCTCCAGGATACCAGTATTGAAGCGGTTTGACTTAGGCTTCATTGTTGGGTTCTTCAGGGGTAGTTTTTCGGCGCGGAAGTTGTACGCGAACATGTTGGCACGATTTCTCTGCAAACCCCATGATTAGCTTCAGCAAGGGTCCACTCATTCCTCAAAACGAAGCGTACCTCAGCATTGATATTGGTTCTCTTGTAACACTTCCCATTCATCTGCATGTTGTCCCAGTTTGAAGTAGAGCTATCCCATTGTGGGGTCTCCACCCCAAGCATGCGCGAGCGAAGCATTTCAACGACCTCCAACTTCGCCGCCGCTTTGCCGGGTGCAGTATCCCCTGGACAGAATACCCGTTCCTCAAAAGAGTAGCTCACGGGTGCATCCTTGCCACCAATACGCTTTTTCGCATGCATGAAAGTAGTGCTTGATGGAGAACTGCCAGTCGCGAGTGATGAGGCGCCCACACAGCTTGCAGATGATTTCATCGCCATCTTTTTCTCCAGTTACCGAGTGCCTGCTAAGCTCGAGCCCGCAAAAACAACACCGTGGAGAATATAGATCACGCATCATAAGAGGCAAGATGCAGGGATCTATTACCGTCGACAAGTGTGGATCGATCCGCTATTAATTGATCTGGTCAGTGCATTAGAACACGTGAGAGCTTGTCTTACCTGCAGATACGCTCCCCACATTTCAAGCCGACTCGGTCGCAGCAGCTGTAGCGGTTTGCACTTGCTGGGCCTGCCGGATACTATTGCGCTCGGCTTGAAGGTGGCGACACAAGCTCTCGAGCTTCTTAAGCTTCTCCTGCAGCTTCAAAATCTCCTCTGCAGTTGTCACCTTCTCCTGGATAGAGGCAATTGCGCCGCTGTCATAAGCAGCACACTTTTTCCGAAGTGCAAGGTTCTCCTTCTCCAGTTTCTTGGTTGTCTTTGCCATTTTGTCCATTTCCTCGCGGAATGTCGTGAACATCTGGTTACTTTTCGTCAGCGTCTCCTGCACGACGTCGAACTTTTCGGAGTAGGAATTGAGCTGCACCTGTAGCTGAACCTCGCGATCGGAAAATTCTTTGGCCTTGTCGAGGGTAATTTTCACCTTTTCTGCCTCGCGCGAAGTCAGCTCTACCTGGTGCTGCAGCTTTGTTTCGGCGAGCTGCACTGTCAAATCCTTAGCCTCGAGCTGCCGCTGGAAGTGCTCTTCTCGAGCCGTATATTGTTCAAGGAACGTCTTCAGTTTCTGCTGGAGGCTACAATATCATGCACATTTAAGGTAGACAAACTTCAGTTAGTATCGCGTAGCTGGTTGGGAGAAGGTACTTTGGCGCATACTTTTCATTCTCCTTCAACGAGGCCACGTAGTCCTTTCCCTGCTGATCCATTTTCAAGCTCACTTCTTCAATTGTCTTCTGAAACTGAGCCGACAACTCACGCCTGCACACCACACGCAACGGTTAGAAAAACGAAGTCCTCAGTCAGTATCGCGCACACCTTTTCTGGTCTTCTTCATCGGCAATACGACGGCTTTCGCTCTGGATACAACAACAAAGTACGATGAGCTCGTATTAAAGCTTGAACAAGAGCTACAAATCTCCTTACCATGATGAGCTTGTTCTGCTTCTGCAGCTCCCTGCAGAGCTGCTCCAGCTTGACCTTGGACGTGTTCGTCTTCAACAGCTCCGTGTTCACTACATAGCAACCCGAGAATCGTCAGCTCAGGGAGGAAAATCACGCCTGATTTTTCTTAACAGCTCACCTGCACTTTTGCGTTGCTTCAGCAGAACGCACTTGGCATTCAGCTCGCCGATCTTCTTCTGCATCAATCCCAATTGTTCACTCTGCAAACTCCACACACGTCAGTCTCCATTTGCGTCCCACAACTGCCTGGGTACGCACTGCCTGATTGAGATTCTTGGCGAGCTCCGCCACCTTCTCCTCCACCGGAATCTCCTCGTCCTCCTTCACAGCCTCCGCCTTCTCCTTGAGTTGCACAGGCAGTGCCTCGTCCTGGTAAATTCCTGTCACAAACAAACAGTACCTTTTCAGTATTTTATTCCCCGAAACGTGTGCTTTGTATTTCGTCGCACCCGTGAGATCAATAGGCGCCTCGAGGTTCTCGTCGCCGCCCACTTCGATCTCCGCAATCTTCCCGGCCAGCAGCTCCCGCAGTGCGTCCTCACGATTGGCTTTGGTGTTGCGCTTGCTATGCGCGTGGTGGCGCCCAGGAGACGCCGCGGACGGCGAGCGCTTGAGTTCTCCGCCCTTGCTGGACGCTGATCGCTTGCTCTTGTGCTTGAGGCTCTTGGTGTCGCGGCCCAGCTGCTTGAGCTCCAGACTCGGACTCTCCATCGCGCGCGTCTGCTCGTCCGACATCTTGTTTGGGTGGAGCCTGAGGTTTTGTATCCATCTAGACACACCACATCTACACAATATTTTATTTATTGTGTATTTTTAACGATTTCAAGTGTATTATCATGTTGATGTTGATGAAGTCATCTGCTGTACGACCTTGAAGATATCGAGTACGTTTCCTGAAAGTGCAGACACTTCAACATACGTCCCGTTGTGCTCACTGCACCAAGTGCGAGCTGCTGCTTGTTCCTCTGTGTCCAATTCATCAGCGCAGTCGCTCTTGTTGCCGACCATCACCACGGGCAGTGTCTGCGGAGACTGCGTCTCAATGGTTACGCTCGCAGCAATCTCCCGCCGAGCCACGTCGAGGTACTTGGGCAAGGCGCGCCACGAGGCTGGCGTTTGCAAACTAAAAACCAGCACGATCGCTCGAGTGCTGCGAAAGTAGCGTGCGAAGATGTTCGGCCCCGCGAAGCTCTGGGGCGGAACGTCCCACAGCTACGAGCATTCTGTTAGCATCAGCCCAGATCATGATACTCATCAAACAAGGTGACGAACTTCAAAAACCACCGGCTCGTGTCCTCAAATCGGAGTAGCTTGGCACCCACGTTGGCTACGCAGCATTGAACCAATGTGAGTGAGCTCACACAACAGCCGCAGATTCGCTTGCTTACCCGTGGTGGACGGCGTGTATTCCGCTTCGAGTGAGGTTCCTATCAAGCGCCTAAACAGCGTCGTCTTGCCCACGGCCGCCTCGCCCAGCAGGACCACCTTCAGCTTGCCCATGGTCAGTGGATCCAAGCCTTTATGTTGCGCTGCAGACGCGTGCCTTCGCCTGCTGCTGGACGCTTCAGACCAGAACATCATTAGTCGCTGCAGCGTGAATGTCGGCCGCTCACATTCGGGCAGAATTACAGCCGCCCACGTTAGCCTACCTCGAACTCCCATGCGCTGCGTCGTTTGCCAACCGAACTGAAAAGCTGCTGTCGCCTTCGGACAAGATACGACCCATACCGTTGTAAACGCAAAATGCATAACCTCGTATAATCGATCACTCACACCTGAATCCAGTAGACCAAACTGACTCTGAAAACTGTTTCTTCTGTAATCTAATATCGTCCACCATTCTGTAAACGAACACGCGGTGAATCACGGTACGTCCGCTTGGTCCGCCGTCGGATAAAGCAAATGGCTGCGATGTGCATCGGTCCAGAGACCCTAGCAACGCTGCATTCACTCTACGATTCTCTTGTGCGCGCACAGTTGACCGACGCGACCTTTCTTCAACGCTGCAATGGACTCCGTGGATGAGTTCAAGCTGTTCGCGGCGCTCTTCATCTGGGCGTTGGGGCTGCTGGGCGGCATCGCTCCGCTGCTGAGCACCCAGCGCGTGAGCAAGCGCGCCAGCAGCGTGCTCAACATGGTGGCGGCCGGCATTTTCCTCGCCAGCTCGTGCATGCACCTGCTGCCGGACGCGCAGAACAACGAGGCGCTTAACGAGTGGGGCTGCGAGCACACAGCCGAGGTCTTCCTCGCCGTCCGGACGCGCTACGATGGTGACAACAAGCGCTGCTTTAAGTGGGCCAACTTCTTTTACGGCTGCGGTTTTCTCATGGTGCTGCTTATCGAGGTGATGGCGCACGCTCTGCAGCGCCACTACGGTCAGGTGCACGGCCATGGCCACGCGCACGGCACCGAGGAGCGCGACTCGCTGCTGGCCATTGAGGTCACTCGTGCTGCCGAGCTGGACAATCTGGCTGGACACTCGAACGGACTGGCTGGCCACTCGCACGGACAGCTTGAGACAGGAGACTACGGCACTCAAGTAGATGAACTCGCTGTCCACAGCGAAGACAAAAGGAGGAGCCGCATTCGCACATTCACGGCATCGTGAAAGGCAACCCGATTTTGGCTCTCGTGGTGTTCATCGCGCTGTCTTTCCACTCCGTGATGGAAGGCATGGGCATGGGTGCGTCGAGCTCGGCGGCGTGGGATATCCTTGTCGCTATCTTGGCTCACAAGTCGCTGGCCGCGTTCGCTCTGGCGCTCGAGTTCATCCACCACAACGTCTCGCGGAAGCAGCTTCTCACGTCAGTGGCCGTCTTCTCACTCATGACGCCTACGGGCATCCTGTTCGGCCGGTTGCTGGTGGATGCAAATCACGCCACCCCAGCAGCCGGTGTATGTGCCGCGTTCGCTGGTGGCACCTTCCTCTTCGTCGCCATCATGGAGATCATCCCGCAGGAGCTGCAGGACCCGCGGTATCAGATCGAGAAATGCTCTGCTCTGCTCGCCGGCTACAGCGCGATGGGTGTGCTATCCCTCTGGACGTAAACAAACACTTTTGACTCATGTACAAGTATTCTCGAAGATAAACAAGCTTCGAACGTCAGTAAGGGCATTTAAGTGCCCACATGCGATTCGCCTGGAGCGAACGTCAATTCAGAATTCTGATAAACGTTAGTAAAAGAAGTTAATGAGAGAAAAACTTACTCGAAGTAAACCTCACGACTACAATCGGGATGTACAGTGCGATAAATTGCCAGTCCTTCCGGAGCTTGGGTTTCATGTACCGGTACTTGAATGTTGTTCTAAGTCATCTGGGTCAACATTCGTGTAAGGTGGCTTGAATGTCGCTTGAGGCCGGCTGGGTCAACTTGCACGTGTTTTCAAATACAATATAGCACTTTATTAAATAAACGACGTTTACGTAATGTTGAGAACTGCACGTTGTTTAGGTTGCCGTAATTACATATATATCCGTTTATGGGATCCTGGACGGTTCTGGATTCGCTCTAAAAACTCTGGATATAAATACCGGTATCCAGAGAACTCTTTTTAAAGAGTTCTCAAAAAGACAAGCAAGATGCTTGTGTGAAAGAGGGCTACACCGGTACATGCAACTCCGTTTAACATACCGGTACCAACCAGTGCCAAGAAACCCCGCAGCTCGAGCTCGAACACTAGCCAACCAGTGTGAGATATATTGTGAGATATATGCTGCTGCCAGTGTCCAGATGCAGCTTGCTGCTGCAGTGACCAGACACTGACAACAACCGACCAGACTGCCGACATATCACAAACGCGATCATTCGCGTGTTGTTGCCACACGCGGCATCCTGGCTCTTGAGGAGCTCCGCCGTGTACGGATACTTGACGAATGTATGCAGAGGACTCATTGCTGGCTGAGAGCGCTTAAGCCGCGCTTCACGAACGACAACGTAGTATAGGCATTGGAGTATATTACTTAGCTTTAGTATAGGTTTGCCGTGTACTTGTGTTGAACACAATACACTATCTGCCGGTGCTTCGGTGGTTCGGCAACGTGGTCTAGCTTACTCGAGAACTTGCAGCCTGCGGCGCAGCTAGACCTCACCGCGTCGGATCACCGTTGTCACCTGTCGTGGCATTCTGCCTCGGCAATCACTTGCTTTACGGATTGCCTTTGCATTTGCTGCTAGCCACTTGCCTACTCTATTGACTACTGTTACTACAATGACGGTTACTCTAATGAGCCTAGAACAAGACGCAAGCAGCGTGACGCACACCGCGGCACAGGTTATGAGCCCAATCAGAGAGCAGAATGACCCGAGAGGAGAAGGTGATTCGTCAGATCAAGCGCCGTTGAATGAAGACGAAGATCAAGGTTCTACCAATGGAGAGCAAGTTGGTGACACTAATTTGGCTCGAGAAGAAGCTGAGCGTTTCGGCCGCCGATTGGGCGAAATGCCAGGTGGTATTGAACTGCTGACTTTGCTGGTTGAAGACTCTCACAGGCGATTGGTCAATAATCGTCGCACTTACGTGAGAGACAACAACCGGTCAGTCCAGAATCCCCCGTTCCGAATCAGCAGCCAGCGGCCGCAGCACGAGCGCCGCCGCCGCGACCCCCACCGAGCGAACCAAGCGACACCAGTGAGTCAAATGCATCCAGCAGCGCTGGGCAACCGGACGACGACGTACAGAGCACTGTGCCATCGCACGGGACGATGATGCTGGACAACCGCTTCGGCCCGCGCTACGACGACGCGGAATTGGTGAAGCACACCGAGAAGATGCTGGGCAAGGAGGTGCCCCTGCCTAACCTGAAGGACAAGAAGATCGATTTTGACAGGTGGAAAAGCGAGTTGACGCTACGCTTTCCCACCTACAAGTTGGACGAAATCACGTACGGGCCCGAGCGCTATGATTCAGAGCTCGATGTGAGAAACCGCAAGTATCACGTGGTACGACACGCGTCGTACCATGGCGTTCACGGCAATGGCGTTGTACATGAACCTGCGTGAACTATTCAAGGTCGACAAGCTCAGAGAGCAGATGGAAGCTCCATCATTGCTCTGGTCACGTATTGTTGTGCACATCACGTCCGGAGACGGCGTGAACCCCGACTACATCCTGCGAGACTTGCTGAATCTCGAACTGCAGCAGGGTGAGACGGTGGACGCGTACGTGTCTGCGAGCGAAGAGTTGGTGCGGCGCCTGCGCCAAGCCAATAGCAAGCTGGAAGAGTGTGAGCACGCGAGCCTCCTCATCTCCAACTCGCAGCACGTCTTCCGTGAGCTAGCAGAGCAGCACACGGTTTGGTGCAGCAAGAACGACCGTAAGACACTGACGCGATCGGAGGCAACACGTCGCCTGCGGCAAGCTGAGCTAGCCCGACGACAAGTGGCCGGACTGCAGCCGTCAACACCAGCGCCACGTGCGGCGCAGGTGAGCCTGGTGCAAGGGCTGCGGCGAAATGTGAAGAAGCGTGCGGGTTCGAGTGCCAAGGACTTGAGCCAGAAGAATGCGTGCACGAAGTGCGGAAACTGTGGGCGCCAAGGCCACTGGTATGCCGAGTGTACGGCAACTACGGGTGTGCCGCTGAAGCCGGAGTTGGTGGAGAAGTTGAAGGCCAAGGGCAAACGGCCCGCGACCTCGTTGGTGAATGCAGTGCGGGTGGTTGAAGCAGTGCGCGTGGTGCAGGCTGTGCCGTCAGCAGATACGCCGTACGAGTCTCCTGTGTACTCGCCGACGACGCCAGCGTGCAGCCCCGAGGACAAGTCGCTTGCTGCGACCTCAGCTGTCCCGACTTCGCCGCAGCGATTGCAGCTGCGTGAAATTGATGCTGCGCATCAACTTCAAGGTGATGAGTGCGTTGATGTGCGTGGTGATGTACGTCCGCAAGGACGAACTCCCGCGTCATACCCGCTGCGCCATTACCAAGAACGAGAACTCTTGGAGACCATCGCGTGAGCCAGGGCATACTTACGATGGACCACGAGTGGATCTGTCGATGCTAGGGGATCGCGACAATGATCTTCAATCTGAGGACCGAGGACATTTTGAGCGCGGACGATCGCCGCCGCGCCAGCACGGACGCTATTGCCCGCCGCCCGGTGATTATGGGCAGCAATTTGATCCGTCGCACGGACGCTTGGCTGCGCCACCGCGTGGGCGTTATGCTTCGCCACCGCGTGGACAGAATAATTACCCTGGACAAGGTTATCCGCCACAGCCTCGCTGGCGTGGTGGGTCGCCTCAGCGACATGAAGAAGAACATCGAGATGGTGGACACTATGGAGCTGGCACTGCGCGCCGGAGTGAACCAAGAATGGTTAACATGGTGACTTCCTACGAAGATGCACCCGAACATGGGTTATGTTGAGTGGATACTCGACTCTGGGTCACAGGATAACGTCTGCAACGACCTGGTCCTGTTCACATCTATTTCGGAAGGCAACTCTAGTCGCCTTGATTTCGCTAATGGGACTTCTGAACATGCATCTGTGTGTGGTTCTGTACTATTGCGTGTGTGCAATCAGGACACTGGAGAGCTTGAAGATCGACTACTTGATGAAGAGGTGTACAGCCCGAATGCTCGGGTGAACATCATAAGCTTGGGATACTTGCAGACAACTGGAAAATTCAAACTTGTGTGTTCGAATGACCAGCGTACTGCATGGTTAACGAAGCGTGAAATAACTTTGAGGTTTGACATGCGTGAGAACATCTATCGCCTGCGCGTTGAACGCGTACCTGGCATGATGGTGAATGCTGTGAGCAAACAGAAGATGGACAGCAAGAAGGTGATGGAGCGACTGCATCAGCGGTTTGGTCATTTGAGCATGGACACTGTGAAGGTGTTGGCGAGAAAGTTGAATGTCGGAGCTAAGGTTAATGACAAAGATCTTAGCTCCTATGACTGTGTGGCGTGCAATGCTAGCAAAGCAAATAGGATGAATCATGCGCGGCGACCAGTGAAGGAGCTGCAACCTCTGTCCATCTTGGTAATGGACATTTGCTCAGTGACTGAGCCTACTGCAAGCGGTGCAACGATGTTTCTATTTGTTATCGACGAAGCTACCATATACAAATGGGTCTATCTCCTCGAGCGGAAAGGAGAGGCAACTGGCTTTGTGATTGCTCAACTGAATGAGCTCTACACTCAGCACAAGAACTACCGGGTTCAGCGACTGCATGCTGATCAAGGTGGGGAGTTTGCCAGTAATGAGCTGCGGGCCTTCGGTGAAAGCAAAGGGATTATCCAGCAGTACACGAACGCCTACTCGCCACAAGAAAACGGTATTGCTGAACGCGCGAATGGTGTGGTGCTTCCACGCATTCGTGCACTGCTGACTGCAACACACTTGCCCAACATGCTGTGGGGTGAGGCGTTGTTGCATGTGGTGGACACGTTGAACGTGTTGCCCACCAAGCCTCTGGGACTCGTGTCGTCACACAAGACACTGTACGGACGAGCATCTGAGCTCGGACAGCTGCGTACATGGGGATGCCTTGCTTGGGTGAGGATACCACCAGAGTCGAGACAGCGTAAGGAAAAGCTGGAGCCACGTGCACGACTGAGTCTGCTGTTCGGTTACAGTGATTCTACGAAGGGTACAAGTTCATGGACCTTGTGACTTGCCAGATTCTCACGGCCCAGCCGGGTAACGTGAAATTTCATGAGGAGTATACAGCGAACGGAACATATGTGCAGCAATTACTGGAGAACCAGTATCGTGCATGCGCGCACGAGCTGCATGCTACTGTACCTGTTGAGCGCATAAAGACTACGATGGAGTCTTTTGTTTCTTCTGCGGCGCTGCTGCCTGCAGACTTGGAGTTGCTGTTTGGTGACCAAGTTGGAGTACCTCCAGTGGGAGTTGTGTCTGAAGGTGTGGAACCCGACATGGCTGTTGATGCAGCTCAGTCTGGTGGGACTGCTGGTGAAGGAGGCAGTCCACCACAATCCAGTGGGAGAAATGAGCTGAGACTGAGGGGAAACGAGCCAAGATTGAAGAAGAAGGCAAGCTCCAGTGGGAGTTCAAGCCGATACACACCTGCCAGCAACATTGATGACCTCGTTGCTGCGCATCGAGTTGACAAGCAGGATGCTCCTGCACGACCAACTGCTGATTCGTCACCTGCGACGAAACCAGCCCGAGGGCGCAAGCGTAGAGCGCGCAAGTGTCCAAAGCAGCCTGAAGCGGAGACGACTGGATTTGCAATCAAGCCGCCTCCTGTACCAGCGTGTCGGAAGCGACCGAGGCGGACACAGAAGCCAAGTGTTCGTCTCTTGGACTATGTGGTGGGCCATGTGCAAGCACCCAGTGACATAGCGATTCCGACTACATACAAGCAGGCTAGATCCAGCAAGTGGTGGCCGCAGTGGAAGGTAGCAATGCTTTCCGAACTGAAATCCCTGAAAGGCCGTAAGTCGTGGAAAATGGTTCCGCGCTGCTGCCAAGAAGGTGAAAGTAATCACTTGTCGATGGGTGTTTGCAGTGAAGCGTGATGATCGAGGACGGGTAACTAGATTCAAAGCCCGGCTAGTGGTTCATGGCTTCAAGCAGCAGCAAGGGGTGAACTATACTGAGACGTTCGCTCCTGTAATTCGGTTTGAAACCATTCGAGCGGCTATCTACTATGCAGTGCAGCGAGGTTGGGCTGTGCTGCAGTACGATGTCAAGACTGCATTCTTGTATGGAGATTTAGCTGATCTGATCTTCATGGAGCAGCCGC
Source organism: Phytophthora hibernalis (assembly GCA_012656075.1). Taxonomy (NCBI): domain Eukaryota; phylum Oomycota; class Peronosporomycetes; order Peronosporales; family Peronosporaceae; genus Phytophthora; species Phytophthora hibernalis. Next base: position 25,656 of record JAAKBF010000306.1, on the reverse strand, counting down.
CCGGATTCCAGACTAACGGCCCTGATTTCGTGTGCAAGCTCTGTACGGGCTGAAGCAGGCCCCACACATTTGGAATAAGACACTACACGCTAAACTAGTGACGATTGACTTTGATCGTATGGACTCAGACTTTGGTCTGTACGCACTGAAGGAAAATGACGAAGTCAAGATGCTCTTGACGGTGTATGTTGACGACCTACTGCTGATGGGACCTCCCGAGCTTTGTGCTGAGGTTGCTGCCTCGCTCAAGGAGTCGTTCGAGTTGACGACGATGGGAACCGTGAAGTACCTGCTCGGTGTGGAGTCCTGATAGACCGACCGCGTCGGCAGATCATCTATTCGCAGCAGCAGTACGTGATGGATGTATTGAAAGACTACCACATGTCAACATGTAATGGGTGCGCGACACCTGAGGCTACGTCGCCATCCAAGGCAGCAGAGCTGTCTGAAACAAACGAGTACCTACCCTACCGTGAATTGGTGGGATCGTTGCAGTATTTGGTGAGTGCATCGATGCCGGACATTGCTCAGGCTACGAGACATTTGGGCAAGTTCTTGGCATGCTACGATCACTCACATTACGCACAAGCCAAGCGGGTGCTGCGCTACCTGCAGGCTACGAAGGACTACGGACTTGTGATGAAGGTGACCGTGGGGACCTCAGTTGAACTGATGATCTACTCTGACGCTGATTATGCGAACGATCCAGAGGATCGCAGAAGCATTAGTGGCTACGTGACGATGCTCGACGGGAATGTGATCTCGTACGCCTCAAAGAAGCAGGCAATCAACGCGATGAGCACCTGTGAGGCAGATTATGTGGCCATGTCCGAAGCTACGAAGGTCATCCTGTGGCTACAGGGCTTATGCAGAGAGCTGGCTTGGGAGTACCCAGTGCCGCTCATGCTTGGCGACAACGAGAGCGCGATCTCGTTGAGTGCCAAACCCGGCAAACATTCGAAAACCAAACACATCGAGAACAAGTATCACATGGTGAGGAGAAGTGTCGAGCTAAAGCGCATTACTGTGAAGCACATCGGAACTGAAAACATGGTGGCGGACATCATGACGAAAGCGTTGGGAGCTGTAAAGTTTACGCGCTTTCGTAAGGCGATGAGGGTGCTACCAGTTGTGAGCGCGGACTGCGAGACTACTGCTGAAGCTACTGAAGCTACGGTTACCACTGATGACGACGGCTGCGCTGAAGTCGGACCATGAATGATGACAAGATACTGTTCGAGGTGTACATGTGCCATAGTGTGGCCGAGCAAGTTGAACTTGTCTCGCGTGGTTGAACCACATGTACTGCTACGGTGGGATGTTGTGCGAGCGGGTGTGCAGTTGCAACTGTGGGCGCATGACTACTATCGACTGCGTGCGATTGAAGCGAGTGGGAGTGAGACGACATCGATGGGTGTCGAGATGATCACGCCGACAAAGCTTTTGGATAGCCGTGTTCAAGTGGGAGTGTGAGATATATTGTGAGATATATGCTGCTGCCAGTGTCCAGATGCAGCTTGCTGCTGCAGTGACCAGACACTGACAACAACCGACCAGACTGCCGACATATCACAAACGCGATCATTCGCGTGTTGTTGCCACACGCGGCATCCTGGCTCTTGAGGAGCTCCGCCGTGTACGGATACTTGACGAATGTATGCAGAGGACTCATTGCTGGCTGAGAGCGCTTAAGCCGCGCTTCACGAACGACAACGTAGTATAGGCATTGGAGTATATTACTTAGCTTTAGTATAGGTTTGCCGTGTACTTGTGTTGAACACAATACACTATCTGCCGGTGCTTCGGTGGTTCGGCAACGTGGTCTAGCTTACTCGAGAACTTGCAGCCTGCGGCGCAAGCTAGACCTCACCGCGTCGGATCACCGTTGTCACCTGTCGTGGCATTCTGCCTCGGCAATCACTTGCTTTACGGATTGCCTTTGCATTTGCTGCTAGCCACTTGCCTACTCTATTGACTACTGTTACTACAATGACGGTTACTCTAATGAGCCTAGAACAAGACGCAAGCAGCGTGACGCACACCGCGTCACAACCAGCAGAGCAGGTCGCCAATGCGCAATGGGCGCGGGCGTCCGCGTCCGCTCGCAGGGGAAGACGGCCAAACAGAAGCGCTGCGCAATATGGGAGCGTACGCGTTTGCTGACGTACGCTATATAATACCCATACAAACGCCAAGTGATATCCGGGCGGTCCGCTGTGTTCAACATGCTAGCATTCCGCATTGGTTCACTTCCGAATTTGCGTCGTAGAGCTGAAACCGTTTCCTTCCTTTAGCCATGTTGTCGTCCAAGATCCACCGCTCCGTCCTGCCGTCGGCATCGTCGGCCACGCGCCGCTTCTTCCACGTCGAGGTGCACAACAAGGAGCTGATCCAGTCGGCGGGCTTCATCAACGGCAAGTGGGTCGAGGCGCACTCTAACAAGCACTTCGCCGTGATGGACCCGTCCACTGACAAGGAGATCGCGCGCGTGGCCAACATGGGCCACGTCGAGACCCACGAGGCCATCGCGGCGGCGTTGGCGGCCTAGAAGAAGTGGCGCAAGACCACGCCCGCCGCGCGCTCCGTGCTGCTCAAGAAGTGGCACGCCGCCATCGTGGCTAACACCGAGGACCTGGCCGTCATCGCCTCCGTGGAGAGCGGCAAGCCGCTGCCCGAGGCCAAGGGCGAGGTGGCCTACGCCGCCGGCTTCATCGACTTCTACGCGCACGAGATCATGCACTCGGGCGGCTTCCTGCCGTCCACGTCGGCGCCCGACCACAAGATCCTGGCCATCAAGGAGCCCGTGGGCGTGTGTGGCATCGTCACGCCCTGGAACTTCCGCTGGCCATGATCACCCGCAAGCTAGGCCCCTGTCTGGCCGCAGGGTGCACAGCAGTGGTGAAGCCTGCTGCGGAGACGCCGTTGTCGGCGCTAGCGCTGGCCAAGCTGGCGGAGGACGTCGGCATCCCCGCCGGAGTCATCAACGTGGTGCCGTCACCCAACGACAAGGCAGCCGAGGTCGGAGGCGCGCTCACCAGCAGCCACGACGTCCGCAAGATCTCGTTCACGGGCTCTACTCGCGTCGGCAAGCTACTGATGGAACAATCCGCCGCCACGGTGAAGCGCGTGTCGCTGGAGCTCGGCGGCAACGCGCCATTCATTGTGTTCGAAGACGCCGATGTTGACAAGGCCCTGGACGGTCTCATGGCCTCCAAGTTCCGCAACACCGGCCAGACGTGCGTGTGCAGCAACCGCATCTTCATCCACGCGAATATCTACGACGAGTTCGCGGTCAAGCTGGTGGAGCATGTTAAGAAACTCAAGATGGGCCCACCGCGTGAGGAAGGTGTGAACCTTGGACCGCTGATCGGCCCCAACGCATTTCTCAAAACGTCGGAGCTCGTGGAGGACGCTGTCACGAACGGTGCGACGGCTCTCGTTGGCGGCAAGCGCAGCGACATCGGCCGCAATTTCTACGAGGCCACGGTGCTCGCCCACGTTGACGACTCCATGCGCGTCTGGAGCGAGGAGATCTTTGGACCTGTTGTGCCGCTGTTCAAGTTCTCTACTGAAGAGGAGGTGATCGAGATGGCCAACGGCACGGAGGCAGGTCTAGCTGGGTACTTCTTCTCACAGAACCTGTCTCGTACGTGGCGTGTTGCCGCTGCGCTCGACTGCGGTATGATCGGTGTGAACACGGGCGTGATCTCGAACGTGCAGGCTCCGTTTGGCGGTGTGAAGCAGTCTGGCCTTGGACGTGAGGGTTCGTTTATGGGTCTGGACGAGTACCAAGAGACAAAGATGGTCTGCATGGGCGGCCTGGAGGCATAGTTTCAATTGCCAGGATTGTTTTGACTCAGACGTGTGGAATAAAGTTATGGTTCCTTCGAGGCAAGAGTGTACTCAGGTCGGCTCCACTATCCTACAACGCTTCCAACTGACCTGAAGGTGCTGATGACGGTGTGGTCCAACTTGTTTCTCCGGTTATCTGATTGTAGAAGTATGTGGCGCCGCTGTTTTCGTCTGTGCATTCGATCCACTCCGAAGCAGAGGAAACGCTACTGATCGCCTTTAAGTTGTCCGCTGTGTCTTCGACTGCAAGTGCTCTCGCCGTTTCCTCAGCCGCGATTCTAACTCGACGCTCCGTAACAGCTTGGCTCTGTTCGCGAATGAAGATTTGTTGGACGATCGCGTCTGTCTTTTCCAGTCCTTCTCGGTGATAGCTACTTCCAGCCAATTCATATGCTGGTCCCGAGATGAATATGGCACCGGTGTCTCGCGAAGTTGCTTCACCTGCGCTAACAAGACCAATGAGATCTGGTCTTCCGTGTCTGAGGTGTCCTGGGCACTGCGAGGCGAGAGAGACCACCGCGTCTCTCCTGTCACTTCGTTGCAATAGTACGTGTTTTGCGTCTCTGGGTCGACCAGCTCCATCCACTTCTTGCCGAGAGTACGCGTCTTCGACGATCGAGAAGTGAGAAAGCTGCTGCCGTCGGCATTTTGCTTGTGATGAGCCATCTCGAACCACTTACGCGCGGAGCTGCTGGCACTGCGTCCGCTAGCAAAAGCTTCATAGTTGATGTCGAAGTCTGCAGGTTTCTCCCATCGATACTCATTGGTGAGAACGTTGTAGTAATAAGCCATGCCGCTGTCAGGATCGGTGTGCTCGGTCCAAATTGGCCGTGGTTGCGACCTGGAGCTCTTGACAAGCTTCCCGTTAGCGTCGTATTCGTAACCATATCGATACTGCCACTGAAGTGATCGAGCAGTCCCAATACTGCGGGCGGAACGACGCGAATTCATGGTACCGGTAGCATCGCCCAGTGATTCTTGCACACTTTGGGGTTCTGCAAATTGGTATTTGAAGATGTCCATCGCTAAAGGACGATGCCACCTTGTCGCCCCTGTCAGTGCATTATAGAAATATGGTCGCGCATTGTCGGGTGAAACCATTTGAGCCCAGCAATTTCCACCTTCTCGAACCGCTGATCTCACGCGAAAGCCACGGAATACCTTTTGAATGATAGTCACCGCTTGACGTTCGTGCCGAACTTTATCCTGCAACCTCTTCACACGTTTTCACGTGTTTTGTTGATAACACCTTCCGTTAGCGGCTCGAGTTCCCGCCTAACGCCCCGCAATTGTTTTTGAGCATCGTTCAGATTTGTTGTCAAGGCTTCGAATGCCCGTCCATCAAGGGCGATCTCGGTTCGCTTTGCCCGTAGCTGATCGGCAAGCTGTACTTGCAGATACTGCGTCAGATAGCGTTGAGGCGTGCCCGTGATACGACTCGAGTCGTGGTACTTCGTTTTGATCTGAAGAGTTTTCTCGAGCTCAAGTGTGAGAGCACGCTCTTCTTCTTCATCGGTAGTGATTTTACGTTGTAGCTGCTCCACTTTCTCGCTCAGATCATGCACAAGTGCTTGTAAACGTGCTTCTTTCGCGAATAACGGTTTAGCTTGGTGACGGAACCGCTGCAACTCCGTCCGAAGCTCGGCCTCGCCCCGCCCACGGTGCCCACGTATGATACGCTGAATATCTGTAGCTGCTTTCATCCTTCTCAGCTGCGCCGCCAAAACCAGTTTCATCGCCTTCATAAATCCTCGGGAGGCATGTATACGATAAGCAACTTGGATCGAGTAGGCAGCTTCGTTTTCTCTGGCACGTAGTTTGACTAACCCAACCAACACCGCAGCCAAATGCTTATCGCGGATTCCCGCCAATATCTTTGAATAGTCAAAGCGGCGTTAAGTATTCGTAACTCGTTTGCTTCCGCACGCAACAGCACAGCATTCCGTCGTGCTCGATGGCCACGGAACACCTTTTGCATTTTGACGGCTCCTTGTTGGCATTGTTGCTGATGAAGTAGCTCGGCAAGACGTTGAGCTTGAACCTTGCGTCCTTTGTGGCCTCGATATACGCGTTGGATAAAAGATGCCGAGCGAATTTCTTTCTCATCCTGAAGACGCTTTGCTTCTTTGATTGAACGCAACATGGCAACGTCGGACCGCCCGCGATGTCCTCGGAACGCACGTTGCAATTTCGTGGCTGCCAAATCTCGCATCACCAGAATACGAGCTTGAAGTTGCTGTTCGCAGTAGATAGCGTACCTCATCTTTACTACAAGCTTTCGGTCGCGATGCCCTCTGAAAATCTTCTGGAAGATGAGAGCAGCTTCATCTTCGTGCTCTTTGATTTGTCGTATGCGCTTCGCACGCGCCAGCATGCGTCGAAGCTGCAAGTCGCGATATGCACGCCCAATTAAGCGCGCAGCATGGCCCTCTAGTTGGTATTGTTTTTCGGCCGCCAAACTCTTCCTCAACAAGAACCCTCGCACAAGCGCTTGAATCTTGGGTAGAATTTTTCGCTCCACAAATTTGAGTTTTGCTTGCCACAGTCCACCACGTGCAAGGCATCCGCGTATCGCCGACTGAATTTTGATGGCACTCCGAAGTTGCAACAACTGGAGGTCGCGCTGACGGCAAAGCTCTGCGGCATTCGGAAGCGGCTCATAGCCGAAGAAACTGGTGGCCCACTGTACGAATTCAAGCTTGTTGATCAGTCTCTGGAGGAACCTTCGTCCGATTTGTCTGCAGTTAGTGAGATTTAGAGTGATAAGGTTGGTGCATACGGTAGTAAGAGTGTTGACGCCATTTTCCGTGACGCGAGGACATTTTGCCAAAGACAACTCCGCTAAACACTTGGCGAGACCTCCAGCTCCTGCACTGGTAAGCTCACCCAATGCCGCATCCCCTACACGCTGGCATCCAGCCAGACTGAGATACGTCAAAGAATGGCAGTACTGTGCCAATGCGCGTACACCTTGTGCGTCGATATTCGGGCTGCCGCTGATGTCTAGCCAGGTAAGTTGCGGGCAGTTTGTCGCAAGAAGTTGAAGATCAGTATTCGTCGTTTTGATGCACCCCGACAGTGAGAGGACCTCGAGCTGTGTGCACTGCTGGGCTAATGCCCGGATAGCTATGCTGCTGACATCCCGACATCCAGTGAGTTTGAGTGTAGTTAATAATGGACAGCCTTTCGCGATAGCGCGAACTCCAGGGTCATGTACGTGCTGGCAGCCGAAGAGATCCAGAACAAGCAACTTCGGGCAGCATTTTCCGATTTCAAGGAGCGCTTTGTCGCCATATTCACCGAGCCGAGAGCACTCGGACACATCCAAATGGCGTAAGTCTTTGCAGCATTGAGCAATTTTGACGATGCCGGCATCGGAAACACCTCGACACCGTTTCATTACGACGGTCTGGATCATCCAGCAGCCAGCCGCAAGCGTTTGCAGCGCGGCATCGTTCAGCTGCGGGCAATCACTGAGGTCCACCAGCACGAGTCTGCAGTTATGAGCGAGAAGACGCAGCCCAAGCTCTGTCACTCGCTCGCATTGAGCCAGGTAGATAGTGTCCAGATTGTCTTGGCAGTGTCTGGCTACGGCCCAAAGCCCAGCGTCAGTGATGTGAGAGCAGCCCGATAGGTTCAAACCGCGGAGATTCGGCACAGCGAGCACCACTTCTTGCAGCGTTGCGTCAGTGACCGTAATGCCCGTGTCAATTCCATGCTGATGAAGGTCAATCACTTGCTGGAAGCGGCCACTTTCCCCTGCATCGAGAAAGTTGTGCAGGAACGAGTGCATCTGTCGCTGCTGTTTTTCCTCCATAGTCATCATCGAAGAAGCAACCGCGGGACTTGCTGGCCTAATAGGTGGCAAAAGCCGAGTTGCTGGGTCAGTCGAATCCGTGGGTATCTTGGCTGGTGGTGCTCCCCGCGGCCGCTTCATCAGCTTCTGAGGCAGAGCACTGCCAGCTCCATGACCAGTATCTCGATACCCATCACGAGGGGTATCCTTCGTCCGTATTGCCTCCTCGCCAAACCTCTCTGGGCCAACCTCGCGCAGACCTATCGTCATTATCCGGCAGCAACAGTTGCAGGAATCATGACACTTCGTTAGTCAGAAATAGCAGCAGTCGTTACCGGCATCCAGAGCTCTACATGTAGCACAAAGGCAAAACACCATCAAACAGCTCGGTTCTTTCCATTCTTACAGCACTCTCTCCTGCTGGATACCTACATCTCCCTCTCTATGAAGCGGGCGCCGACTGCATGGGCATTCCAGGACGCATCGTGCCCATGTAGGCGGACGCGAGGGCGCTCGTAGAGAAGAAGAAGGACATGGCCACCTGCGTCGTGTTCATGTCCTGCGATTTCATGTTGGTGAACGAGCCCACGCACAGCAGCAGCGAGCCCCACGCCAGCTCCTTCCACTAAACAATTTACAAATATATACAAATATTAGCCCAAATAAAAGGTCGAAATGCAAACTTGGGCGGAATTGTGACGCACCTTCATGGTGAACGCAAGGAAGCCCAGCACGAGCAGAAGAAGGCGTACCAGTCACCTGGGGAGTCGTCTGGGTCCACCTGCTCGCGCACGAACGGGTGCAAATCGCCCGGTCGGCGCGGGTCTCCTGCAGCGTCTTGGTCGACATCACGTCTCTGGTTTCTATCGTTAGGGCGACGGCTATATTAAAATTATTGCGGATTTGGGCCTTTACTTTATGGCTCGTGTAGTGGTACAAAACGAGTCTACTGAAACTTAATATGGAGGTTATGTATGATTTAGTCTTTTTCTACATCGTATAAACTTTGAAGTCGCCTGGAGGACGGATGTCATCTTGCTTCAAATTATGAAAGTTGGAGATGCCGACAGGAAAACTACACCCGAGCCTCACCCTTAAAAACCCTGAGAGCGGTGACACAACCCTAAGCCGAGCTAGGTGTGACCCTGCTTGGTCCTGAGTTTAAGCCCGTGCTGCGCACACGGATCTTTAAACCGCAGGCGTTGTTTCGGCCTGCCGAGCGAGTTGCTTTCACCCCCCCCTTTATCCCGGGATGTGTTGTTTTTGTACCACAAGTCAGTTCCTTACTTTATCCAAGTGTTAAATGGAGGTATCTATCTGTCACGTATGCTGGTCAAGTACGTCAGACCTTGTTCTGTGCCGTGAGGTGCAAAGTGGCCGAGTAGAAGGCGTCAATGTACTTCAAGAAGTCTGCATTGGCGTCGGGCTGTGCATTATACCAGCGAAATAATGATAAAAAATGGTAAGCTAATACACAAGTTGCATACGCACCGCAGTGTTGCTGCTGCTGGGAGTTGGCTGGATGAAACGACTTTGTCGTCTGCTGACCAATTTCTCGTCGTTCTGCAGAGTCATTTGCTGCAGTTTCTGCCGGTGTCGAGCTTTCAGATCCGATAGCTCCAAGGAGTGGACAGCGCGCAGGTTGTCCAGCGCGGCGGCATGCTTGGCTTCAACGTCGCGCTGAGTCCGATTGGCTTCCTCCAGAGCTTTCTTGTAGCCTACCACGAGAGCACACAGCTCCTGAACACATGAAGTTAGAGATAAAGGGAATAGGAGCGTTCACATTGTACGATGCCGCACCTTGTTCTCGGTGGCTAGTGTCTCGGTCTCCTCTGTCTTTAGCTGTAGCTGCTGGCGCATCTTGCCGAAAGCACCTTTCCAGACGCGCTGCCATTCCCACTGATCGTCTTCTTCTTGGGTTTGGGCCTGCTGACTTACCTTCTCAACAATAGCTACAGTTTGCACGCTTTCGTCTACATTATTACTGTGTGTTGTTTGCCTTGCTGGCGTGAGTTGCACCCCCATCGGTACTGCTCGAGTGCGGTCTGCAGCCAATCTGACGAAATGGGTTGCTGCCTTTGCTAAACGTGCAACCTGGTCAATGCAATTAGTACGTTGCATTAAATTGGAATCGCCATTGGAGTCTTACCTGGTATCTTGGAAGCGCAGCTAACGGACCTTGGGGTGGCATTTTCGTGAAAGGCTCCTCGATCACCTAAGACCACTCCGTGTTAGCATCATCTTGGGATCTACTACGAGAATACGCACACGTACGCCTTCTAGCAGCATTTGAAGCAACATGTTAGCATGTTCCAGCACACTTTTCAACCACGTGGTGTTTGACGTGGGCTGGCTGCGGAGCTTCCGCACCCAATGTGTGACTCGAATCTGTCGGTGCTTGTTAGCGCTCCCTCCGTCAAAAGCTTGGGCACTGAGCTGTTGGATATACGCCAGAACATTGTGCAGATGTTCGACCGAGTTATTCGGCGCAGTACTGTTGTTGGCGACCGCCATCGTGACAGCGTTGCAGCTTTCTTATGAAGAGGCGCAGGCAAGTCTGCAAGTCAGCGAAACGTGAACTGAAAATATCCCCCAAAAGGCATCTATCTACCTAAGCAACGAGCTTAAAGCCTCTGTTCATCGTGATCGAGGAGAAGAGGATTGCCATGGACCACAAGGTCACTACCGACTACACTCGGTAGCTCGGAAATGCGAACGTCAAGGTTGGTTGTTGTTTCCTACGTGTAGAGCATTTTGTGTGCTGTTGTGCTCAACGGATCCTTGTGTGTGTATGTTTCTTACATTGCAGGTGTATGTTCGTGCGAGACCCTGTGCTGACGGCCAAAATGCCCCCGAAGACATGTTCGAGCGAATAAGGAGACTCCGAGCAATATTGTGATTAAGGTGCGAAAGTATGCAGTGCATACTTTTCCACGGTTTGTGTATTGACCTCACCTCACACCTTGCTGCTTAGGACACCGAACGGATGCAATATGGAAACCACGCGTTCAGCTTCGACAACGTAAAATTATTACATTTCTGTAATGTGAACTCCTAGCAGATACACTAAAATGAAACTCTGTTGTTTGTAGATCTATTGGACCGACACAACTCAAGAAACATTGTTTGAAGCGGTATATCCTGAGTGTGCTCTACATGTATATACAGTTCTAGTCCGGCTGACAAGGATTGAACGACTCGTGCTGAAATCGGTGTTTTCAGATGAAGACCAAGTGGACCATATGATAGCTTCTTTTACTAGTAGCACATTGCTTAAGAACAAGCATCTTGGGCCTGCAGGACATGTCCAAGGTTTATTGAGAACCAACGGTGCGTGTGCGCATGTGATGACTGTAGCAGGGCCGATCTTCTCATCGTATTCTGTTTTTGTATCACGCAACAGCGGAGAACGCTATTATAATAGGACTGATCGGGATCGCTTACGCCAGAAGTATGCCAACGCAAAGAGCAATTTCACGGTGGTCATGGTGAGTTGAGGAATGGCTGTCTCTGGCAATTTGATCTTCAATTCGCTGACGAGCGCGCAATCTTACTATCCCCATACTTAAGTACAGAAGCAAAGAGAGACAAAGAGAATTCAAGATGTGTTGTCAACGAGCAGAAACGGAGGATGGCTGCGTTAGAAAGCTGTTTGCAGCAAAAGTCGCGCGGGTATGAGCGCGCTTTGGCATCAGAGGCTGCCCGGCATCGAGCAGAAATGCAGGAACTCCTCAGCCGAGCCAACCAAATACACGCCAGCGTGGATAACCAGCGTCCCTATCATCAGCATTCAGCACCAGTGAATACTACCGGTTCCTCAAAAGAGCAATTTGACCAGGTTGACCAGGCTTCGTTTGCGTTGCTTCATGCTCTTGCCCAGCTCACGAATATATGCCATGTCTTTCTTGTCCAGAAACTACGCCAACAAGTAGCTGCCTTGCAAAAATTGAAGGAGGATGAAATTTCTCTCATTCGTCAGCAGGTAAGTAGTTCCCAGCCTCGTGTTACACCACAAGCCTTTGACAATCGTGGTTGCATTCAACAGTATGAGCAGTCTTTGAAAAGCAAACAGAAGAGCTCAGCGCTACAAACAACAAACTACTACAGTTACAGCAGTCCACTACTGATGCTGTGGATGTACGTAAAGATTTGGCGCAAGCTTGCTACTGTAGAAATCATCACTCTGATGCCTTACTGTTCTTTCGTAGAATATCCGTGAGGACTGCATAGAGATGTACACGTATGTGGGGCGACTCGTAAGCGCTGTGGACACAAGCCAGCGGTACGAACAGGGGCGAAAACCCACAGGAGTATTTTTTACCCTTACTGCTGCTATACGGGGCATCTACTGTAATCTCATGATGTTATACCCCAGAACCTTTTCATTGCCAAAAATATTCTGGCGGATCCCACGAAACTGCGGCATATGAAAGCCATCGTACGAGCGGAGTGTGCATCGTTGTCGATGTTAGCAGCACGTTTTAACCATATAAATCGTCGTGTGAATAGATGGCGACAGCAGCAGCACGACTTCCTTTGCAACACCCGCGCTCTGTCACTTTGGCGCTTCAGCGAAAGAACTATCAAGACCAGTTTCCGCCCCCGTTCGAAGAACCAAACCAACCTCTACGTGATCGAGTGAGCCAGTCTTCCACTAACGCCTTTGCTATCGACACAAATGAGCAAGGCGACCGCGAAGAGCGACATGACTCAACTCGGACTCGATCTAGGGTGAGGCATCAGTACGGAGACGACGCGACGAGACCACTTCCGGAGCCGACGCTATCGATGAGTCAGTGGATGCTACAGATCCCGATGTTGGACTCGGCGAAGAACTTATATGTCCGAGTGAGGAACCTGCGGCCAGACAAACTCGCCAAAACGGCTGACGAACCTGCCAACTCCGGATCAATGGAGCGCCATCCGCCGGTTGTCTTCTTCACACAAATGGTCGGGCTCGAGTGGAGCGAGATGCTTTCACGCACATGACCGGCTTGTCGGCGACTCTCAAAGAAGTCATCGATGGATTTGACCTGGTTTCGCGGCAGTGGCCACTGCCGCGTCACGCAGTACTTCGAGCCAGGCACGAGATCCATCTGGTGGCGCTCGCCGCGATCAGCTGGCAGTTCCGCTGGGATCTTGTCGGGAAAAACGTCGGCGAACTAAAGGGCTGTCTCGTAGACCGGGTTGCCCGACGTCTTCAACGACTCCTACGACTGTGCTGCAAACCGCTCATCGCGCGCTGATATCGATTCATCGCTCTTCGGCCGTCCTGGGATTTCGTTATGGGTGACGGCGTTGATCTCATCGGGAGCCGAGTCGGCATCGGTGATCAAGCATACCTGCTCGATGTCACCGGCCTTGAGATCCCGGAGGAAATGCTTCCAGTAGAGGCCTGGAAGTGTCGTGATCGATAAGGTTCCGAGGAGGGCTCGCTACCGCGACCACACAAGTGCGGTTGGGGGCACCTTCCACGCATTCAAGCGTACAGACCGACTCGATCGATGGCGTCACAGGATCCACTTAGGTTCGCCGTGGCATCAATCGTCTCCGTGACCGTCGGGATGTCTTCGTTCGTCTCGTGCCCCTGCTCGAGACCGATGTTGCGCTGTCGCAGAACGATGCTTCACCCTCCTCTAGGTGCGAGAGTCCGCTCTCGACCGCGCCGCTCACACGCGGGCGTAGTCCCTGCTCGACCGCGGCATCGTCAAACGGGGGCATCTGCTCAACCGTCGCGTTGCAATGTGGGAGCCGCTGCTCGACCACCTCGTTCTTCGTCTGCGGGAGCCACGAATGCTCGCCCGCCTCGTGGTAATGTGGGAGCCGCTGCTCAAGCACCTCATTCTTCGTCTGCGGGAGCCACGAATGCACGCCCGCCTCGTCGAAATGTGGGAGCCGCTGCTCAATCACCTCGTCCTTCGTCTGCGGGAGCGATGAATGCTTAACTGCTCTTCTCACACTCGCGTATCTGCGCAAGTGATCTGGCACTTCCGCGTCAGTCAGGAGCACTGCGCAAGTCATACAGAGGGCCATCGCTAGCTCTGCGCACAACGTGCGTCGTGGACGTCCCATCCACGACTGTGAAGTGGGGCCAGTCTCTTGGCGCCACCAAGAGATGCGTGAAGACTTCGCTCACATCGAAGTCGCGGCGGCACTTGACTGATCGGGCCAACCAGTCGCTCTGGGGCTGATACCGAGACAGCCATGGGATATCCAGGATACAATCAAACGCGTAGTTCATTTCGAACACAATAAAGTTGTCTTTGCTACGGAAGCCATCAAACGTATACGTCGGCGGAACTGCTCGTCGCGCAACGCGGTGAGGCTTCACATCTGCAAGCTTGATGACAACATCGCCGGGAACATCACGCACGGGAACACCCGCGGGCAGGATAGACAGGCACGATGCACGAAAGAAGTTGTTCTTCGCTCCAGAATCTGGGAGCTCGCGAAGGGGACGCCGCGCGCCAGTGACATGAAGACTGACAATTATCAGTCTCGCATCGTCACTGGCAGTGATGGCATTGAAGTGTGCGTAAAGCACGGGGGCTAGGAGGTCGGGTTGTCACCGGGGACACGGACCTCCATTCCAGCCAGTAGGGCACCCCGCCTACTGGCCCCGGCCGTGTTTTGCTGGCGCGGCCGGGATCGTATCGTCGGACGGGGCATGAGTCGCGTTTATGTTGATTGGTGTCGGCGCGCGGCACACCGCCGCGAGCATCCCGCAGCGAAATCAATCCAGCGAGTTGTCGCTTCGGGAACCACGCCCACTGTCAGAGGTCGACCCCTGTCGGCTCTGTGATGCTTCAATCGCGTCGATCTGTATTGGCTCGGGTGCCGACACCTGAGTCTCTGCAGGCGTCATCTTAGCATACGACGACGTCACCACATAGTCCTCGCGTAACACGAGGGCGAATGCTTCTTCCAACGTGGCGGGCTCGGCCCGCGTGAGACAGTATCGCGTCATTCCTTCACGCATACAAAGACATGGACTTGTGAAGCCATGTCGATCGGCTTGGTAATGATGCACGATGCAAGGTGTCTTGTCTTCTGGACGAGTCACACATTGACATCTTGCCTTGTTTCAGAGCAAAGAATGTCGCTCGAACACGCGATTCGTCCTGCGGTGGCTCAAATGCGAGACGTAGGTCACTCTGGAGCGCCTCCAAGAGTCCGGAACGCATGTTGGTCGACAACGAGTTTACCAAGGGCCCACTCCTTTGCCTTCCCGGATAAACGGTACAGCAGGAAGTTCACCATGGGCGATGGCGCCTCGATTGGTCTCGAGGCGATCGCGATGTCGATTTCTCTGAACCAGCGATTCAAAGGAAGGCGATCGGGACCCACGCCAGAATAAGACGATGTCTCCATCTTGACGGCATTGTGCTTAGATGCCTGCGAGGGAGTTGACACTCGCCGCTTTGCTTTGGTGAGCTCGCGATCCATGAACTATTGGATGGCTTGGCGCTGTTGGTCGGAAGTCGCTGAGCTCAGCAGCGACGTGACGACGATCTCTCCGGACACCGCCGCGAGGCGGTGCATCGCTTGCCACTCAATAGACGTGAGATGGGGAAGGCCGCGTGCTCCAGGGTCATCACTGGATGTCCGACGGATTGGTCTTCACTTATCTCGAACTTGGTTATGGGAAGGACTACAAAGTACCACCAGGTGTAACGGGCTAAGTGTCTACCGTGACTAGCTTACACGTAGCAGTGAGGACGCGTCCGGTATCTCAGTGATACTGAGACCAAGTATTTAGTCTGTGGTAATTTTTTTAAATCAACTCTGTTTTATTATTGGGACCAGGGCGGGTGACCCTGGGTCCATGTGAACCACTCAAATGAAGGTCAGCACATGATTGGATGAAATGGGTTTGGCTCCCCACTTTCAACCAATCATATGATGACAGCGACGCACACGCTAGCCATGTGCTTTTGATCCTACCGTGTATATCAACCTATATAGATCTACCTACATATGTAAATTGGAGGGCCCCTTACATGCCCAAACTGCGTCTGAGTATCGTTTCGGCTTGAGCGTTGCCGTTTTGTCCGATGCCAGCTTGTGGTGCAGTCCAGAGTTGCTCGTTCCTCGGAAATACCGGAGAGCCCATTTGATTTCACGCCAATGTGCTTCAGTCGGACACGAAACAAATCTTGCAAGGTAATTAACAGCCCTTTTGATGTCATGACGCGTGAAGTTGCTCAGCCAAACCAGTGATCTCACCATTTATTGCATTACATGGTATCCAGGAAGGGCGGCGACTTTGGGTCTTTGTAGTACTTGAGCGGCCCGAGAGTCGTATTGACAGGGTGGCAATTCTCCAATCCGACACGTCGTAGTATCGCCTCCTCGTTGAATCTCTGATGAAGCATGATGCCTTTCTTACTCTGATGAAGGTGCAGTCCAATGAATTTTTCTGCAATGCCCAAATCTTTCTCGTTGAACTCCCCAGCTTCGTCATGATCCATACCGAGTCAGCCGGATCTTCACTCACGACGAGTATATCGTCGACGTAGAGGCCAAGTACGGATAGTTTGTTGCGGTCATTTCGGCGAAAATACAGGCAAGCGTCGAGCTGGTTTCGTTGATACCCTTGATCGGTGAGGAACTTGTTCATGTCATCATTCCACAATTTCCCGCTCTGCTTGAGGCCGTACAATCCTTTCTTGAGCAGCAAAACCCAGCCTCGTTGCAACTTCAGGCCTGGTGGGGGACGCATGTAGATCGGAGTATCTAAATCAGCACGCAAGTATGCATGTGGCACATCGCCTTGGCGGATCAGTGCACGCCAAATGATAGCAAGGACAATCAGCAGGCGGGTGACTCGTGATCTTTAGAACGGGTGCGAATGTCATGTGATAGTCGACGCCAAACGTTTGGTTAAATCCGCGCTTAAAGCGCTACAACTCACTGGCGCGTCCAAACTGCAGTTTGTAGACCCACTAGCCCGTGATAAGATTCGCATTTGGTGGTGCTCTTACAACTTCCCAGGTTGCATTATCCGAGATGGTGTTCAGCTCCTCCAGGATGACAGCTGGTCATTTCTGCTAGTACGGGCTGATCCTAAATCGTCTTTGGTTCTTGAATCTTGCCTTTCTCATAGATGGGTGGAGGTGGTTGAGCATTTCGAGAGGGAACGCAGCGTGATATCATCTCCTCCTTTCGGGCTGATGGTTGCTGTCATGAACGCGATCGATGGTACAGCGAATTGTCGTCGAAATGAGTCAGGCAGCTCGAGCTCGTCCTCGCCCGACGGCTCCGCTGCTGTTTGGAGTTGCCCAAAAATGATATTTACCTGGTGCGAGGTTAGCCCAAGGGTAGCGTATCCGTCTGGATCTACGTCGGCTTCATCGAGAAAGGCAGCTACCGGAGCAGGAACCAGACGCTCAATATTCACTCACTTCAATCTTTCATGTGTGAGGAATGTATAGCTTGTAGGCTTTGCGAGCTCTGCTGATACCCAACACAGCCGCTTTTGTTAATTTCTTTTGTAACGATGCGTTGGTTTTGTACTCAAGAACAAAATATGCGGACGAGTACCGTACCCACAAGCATCACACCGCGGAGGGGAAGATCGGGTCGTCAAGAATCGATCGGTGGTATATCACAGCAGCAGAGCGGAACCTCCTGCGAGGCATATCGGTGGTGGAGTCCTTTTCTCAGGCCGACCACCGGGAGTGATCATGGAGTTGCATTCACCCCAAGGAATAATCAGAGTGCGACGTAGACCCAAACTATATCCGCCACCGCCGTATGCCGAGGCGGCAACACAGAGTATGATAAAGCATGGACTACAGCAGCTGGCAGAAGAATTGCAGAGCGGCAGCGAAGTCAACAGCGCAGAGATATGGGACCTATTTAAAACTGAGTTATGAGGAGACTTGTTGCGTGTGAAGACGGAGGCACGGCGCCGAACAAATAGGGGTTTTCGACAAAAGATTTGAAGAATCAAGGTGAGTTTGGAGCGGTGTGACTACACGTCGCCGCAACAACAAGAACGCAGACAACAACACATTAACGAGTTAGCATAAGTGCAAGGAGAGAGAGGAGCACTGAGGCGACGAATCTTGGGGCCAACTCAGCCTGGAGTTCAAAGAAAACAACCAAACAGTTTTATCGAAGAATATGCAACAAGTTTGGAGACAATACGATACCTCATCTTATCTGAGCAGTACAAGGATCACAACTGCACTCACAACAAAAAGCTGACATATTAGCAGAAAGCTGGGAACCAATATTAATTGGGGCGGCAGAGGCAAAAGAATCGGTAGACGAATACATCGACAGACTGAAGGGTTGATGGAAATCAGTGGATTTATGAGAGCTGGACGATCGGATAACGGATGAGGAGGTGTCGAAGGCCACTACTAAGTGCAAGCGAGGCAAAGCATGCGGGCCTGATTTGTTGAGCAACGACTGGTACGTGGATCATGGGGAGGCATTGGTGCCAACTTTAACGAAAATTTTCAACAATGCAATGGAAACAGGCACGACACCGAAATCTTTTGTGGAAGCTTTTATCTTTTGCATTGGCAAAGGAGGAGACGCAAGTAATCCTTTAAATTACAGACATACAAGTTCTTCACAAGAATTTTAGCTGGGAGACTACGGAAGGTGGTGGTACACTTAGTGCACGACACACAATATGGATTTATACCAGGTAGAACGATCCACGAGGCGATAGACTTCTTTAAAGCAGTGAAACAAGCAGGTCAACAAGGTACTCACATGACGGAGGCGTAAGCGTTCATGCTCGACTTCGCCAAAGCTAATGATTCCTTGGATAGAGACTTTTACTTGCTGTATTAAGGGCAAAGGGATTCCCAGAGAATTTTTGCAGAATCATCACGGTCATTCACAAGGACACCACAGTTCGAGTTCTTGCAAATGGAGAGCTATCAAAAGAGACCGGGGTCACAAGCGGGATTCGGCAGGGTTGTCTTTTGGCCCCGCTGCTTTTCAGCATAGTGGTCGATTTATTGTATGATGAGGTCGAATCTGATGAGCGACTGCAAGGAATACACCTCATGAGTGGTAAGGCAGCAGCAAATATAAAAGTAGCAGGATACGCGGATGATACAGCGATCTATATCGCAAACAGGAACATGCAAGGCGCAGCGATAGCTGCAGCTCGAAGGTATCAGGATTGATGTTGAATGTGTAAAAATTAGTTGCCATACGGCTTGGAGACCCAGGGGATCAGGGCTGTCCGGAGCAGGCAGATGACGTGTTTCTGCAACAACCCGTAAAGGAAGTGGAGACAGTGAGGTATCTAGGTCATGTGGCGGGGACTGGAGACACGGTCGCATCAGCTTGGGATCGTGCTTTTCAGGCACTCACAATTCGACTGGTTTCAGCGGAACAAAAGACCAATACCGCCCAACAACGAGCAACAATTGCAGCAGCCATAGTAATACCAAAGCTACTATATGTAGCGAGGCACGCATGGCCCACAGAAGACATCATCCAACAGGCAGACCGGAGAATACGCAACTACGTATGGAAGTCGACCTTTGCACAGCCAGATCAAACACCAGCAGGATGGATACAGATGGAGGTGGCGAAGTTGGCGATAAAAGAGGGGGTGGAGTGCCTCATTTGATGACAGAATTGGCAGCGATGAGTGCAACGACGGTAGCGACATGGGGTTTGGCCACTAAGCCACTTATACACATCACTGGCGAATTAATGCAACTGCGAGAAGGAGGGTATGGATGTCAGCTATCCACCACGCTCAAGGAGCCAAAAGGCCTGCATAAGGCAGGTCTCTGGAGCTCAGGACGACAATAGTTGCAGTGGGAGATGACTCAACGAGAACAACTGGACCCAATAAAGAACAAAAAGGCAGACAACTAAGAATGACATTGAGATCGACGGATGGAGTCGCTTTCCGATCGCACCATGAAGGACTCATGGTAGTATGCACGGGTCCGATCATATCGACAATGAGAACAATTAAGAACAAGAACGAGGGACATTCATAGTAGACCATGAAATTACAGGCGCTGCGTCTGTGGATGTAGCTGGACACGTTTTGCAGTGGGAGCAGTTCACGAAGTTGGTGGCCCACTCGTCTGAGCCACTTTCAAGGACCTACTACATATCACGTGGGTTGGTCAGGGCCAGGTTTTATTCCAGCCAGTGATGCACACGTGCCCAGTGAATCCGCAATTGGCGGCCACTTATAAGGAATTGTGCAGCAATATCATAGCTAACTTTCCCGAGGTGATTTTTCGGGGAAGGGATGAGGACGAGCTCGTCATAGCCCACCCAGCACCACCTCTTCGCACTAACGAAGGAGGAGCCGCATGAACTGGTGCACACATGGGGTTTTACAACGCAGAAGATGCCTTGGGAAATCGGAAAGGAGCAAGTGAGCGAAGCTGCAGCCAGATGGTTAGGAACAGCGGAATGTCGAGGCTTGAAGAACCAAGGAGCAGCGCATTTGATCTGGGAGTGCCCAGAGGCGGTCGCTTTCTGGAACGTACTACTCACATGTTGGAAGATGAAAGTGGTGGAAAATGACACGACGGAGAGGTCAAATGAGGAGACACTTATGTTTTTTAAGTTTACAACTACGAAGAGTGCCAGAATGGATTGCACAATGGGGAGCCGGACATACAGACAAAGAGTGGGAAGGAATGACTGATATCCTACAGGACTTGTGGGCAGGTGGCTGCGCACTCACGAAACAGCAATCTGGCGCTGGAACGTGAACAGAATTTACGCAACAGGAACGCAGCAGATTTCGGTGGAAGAGGCAATGGTGGCGCTACGACACGCACTGGTTGAAGCGGGATGGCGATACAAGTTCGATCTGTCTCCTTATAATGAAACGTCAGCACAAAGAGTAAATGCGGTTAATTTTCTCATTGCAGAATGGAGCAGAGAGACACCAAGATGCACACTAATGGCGAGTGGAGGTGGTCCTATCAAGGTGGGCTTCTTTGAAGGGGATCTCGAGGCAACCCTGGGCCCGGAGGCAGTGGAAGCCTTATCCTGAACATAGCTTTTCAGGGAGACACAGCATCAGATGCAACGGGTGAAGTGACATGGGTAGCTGCAACGGCTTTGGGCGGTCAACTGACGACTAATAATCTAGCTGAATTCGTGGGACTACAGCGGTTGTTAGCGAGGCGGTACAGAAGGGATGGAGAAACATACACATAGTTGGGGGCAGTCCTCTGATTATCGGATGGATGAAGAACAAAACGAAACCAAAGTCCAAGCGAATGCAGCATTGGTACCGGATATCGCAGAGGTTGGCGTATGTCGAGTTGAAACGTGGAGTCATCATTATCGGCAATACAATGCAACAGCGGACTGGATCGCCAATTACGCTATGGACAATAAACGAAGTGTCACTATTGACACGGAGGGGGACCAGGGGCAGCATCAGCTGCTAGATGGGGCCGACAGCAGGCAACAAAACGACGTAAGTCACTGGTGGGAAAGAACAGGTCGACAGTGGTGTGGGGACTCGAGGCCTGGAGTTATTGGCAGATAGGAGAAGAAGGACGTAGAGAAAGAGCAGAGCATCCAGGGGATGTACATGAACGGAAGAAACAGTCGATCATGGATGGTTATTAGAGTTCGGCGGAAGCATGTAACACAATAATCCGTATAATACGACAACAACAAACATCTATTCGTGCAGTATGAACGAAACATTTCCTGTAGGTATCTTGGCCAACAAAATTTAGGGAAATTATTACTCCCGGTGGTCTATGGATAAGAAAGGGGTTTCGTTTGAGTAAATACGCAGGCATGATTGGCATAGTAACAAGTAGCAACCATTTAATTAGAAGCGAAGTGATGCTACATGTAGATCGATGAATTTAGGTTAGGATTCCTTCACACTTCTTCAACTAACATGTTGCTAATACATGTACTTCGAAGTACATTGGTGGTTTCGTAACCACCGTAGTCGAGATGAAGGTAGGGAAGCGAAACCCCTCTTTCCCGGGCACCGAGAGTCTAGTCATTCACCAAATTTCTAAGGAGCTCTCACGCGACCCTTTGAACACCTCTTCGCCGACGACTTCAGGACCTCTCAAGAATGGCAGCTCACGCAACGTTCGGTTACTTCAAACCTGGGCTTCTTTCTACGGAAGGTTACTGCTACGGCCGTGCATCACTTCCTCCCAACGCTGCTCCAGCTAGCTCCGTCAATATGGATCGCGTCAATAGCGGCCGCTGGCGCGAGCTGTCGGACGCAAGCTTTCCTCTTCCAAGCTCTGATGTGTCATTGCACACAGTCTCTGCAGCGGAGGCTGCCTCTGGCATCGGTACTTACGTGGGCAGCTGTGTGTGCATTGCAAGGGCATCATACAACCGCGGACCAACGGCGCTGTGTACGGATATTCGTGGGACCCGGACACTAGTTCGGGTGTGCTCCACATTTGTTTCGACGGTGTTGTGGAACCTGTACACTTCCGACACACCGAGATCCAGCACTTGGCGTACGTGCCATATGCGTTGCGGCCCTGTATCGGCCGGTCGGCGTGTGACTTGATGACAGCCGAGATGCAGCATGTTCATGAATCGGCTCACAATCACTTTCGTGGCGTCATACCCGAGCCACGCGCCGATCAAAAACTATCCTGAGACCCCTCATTGACGAAACAAAAGCAATTCCTCTGTTTGACGGCTCCACCGGTTCCATTCGAGTGGTGAATACTAAATACCTGCTTGGGTTCATGTACTACAAGCAATGCGGGCGGCGAACACCACGTAATTTGGTGCTTGGTGATTCTGTTTTTGACGGCTCGGTGAGTGGGGTCAACACCACCGCTGACCCAGAGGCAGAAGCAAGTGCTGTTAGAACGCCCCCGGTGCCCATTGTCTCGCATGATCTTCTTAGCGATTCCGATGACGATGACGACCCGGTAGCGACCCCGGCAATCGCCATCGGGGCAGCCCAGATGACACCGGCTCAGCCGCTTATGGTACCGAGCGCCTCGCGAAAGCGCGCTCGGGGACGCCTCCGAGGATATCGACTCACTGATGGCGTTGCGTGGGACGTACACGCATAACCCGACGATGATCCGCAACATTGACCGGTTGATATCGATGAACCAGACCCTGGAGACGAACGCAGCTTCCAAGGTCTTAGTGTGCTTACAACTGACAGTCAAGCTCAATTTCGCCCGACAGCAATGAAACGTCAGATCCATCGTCACCTTGTGAACGGTTCGTACGCTTGCATGGGCGCTCAACTTCTGCTTGAAATGCTTCAGATGTCACTGCAGACGCCCGCCGTCATTCGTGGATTCTTCAGCTGGGATTTTGCCCCTCAAGGCTTATATGTTATGCACTTTGTGAGTCTCTCCGACATAGAGCGTCGGGAACGTCGGGCCGCAAGCGATATGTCGGATTTTTCGAGGAAGAACAAGTTACCTTGTCCTTCGGCAGCTGGGGATCTCGCTACTGTCGTCGATGCTCTTGGAGGTTTGGCCGCAGTCGTCAAAATTGCCTACCAGCCATTTCTCTCGACACTGCTTGAGGAGGCACAAGTTTTTATACGCAAGCTTTCACGCTCCACGCTTGGCAGAAACTTCGGAATCCCTGCAGCACGCAGTGAGCTCATTAATTGGATCGACGAACGTTTTGAATGCGTACGCTTGCTGCTTGCACAGGGCCACAGCAGCGCTGCACAGGTAGTACACTGTGCTTTCCGAGAGGGTGACGCATCGTTCTCAAAGCTGATTCAGGTGGTGAGCGAGTGTCGCCTCACGCACTCGGAGCATCAAATGGCTGCAGCGGCGGCAACGCGAAATGGACCGAGTAGAAACACCAGAGGGGCTCCACGGCAACATGAACCTCACCGCAAAGTCAAAGATGTCAAGCACGAGCGTCCAGAAATCACTGCCGACATGGTGCAAAGGGTACCTGAGCTCAATGGTAAGCGCCTCTGTATGAAGCATCTTTCCAAGATGTGTTACCCCAGCAGACGGGATGGCTGTTTCTCGCGCCGACGAGGCCACTTCCACCCCGACAGTATTCCTGCTTCAATCCGCGATCTCATTACTCAGCATTATGGAGGCTTCAAGCCAGATTTTGTGGACATCACTGTCGTACCCGATCAAGCCTGATGTTTTCTTGGCTCTCTTGTTGCGTTTAAGGAGCCTGCTGAACTTCCTACCCAGGAGTTTCAAAGTAGGTCACCGGTTCCAGTCGCTCCTGTGAAGCTGCTATCCGGTCCACGCGTGGCCGATGCTCATCAAAACAGCGTTCCCTGGCCTCAACGCACGGACGCTACTAGAGAGCCAATTTATTATCGATGGACGGAGCCTATCGCTGATTCACGGCAGGATTGGATGCGCTCCACGTTGTCTACCGTCAATAGTCCGGTGACAGCAAAAGCCAGTGGTAGGGCCTCGAGCTCTGCTGGTACTGTCAAAGCTAGTGGTAGGGCTACGAGCTCTGCTGGTACCCCAAAAGCCAGTGGTAGGGCCGCGAGCTCTACTGGTACCCCAAACACTTTTTGTACGACTGCGTGGTCAGCCGATACGTCGAGTGAGGGCGGTTGTATCGTAAATTCTCCTTCGGTGGCTGGCAACACCAATCGCACGGTGTCGTGCCGAGAAGTTACGCCATTGCCCTCTAAGAAGCGAACAATCTCACCAACCCTTGTGAATCCTCTCGAGGCCGATGAATTTAGAGACGGCTACGAGCCTACTCGGCAACACTCCAGGTTCGTCTACGAATGCTAGAGCATGCTAATGCGGTTGCACAAGGCCGACTTGCCACCCGACTCGAAGAGAGCGGATTGCAACTTTCATCAGCCGATTTGCACAGCACCAGACCTGTCAGTGATCGTGGTGCACAAGTGGATGCGGAGAAGCAGCGCGTGTTTAGCGAGTTCCTTCGTCGGTCTGGCATGTCTCTACCCCAATTCATTCGACTTCTCCGGGGGAGTCGGACAGCGATCCTCGCCCGAATAAGGCACTGGAAATTCCAAGTCATTCGCCTGGGTGGTCCTCATACAAGTACCGCGCAGCGTGGGAAGATGTGGTACGTCATGGAGTTATCCCGACGTGGGAAGATGAATTTCATACTCAGAAGATACCTCCTCCCAACCACGCCTCAGCGTCAGTGGCGATGCAATCGATTTTGAAAAGCATTCGCAAAGGTCAGGACCGGAACCAGTACCTCGTTCTCGATTTGGATCTACTCAACACTCTGCCGGGCATCACGTGCAGTCCATTTGGAGCAGCACCGATGGGCTCTTCGTGTCTTCTTGAGGATGTCCGGATGATCCATGATTTCTCATACCCGGTCGGGCATTCCGTTAACGACAACACCGTCGACGACGGAGCGGTCACTATTCAGTACGACGGGCCACACGCGTTGGCACGTCGAGTCCTGGAAGTTGAATCCGAATCTCCTGGTCACACCAAACTGCTATCGGGAGATATAAATGGAGCCTTTCGCAACGTTCCTATTCACGCGGATCATGTTGGCAGGTTTGCGGGGGTTATTCGTGAGCTGAACCTTCTTGTGATTGATCTTGCCTGCCCGTTCGGGTGGACACTTTCGCCTGTGAAGTATTGGCTCGCGGGCGGTGCGATCGCGCATCTGTACTCCACAGCTAAACCCAACTGGCCAGCACAACCAGCTCATGCGGCTCAGCCCTTTGACGCAAAGAAGTGGTGTGATGACCATAACGCCATCGAAGCAGACATCGGCACTCGACTTTGAGGCCGATCTTGCGCTACGCGAAGCAATGATCATGATCCTCGGTCCCGAAGCGATTAATGAAGACAAACTTACGACCTGGCAAACCACCGGTAAAGCACTCGGTCTGCATTGGAATATTCCGTTATCTTACGTGGCGATTGCCACCGGAGAAGATTGCGAAAGCCCTCTTGCGCGTCGAAGGCATGCTGTCCACTAAACACGTCAAAGTCGGATCTGGAAAAGCTTCTTGGTAGTCTACGCCACGTGGTGACTTGCGTCAGGTCAGCGGCGCTATTCTTTCAGAGGTTGACATTCTTGTGTCG
>JAAKBF010000305.1:0-85369 GCA_012656075.1 Phytophthora hibernalis | reverse complement strand
TCGATCGAGGATCCGCCGATCGACCAGCTGTTTCTCAAGATTGGGCGAAGTCGACATCGACGAGTGTACGAAGGCACCGGGAAGGATGGGTAAGAGCGGCGGCAGGTGACACGCAAGGCATCTAGCGGTCGTTTAGTGGAGTTCAGACTAAGTGTTTGGCTGAGATAGACATAACTATAAATCAGACTCGAATTTGCACTGAACATCGCAAGTGCCTTCCAGACGGGAAGAACATTGGCCCCATAAGGTGTTTGCATACTAGCGTTAGTAGATCTAGTGTTGTAGCGTAAGGATCGGATAATACATTGGTCGATCTTCCTACACCTAAGTCTCTATCGTTCTAGTGCATACCTCGATCGACTGGACTACTGCTTGGCCGTCGATCGTCTTCAAACTCTCATCAACTCAAGTCCCGCTATTGGAAGCGGCAAGCACACAAAGGAAAGGAAAAGGAAAGGACAGCAACGCCCACAAGGCATCCCTAGGCTTAGGATCAAGTCCAAGCCCTCGATCGATTCTAGACAACCCCGATCGATCCATATACTCGGCTGTAGCGTGAAGACTTCCGCGCTACTCCACCCCGTCCCCGCGTCCCGCCAGGACGTTCAAGACTTCTCGTCACTGCACTCTTCGGAGTCCCGAGAGAGCAGATCCAGCCCACCAACGGGTACACAAGGTGAGACCAAGTTCGGCAGATCACGGATCATCGGGGACCCTCTCCGTTAGTTGGTGTCTGGGCGCAGTGGGAAGTCGGATCTAGCCTTAACAAGATTTTGGCTGATCCCGCTACACCACAATCTTGTACTTTTAGATTTCCACCAGCAGTTAGATAGAAGACTCAGGTTTACACGAAGGGTTTTGTCCTGGGCTCTAACTCAAACAAATACAAACAAATACAAACATTTCCATTCTTTAACCATAACTAAAAGCCAATTGGGTCGTGTTCATCTCTATTGTGGAATAGATGCAAATCTAGGTAGTTATTCGTCGCTTAAGTTGCAGTTGAAGTCTCGTCACATGGCTGCTGTCACAAAATGTCAAACGTTTAGATATAAAACAAAACTCTCCTAACCCACATCGTTCTCGTGTACCTAACCTTAGTCCTGTCACCTCAAGCAACTGCGGTGGTTAGCGTAGGAGATATTAATCTATTACCACGTGCGTGCACGAAACGGACTTCGGCGGACGGACGAGCGACGAACCTTACGTGAAGATAGGACGCGCAGTGGGTTTGAACCACCAACCATCTGCTTGGAAATGCTGTGCTACTCGAGCCCGCCAGCATGTTTCATTTGATTCCAAATACACATCCTCCTGCATAAACATCAGAATAGTAATCGCAACTGCGATATGAATATTGGCTTCGTTTTCCCAAGTGTCTTCACTGTCCGGTAGGCCTTGCCAATGTACCAAGAATTGCTTCTATCTGCGGCGTGTTCGTTGCTTGACCAGCCGCTCGATCAGATGTAGGGCGCGATCGTCGTTGTCCGGGGAAAAGTGTACTGGAGATACCTTTGGCAATGGCCGGCTCAGGGACCCTGCTGGAGACTCGACAACGTGACGCAGCACGTCGACGTTGAAGCTGTTATGCAGTCGGCGCATGGTCTTCGGCAAGTCTAGCTTGGCCATGTTCTGGTTCACCATTTTGGTGATCTGGAAAGGGTCCACAAATGTCGCTGCTAGTGTGTCTTTGTCAATACGGGTTCCACGCGCTGCATGAGCGAGATGTAGGTTTCATGTGCTCAGGTACACCCAATCGCCTTCCTCAAACTGCACCAAACTACGGCCTTGGTCGTAATACGCTTTCTGCCGGACCTTGGCGTCACGTAAGTTCCTTTGTGCGGCTTCGATAATCTTCAGGCGCTCTTCCACAAAATTGGCAGCAAAATCATTTCGGGTCTCCGCCTCGACACCTGGCGTACGATCCACGCGACCTGTGTCAATTTGAAATGGCGACATTTTGGTCGAAGAGCTCACCAACGTCGCGTGAGCGTACTCCACAGTAGATAACACCTCGGACCAATTTGTCCCGTGCAGAGATACCATACAGCGAAGTACATCTTCGATAACTCTGATTTGCCGCTCAGTTTGGCCATCCGCTTGAGCACGAAATGCCGTCGTCATTCGTAGCTTGACTCCCATAATGCGCATCAGTTCTTGCCAAAATGAACCGGTGAACCTCGGGTCACGGTCGCTCACGATTGCAGCTGGTAGTCCATGGTTGCGAACAACTACATCAAAAAGAGAGCTGCGGACTGTGCACCTGTTGCTGTCGAATGTGTTGCCACGTACTTTGACCTCTTACTCAAATGGTCGATGCACACCATAATGGCGTCGTAGCCCGAAGATGCTTGAAGTCCTGTGACGAAGTCAATCCCCACAATCAGCCAGCATTCGGAAGGCACACGTAGTGGCATGAGCTCGCCGTTCCTTCGCAAACTGCTCGACTTGAAGCGAGCGCAGGTGGCGCAGCTTTGTACGTAGCGCTTGATATCGACCAGCATGGTAGACCAGTAGTACCATTGACTTAATTTCAATTGAGTCCGTCGGATACCCGGTGTGTAGCTACTGGGCCGTCGTGGAATTCTGCCAAAAGTGCAATGCGCAGGTCACCATAATCAGGAACACAAAGTCGTCGAACGGCTTCTCCAGTCTCCAGATAAACTTGGCCTTGTTCCCAGCGCAATATTGCGCCTGAAACTTTCTTGAATGGCGACGACTTCCTAAACCAGCGAAGTGAGAGTCGCGTCGGTATCCTTGCTTGAACACGCGTTTGGTGGCCGAGTCCAGATGCACGTTTGTGATGGAAATCGCTGCTTCACCCACTTTGATCGTCAGCACTTCGTGCGCTACCATCACCGGTGCCGCGACACCTCTCCCCTGGAAGTCGTTGTCCTGAAGCAAGTGACAGTCGGATTCGGAAGTAGGGAAAGAGAGATTCGATATCTTGTGGCGCCGCAACGACTTGCTGTCCGCAGTACAGTGACCATCGCACTGGTGTACGATAGGCTGTAGAATATCGGTCTGGTCACATTTCTCATTCGAAGCTTGGAGTTCCGCTGGTCGTGACAATGCATCAGCGACAACGTAAGCAGCTCCTTTCACGTGGTGGAGCGTGAACGTGAATTGCCCAACAAAATCCAGTCACCTCGCTAATTTTCCGGACACTTGAGGGTGTTGCATGAACCAGGAGCACGCTGAATCATCCGTAAAAACTCAAACTTGCGTCCATACAAGTAATGTCGCCACTTGGACAGGGCAAGCTTAATGGCGAACAATTTCTGCTCATGCACAGGCCAGTTGCGTTCAGCCGACGAGAGTTTCTTCGAAAAGAAGGCGACAGGCAAGTCATTTCCCGAGACTCGTTGAGACAGTACGGCTCCACAACAGCGATCTGAGGCACCTGTCGTCACCACGAATGGCTTGTCGAAGTCTGGAAGCTGTAGTACAGGAGCTTGTTGTAAACGGAGCTTGAGTTGCACGAATGCCCGCTTCTGCTCGTCTCCCCATGTTTTGCTTCACCAACTCACTCAGGGGCAGCATAATCTCAGCAAAATCACAAATGAATCGACGATAATAGCCAGCCAACCCCAGGAAGCTAAGAAGTTGCTTGGATGTTGTTGGGTCAGAAATTTCTCAATTGCCAACGTCTTGCGCTTGTCGACGCGCAATCCATTCTTCGTTACTGTGTGACCTAAGAAGTTCACAGACTCATCTCCAAAGACGCACTTTGATCGTCGTGTACAGTCGTTCAGCTCGCAAGACGTCGAAAACTTGGCGCAGATGCGCGCAATGTTCTTCCGCGGAGTGAGAGTAAATGCAAAGATCATCGAGGTACACCACGACAAAGGAGAACTTTCCAAACAAAAGTCGCATAAGTCGGGACCACACACCTGGCATACACTAAGCCCCATCGGAGCGACACACCAATGAAATGTTTCCTCGTCCGTCCTGAAGGCAGTGTACTTTCGGCTCGTAGATGCAACTCGCATCTGGTGGTAGCCCTGAGCAAGATCGATGGTTGAGAACACAGAGCACCCGACCATACGACCGAATAGCTCATTGATTCGAGGCAGCGGAAGTTTTGGCTCTTCTGTCTGGCCGTTGATGTAGCGATAGTCTACTACCAGTGTACTGTTGCCACTCTTGATCCATTGCGATGGCGTTGGCGCTATTCCAGTGGTAGTATCCTTTTTCGGGATGCCAAATATGTTCGATACACACGGTGAGTCCGATACTTCCAGCCAGCCTTTTGTAGTAGCTCACCCACAAACACGTCTAGTGCATCTTGCTCTGTGCGTGAGAGTCTGAAGGGTGCACGCGAAGTCGGTCGCGCCCCGGAGTTCATTGCCAGCTCAAATTCGACTGCACGAGCCTTGGGTAGCTTTTCCGGCAGTTGTTCTGGAAATACGTCTGCATACTCAACCAATAGAGCACTTAAAAAATTAGGCACTGGATTCACCGCCAACGACGCCGATACTTTGACGCGATACACTTCCTCGTATGATCCCAGCTGCATTGTCTTTTCGAACGTTGCTTGGCTGACCTCTTGTGGAGGTAGCCAATACTCACGAGGAATCGTGTTCGCCTCAAGTATGTCCTTCCACTCCGGGCTGCACTCGTACTCGTCCAAAAACGCTTGGTCGTCGTCACACAGCATCGCTGGGTCCACGTCTTCGAGGAAAATCCATCTTGTTTGCTGGCTGGGCGATCATCTTCCGTATCTGAGGCCCGCACCGCTGCTTCGAAGGCATCCATCTCGACTTGGAACGCGGCACTGAGGCTCAGCAGACCAGCGTCCAGCAGCATGTCGTGAGTTCACCAGTTGATGACTGGGTTATACTGATCGAAAAAGATTTGCCAAAAATGACATCACGTGTGGAGGGTAAATCCCACTTCGAGAATACCATGTCACGCAAGACGAACCCGTCAAAGCTGATATCATCTTTCACTTCGTTCACCCACTGCACCTGCGTCGTAGACCCATCAAAGCGCTCTGCCACTGCACGTTTGCGACGGATAATCTTGGTGCAGAGTCCTTTGCGAATAACATTATGATCGGCGCCGCTATCCAACAGGATCAAAACCTCACGGTTCCCCACAGCACCGTTCTTCCGCAGCAATTGGTGCCGACCAGAACCTCCGATAGCAGCGACGTTGATGGTAAGGCGATCGAACACCTCGGGTATGGCTTCTTGCATGTTACCAACTTGCTGTCGAATGACGTTACCCGAACGATCAGCTGCTGATTGCTCGTTTCTGCTACGCTGACGGCAGTTTGCCGTACGATGCCCTGGCTTCTCACAGAAAAAGCACAGATTGCGCTGAAAACACTCATCGCGGGATATGAATCTCCCCTGGCCAATTTACATCGGCTCTAGACCCGGATCGCTGCGTTGACCTTGTCCGCGATGTCCTTCGAATGGGCGTCCGCGAAAGCGGAGTTTCTTCTGACGAGCATCGGGGTACTTCACTCCAGCGTTGTTCTGCTGTCCTGGGTCAGGGGTCTGATAACTACCTGGAGTCTGCGGAGGTTGTGGAGGTACCTGCCCGCCTTGCGCGCCAGCGTATAGTCGCTGCAAATTAGCCCATATACAGGTTGTTGTGCAGCGAAATACGGGCGTGCACCGTTGGTCTTGGTGCGGTTGGAGTACGGGGGGCGCTGGCGAGCCTACCAACGAGTCAATAGTCATGCGTGCTCCCCGCCCGAGTTCCGACGCAAACAATTCATGTCCGCTGATGCGGCGATAGGCGTTCCGAACCTTGGTGGACTTCTACCACCCTCGAATACCCTTTCCAGTTTCGTCTGCGATTCCTCGAGCCGTTGTAGACGCCCAGCGAGCCCACGCATGAGTTCTAACAGCTCGGCGTCACCTCCCCCTCCACCATTTTCCTTGATATCAGGGGTATTGTCGCTACCTTTCGCGAGTAACGACGGTTGCTTTCTCCTCTGTGTCATTCACCATGTCAATCCTTTCGCGACTAGCTGGAGGCGCTACTTCCGCTACATGACTCCTTTCGCGACTAGCTGGAGGCGCTACTTCCGCTACATGACTCCTTTCGCGACTAGCTGGAGGCGCTACTTCCGGTACATGACCTTCAGTACGAGCGACCTCGTTGATGGTATCGTTCATTTGGGCTCAAAACCTGTTGGAAGCCACTAGGGCCCCTAACGCAGTGGGAAGTACGACACAAAAGATAAAGTGAGATTTAGAGTTCCGAGCACAGAGCTCGCCCTGCATCAGCCTATACCTACCGCCAAACGCAGCTGCCCGGTGCCTTCAAATCCCTGATCCGAAGCCGTTCTTCAACAAGACGGGTGTTGTTGGAATCTAGTTGTGTGGTTGATGCCAACGTCGGGAGGAAGTTGATAGAAGACGAAGCGACGTTGATTTAGGAAGGCTTGGAATGTGAAGTGGGTAGAATATTTAAGGGATCGGTTACCGATTTGAACTGGGTCAGGATCAGATTATAAATAGTCCCAACTGTGATATACCGGTACGTACACACAAAATGATAAACTCTGACCCACCCTGACCTGAAAAATAACGAACGGGTACCCTTCAATTAGAGAGTAACGTATTAGCAAATTAGGTAATTAGTAATAGATTAGCGAATCACGAATGCACTTAGTGTCAGTGACACAAAGTTAGTGAACACAAAATAGTACACGTTGTCCATTGGAAACATCTGCTGAAGGAACTTCGCAACCGCCGGCTCTAGTTCTTCCAGAGGAGGATGTAAGGATCTTGTCTTCGAAGTTGCGTGTGATATATCAACGCGGCTGTATTCGGGAGGGTTACTAGGACTCCTATCTCTTTTGAATTCATTCTACAACTTTCCGCCGTGAACACAGGTCCACTTCACGGTTACCTTTTTTGGGATCGGCTACCGGATTGAACTGGATCAGGGATCAGACAATACTTGGTTAAATAACCAATAGAATCTGATCAGAGACCCTGACCCAGAAAATACTAAATCGATGCTTTACAAAAACAATTTTGGTGCTCACTGATTGAACATGCTTTACTATTTAAAACATCGCATTCCGTGTCATCTGGACAAATTAGTATATTTGGACCAGTAAGTTAATGTAACTACATACAGCCTATCCGTGCCACCTGTGTGGTGAATTAATGTTGCCTCTAAATTGAGTGGCCTCGTGTGTTTAATGCCAGTGGATTCATGTAACTCACTGCGGCCTATCCGTATCCACTGCGTCAATTCGAGGCGTCAGGCCACAAAAAGCTGGTGAACTAATGTAACTCGCTTCAACCTGTCCGTATTACTTTGGTCATACGTTTTGTATCTCAACTATACCTGTTGTTTTCACTTAAATGGATCAAGCAAACAAGTAGTATCTTCTCCTCGTTGTGAATTCTACCTGGTGACACTCAGATGAGCGATACCCAGGATTCTAGTCCTTTCAGGACTACTATTCACTGGAAGGGGTTCCAGTTGATCAAATGCTACGCCCCCGATGTCAAGACGACATACTGCTGCAGCGTCTACCGACCACGACGTGGCAGGCCCGGCTGTCCTGCGAAACTTGACCTGCTCACGAATGGAGAAGTCAGAGAGAAGCAGTTTCCGCATTCGTGCAATACAGCTACGCGCCATCCCGGAGAAGATGCTATCAGTGAGATATCGGACGACTCATCGGAGGACTCGTCTACAAGTTCGGCACCGACGACTGTACCTGAAGAAGTGAGTCATCTGATGGCTACTGAGACCGACACTTTGGCGTTGTCACAGGTCTCCGCGACACCGGCTCAGGTTCGGGGACAGTTCGTGATTGGTGCTCTGACTCGAGGTCTGTCGCGGGAGCAGGTTATCACTCGCGTATACCGCACATGGAGTCGTCACTTTGGCGGGTCAGTCCACGACCAAGTTGAAGTTCCACCACTGTCGATGGCACGAGACGGATCCATGTTTTTCAATTGGGATTCACGTAATGGCCCCGAGCGTGTACTCAGTTGGGGTTATCCAGCGTTGATTCGCTTGTTGAGCTACGCAGACGTTTCGCTGTTCGTGGATGCAACATTCCGCTGCGTGCCATCATCATTTTTCAGTGCGTGGTAATTATGGTTTACGACAGAGGATCACGCTGTTTCGTGCCATGCGTGACCATGTTGACGACAAACAAAACGGAATGGACGCATTGGCATTGTCTTCATTTTCTGCAAGTGTTGCCGGAATGAATATGCACCCAGGCACAATCACGTGTGATTACGAGCTGGCTCTGATCAACGCGGTACGGGATCAATTCCCCGATCCTACGATCGTAGGATACTTGTTTCACTTCAAGCAGGCGATCCGTCGCCGAATGATGAAGTTGTACATCCCCACTGAGGAGATTGCAACTGCGATGACTCGCGGGCGGCTAGACTTGCTCATGATAAAGCCGCACGACGAGATTGACCCTCGTGGTATCGACCACGTGACTACCCTGATTAAGGAGTCTCTCGCTTCGAGAGATTATCGGTACAGCGATGAAAAGTGGGTGGATTTTGGGTTTATTTCCGCCGTGTTTGGATTGAAATGTTCCCCAAGACTCGGGAATGTGCGTGGTATCGACCGCAGGATCGTTAATCGCACCAACAACCCCCTGAGCGGCACAACCGGGAGTTAAACGGAGCGTTTCCGAACCGAAAGCCCAACCTGCCCACATTTGTAGGGGTGTTGGAGCGCCATGCACATACCTACGTCACACTCATTGAGGATATTGCACGCGGGTGTGCTCGCTCTCCAACGCACAGTGTTTATTTCGTGCCTCCTAAGTTTACTTTGTGATCATTAGAGTGCATTTCAAATGCTCCGTGTGCTTAGCTTCACCACTGCACTTGTTTTTGTATACTGGTACAATGATCTTGTGGCGAAGCGCCTAATAAGATTGGCGGACCGGCTATGAGAAAGACGGGGCGAAGATAAGAAAAGCACCACCGCCGATTCCGCTAAAGAAGCTTGGGTGCCTCACGGGGACTATGCGCTCACGTCATGGGTTGATGTCGAGGGGCGAGATCAAGTGAGACAAAGAAGATGGCACCGCAGATGAGTCCAAATCGACGTCGATCGGTGCGTCGGAATCTCCCGATCGACGATCGTGGCTCGATCGCTGTGCCAGCTGATCGTACCTCGATCGCCCCTCGATCGTAACACCCCGATCGCTCTTCGATCGAGGATCCGCCGATCGACCAGCTGTTTCTCAAGATTGGGCGAAGTCGACATCGACGAGTGTACGAAGGCACCGGGAAGGATGGGTAAGAGCGACGGCAGGTGACACGCAAGGCATCTAGCGGTCGTTTAGTGGAGTTCAGACTAAGTGTTTGGCTGAGATAGACATAACTATAAATCAGACTCGAATTTGCACTGAACATCGCAAGTGCCTTCCAGACGGGAAGAACATTGGCCCCATAAGGTGTTTGCATACTAGCGTTAGTAGATCTAGTGTTGTAGCGTAAGGATCGGATAATACATTGGTCGATCTTCCTACACCTAAGTCTCTATCGTTCTAGTGCATACCTCGATCGACTGGACTACTGCTTGGCCGTCGATCGTCTTCAAACTCTCATCAACTCAAGTCCCGCTATTGGAAGCGGCAAGCACACAAAGGAAAGGAAAAGGAAAGGACAGCAACGCCCACAAGGCATCCCTAGGCTTAGGATCAAGTCCAAGCCCTCGATCGATTCTAGACAACCCCGATCGATCCATATACTCGGCTGTAGCGTGAAGACTTCCGCGCTACTCCACCCCGTCCCCGCGTCCCGCCAGGACGTTCAAGACTTCTCGTCACTGCACTCTTCGGAGTCCCGAGAGAGCAGATCCAGCCCACCAACGGGTACACAAGGTGAGACCAAGTTCGGCAGATCACGGATCATCGGGGACCCTCTCCGTTAGTTGGTGTCTGGGCGCAGTGGGAAGTCGGATCTGGCCTTAACAAGATTTTGGCTGATCCCGCTACACCACAATGGTGCGCGTGCCCGGATCTCTTGGTGACTCAGGATTTCACCGTGAGTCCGATAAAGAAGAAGTGCAAGTGAAGATTGAACAAGGGAACAAGCGTCATCGGAGATCGGATTGACGACGACGCCGCTGAATGAAGCGTGATCCGCAGATCGGCAGAGTCCTGAGAGGAGCTCTGTCGACAGACAAGATATAGATCCGGATCCGGATCTAGAGGAGAAACCTCGATTTCCTCCCCAGGTCCCTTCGGGGACCCTCGCAGATCTCGATGCGAATCGAGATCTGCAGAAGAACACAGAAGACCAGGCCCTCCCTAGCCTTATGTGTTCTCCGCTTTCGCGGCCCCGGCCGTGTGAGAAGAGAAGGTCAAACGTGAACCTTACACTTTGTCCCGTCCGGGACTCCCGCGTTCCCGATCGCGAAGACCGAACGCCCTGCGTTCACCGGTGTCGAGACTTCCGAAGTTCCCAAGCAGATGCCGAAGAAGAAGAAAGGCAAGATGGCGAAGAAGAAGCTGAAAACCCCGGAATCGGACACCGAAGATCGGAGCGGAAGGAAGTTAAATTTGAGCAAGAACACGAGAAGATGTATCATGAGAAGGTCTTGCGTGACTTCTTATATCAGGAGCTAGGAGATCAGCTAACGCTGCTCCGACTGGCTGACGTCGATGAGTTGGAGGAGGTCCTCCGCGATCGCGAACGAGCGAAGAACAGACAGAAGAAGTCTGCGTTCGGATCCAAGTATCGGCAGAAAACATCGAATCCCGCACCGGCAACCCCGACCAAGCGAGCGGTACAAGCGATCCAAGCGCAACGTGCAGACTCGGGATCGGACATAGGGTCGGACGGGTCGGATTCGAAGGTGATCTATCTTGCTTCCGCCGAAGAGAGATCGATCCCGGCCGGAGAACCCCATTCGGCCCAGGATCCACCTCGACCGCCCCAGACGGCGCCCGATCGGCCTCTCCCGGATCATCGGAATCAAGTCCACCACGACGGACCGGATCGAGGGCGATGCGCGCACTGCGGGTCTCGGAAGCATACGGATCTACGCTGTTGGAGACGTCTCATCTGCCAGAAATGCGGCAAGAGGGGTCATCCCGCGGACCACTGCTTGTTCGTGTGCCGAGGATGCGGAGAGCTACATGACATGGGGAAATGCCCGATGGAGGAATTCTACAACCAGATCGAAGCATGCGGGCATGTTGCCTGAGACTGCTGAAAAGATGTTAAACTAGGACGCTCGTCGGGTTGGAATCCCGTACGAGCCAAGCGTTCTAGCTACTGCATCTATGCATTTTTGAACCAGAGATCGGTAGATCGAGTTAACAGTCGACCAGATCTACGCGGTAATACATATGATCTGCACGAGAAGCGAACTGACCAGGACTCGAATCTTCGTCGATCGAACGAGTTCGACCGATAGGATGCCGCGACTATGACCTTGGATATCCACTCCAGAGAGCCTAGAGGTTATTGGAAGCAACAAGAGAAGGAAGAGTGGTTTAGACCTGCAGATGGTTAGATTACTGTAGTTCTCCCAAATCCTGGAACTCCACGCGTCGGTGAACTCCACCGATCGGATGCGTCCATATCGCCCACAGATCTCCTACCTGGAGAATCTCGCGGATACTGGAAGCATCATGCGCCGGGAAAGTGGTTCCGACAAGCCAAAGTGACTGGCAAGATCAGCCGACGGTCGACCCCAGCGCAGGCAGCCCTCTCAGCAGCGTTGCACTGCCGTTGCCTCAAAGCTAATTCATGATAAGAAGAGCAGGAAACGACGCAGGTGCATCGTTTGATGCCGGGAGGATCGCTAACCTATAGAGATGACGACATTCAGCCTCACGCATAGTGTATGCATGTGCCGAGAAGTAAACAAAACGACGCCAACGACCTGGATGTGCCCAAAACAGTCATGGACTTGCTGGGATAAAGTTCCCAAATTTTAGTTTCCCCAAAACCTATTCACGACGAAAGCGAACATCCGCGCTAAACTGAAGGGTGCTATGACTGATCTACCTGAATGTACAGCAAAAACCTGATGTCGCCCGTCAAATTGTGCTGTAACCGCTGCCGCCGAGAGCTGTGGCCTCGCCAAGCTGGTGCAGTGCTTGATCTGATATTGTCGGGGCTGAGCTGATGCACCTCGCGGACTGCGCCATGAGGCTGCCGGGAATGGGTGAGCGAGCTGCTGATGGGCGTCCACCGCGCGGACAAGGTGACTGCGCTCCTGAACATCACCTACTCGCTGGTGGCCGAACTGCAGCTGGGAGCAAAATTGGTGCGGGAGTGGCGGCTAACCTGCCGCTGGATGAAACTGCTTCTGTTCCTGAACGTCGACCGCGTGAGCTTGGCGGTCGAGTCGGTGCTGCTGCTGGATGGTGCCGGGGCTGAGTTTTGTGCTGGACGGGGCCAGCACCAAGGCAATGGCAGTGGCCGACCTGCTGCAGTGCCTAGACGCTGGCGCGGGTATGTTGATGTAGATGCAGCAGAACACGGCCACTTAGTTCACTTCAGCGAGCAGCTGATGCTGCTACTACTACTGTTAGATTGTGCTGAGGAGAGCTACTGCGTGATACACACGCCATGTAGACATAGAGCTTCGAAAGGACGTTCAGATCTTTATACAAATATTTAGATATGTTAACGATGACTTCCAACTGCATTCTAACTTCGGTTCTCGTGTAAGCTTCCAACGAGAACAAAATAACTATGGGCACCTTGACCTATGCTTCGGACAAAAGAGCGAAGTTGAAGCATCAAATCGTGCGTTTGACATTGCTCTTAGCTCGCAAGCTACAACCAATTTAGCAGCTTCTTCAAAACAGAAAATAGTTCGCGAAGACAATCGTAGCCTCGGAACGTAGAAGATTGAGCAAAGACACCCGTCCTCCAAAAGCGTTAGGTGAATGAATCTTAGAAAACAGTTGTTTCTAGGGTCGCTTTTAGCTGGCTAAGGTTACCGGAAGGGTTGCTTATGGCTTAAGGTTGCTATAATTCCCGGACGGTCGTATCCAGAGTTTCTCCCAAAAGGGGACTCGATCCTTCATTAACCCTTTCATGGACAACTTGTGTATACTATGGTATACAAACTTAAGTCATTTACATGTAAAACGAATTTGAAATGCTTGGCTAGCGCCGAGGGAGAAGCGCTGCTACGTGAATATTATCTGCTCAAACCTGCGATTAGCCTAATTGGATAGATTCAAGTAGGTTGTTCCGGTACATGAAATGTAAATTGCGTGTGTACCGTGTATGAAACTACAATGGGGGATTATAGCTGGCCTGCTTAATTTAAATGACCCCCTCCGGCGAGTTAAGGTCACTGTAACCACTCTCCCAGAATCACCTTCATTGCGAACCTAAACTAGGGATCCCCATCTTCTTACATATCTTACCAAAACAGATATCGCTTCCACCCAGTCATCGCCATTCTTTTTGCATATGCATACATCTATTTAAACGCACCAGTCACCGACAGCGAGGCTATAGAAATTTCAAGGCACACGCACATCATTCTGATAGCCCCTCATGCGCACCAGCTTCTTTGGCTGGGAGGACAAGCAGCTAGTCCAGATTGCGTTGGAGTTTGAGAACGACGGAATACGAGTAACATAGGAGTACGTGGAGCGTCGCATGGCGAGGTCGAAGAGGACAGCCAGTCAGCTCAGGTTGCGGCTTGTAAGTCTCAAGCGCACCTCAGCGATGGAGCCGCGAGACGAGCGTAATGTGTTCCCGGACGTCGGCGTAGAAATTGTCAATGTGCTGGCTCAAGTTGCACTGACGACAAAGGTCAGACGGTGTATTGACGTCAAGACCCGTGCTGAATTATGCGTGCTCGCTACACGGCAAATTCGACAACATGCCGACACATATCTACTACTTCGAAAGGTGATGATGAAGGCCGCAGATGTGCGGGACATGCCACTTTGCGTCAGTTCGTCACCGCTCGTATGGCTAGCGGCTGCTCCGTCAGAACCCTAGGACGTTGCTGAATTGGTGTCATCGTCGGACGAGTCATCACTGACAGACCCGTCCGAGGGTCG
The DNA here is from genome assembly GCA_012656075.1 of Phytophthora hibernalis. Taxonomy (NCBI): domain Eukaryota; phylum Oomycota; class Peronosporomycetes; order Peronosporales; family Peronosporaceae; genus Phytophthora; species Phytophthora hibernalis. Next base: position 71,358 of record JAAKBF010000305.1, on the reverse strand, counting down.
GAGCGTCACCATTATGACGGGTCGGTCTCCACGGTTCAACTCCTCGGTGTTACCCCACTTGGTTGGAATCATCGGACAACTTGCCGCGAGGGGTCAGATAGACTCGTCGTTCTACCACGGGCGGCTCGTTCGCTAACCTTCGTCCGCATAGCTGGCATTCGCGCTTGAACAAACCATCGTGGCAACACTCTGCATACGCCAATGCTTGCCATTTTTCATACTTGGCCGAGCTCAGCCGGGTGTGCCCTTTGTCGCGGAAGGTCGCCTTGTTGTACCCATAGCAGTATAGGCTCGTTCTTCGCGCAATAAGCAACCTTCGGAGACACATTTGTTAGCCGAACCACCGTGGGCTGCTCCCGTCGGAACCTCGTTACGGTGGGCACTATGTTCCCAACCCGTCGGATCCACACATCATGAGTACTCAGACGTGGTTTTTGTCGAGGTAACTTGAATTCTTCCCACTCGCGTCCATTGATCGTCAGATCCTCGGTCGAGCCTCCAATCACTTGCATGCTGTATGGTTCTTCTCCTGCAGCGTTCAGTGACCACTCGTTCGACGCATGCCCGTCGTCTAAATACTCGTCCGAGTATCGGTCATCATCGACGGAGTAATACCTGTCGTCCGAGTACTCTTCAGAGCATCGGTCATCAACGACCGAGTAAGATTCGTCATTCGAGTATTCGTCAGTGTATCGGTCGTCGTCACCAGAGTAATACCCGTCGTTCCAGCGCTCGTCAGAGCATCGGTCATCATTGCCAAAGTAATACTCGTCGTCCGAGTACACGTCAGAGCATCGGTCATCTTCGACAGAGTAATACCTGTCGTCCGTGTACTCTTCAGAGCATCGGTCTCAACGACCGAGTAAGATTCGTCATTCGAGTATTCGTCAGTGTATCGGTCGTCGTCACCAGAGTAATACCCGTCGTTCCAGCGCTCGTCAGAGCATCGGTCATCATTGCCAGAGTAATACCCGTCGTCCGAGTACTCGTCAGAGCATCGGCCATTATCGCCTGAGTAATAACCGTCATCCGAGATCTCGTACGAGTATCGGTCATCATCGCCAGAGTAATATTCTGAGCCATAGTCCTCGGTGTCGTCACATTCGCTACTCTGCGTCTCTGAGTACCCTCCGCGCAAATCGACCGATCTTTTCACGTTCAGTGCAGCTACAATACTTGCCAACGCGTCGGTAAGCGTAACCTTCGGTCGGTACTGACTTTCATCCCGACGGCGATTCTCGTCAAGGTAACGGTCGTCTCGGCGACGATTGTCTTCTCGGCTTCGTCGGTCTCGGCGATAACTATCCCGTGAATTATCGGAGCGCCCATTTTCGCGTCGGTGTCCATCTTCGCGACTCCGAGTACGTCGGACCGAGGTCTCATGTCTCGAATTTTGTTCGCGGCGACGCAGGATGTCATTAATCGTGCCCTCCAGGTCGTGAATGTCCTTGGCACGGACATGACCCAAGCATTCCAACCCTCGGTCCTCGCACGAATCGAGAATGATCGATATGGTCCTTGGTTTCGCGCCTACCGTGCTCAAACTGCACTTCAGCGTCGCGAGCATAACCGTTTAGTCGGTTGAGGTAGTCGCAGACATGCTCTTTTCTTCTCGCTTTGCCAAGAAGTACCGAGTCTTTGCAGACTGGTTAAACGGGAGCAGTAGTACTTGACGAACGCATAGGTCAACAAATTCCAAGTACTCCTCGTCTTGAGCGGGAGCTGTCGGTACCAATGCAGAGCCCCGTCCTGGAGACTCAGCTCAAACACCATGCACCATTCGTTGGGCGGCGTGCGCGTCCCTTTGATCTCATAGATGAAAGCTCGGAGCCACTGTATGATCTTTTCACCATTATTGCGGAGTCCGATGTACGGCTTGATATTGCCGAGGGTAGATGCGTGACAATTTTAGGTCTCGGTGCCAAGACCCAACTCTCGGATTTGGCGCGCCCACTCTCTCGTTAGGTCACCCCCGTGGTCTTCAACGTCGAACGAACCTTCGTCAGACGAGTCGTCGCGAAGATCGTAGTATCAACAAGGCGTCCGATCTACTTCTAGACACTCTATTGGCGGATGGGGTATCTCTATTAAGAGGAGGCCGGCCCCACTCGACCGAGGATTCGCATCCTCGGCTATCACCGACGACCGCATATCGTTGGCTCCATCTTGATTGCCCCGTGAGCTGGTTCGAGACCAGCCACTTCGTCCAATTCCTCGGTGAGGTTTCGCGCGAGCGACTTCACCCCTCCGCTGCGTCCTGCGGATACCACATCGGCTTCCAAAAGCTCGGTCATCGCTGCCGTCTCTTTCAGGTTATCTTCTTTATCTTCTTCATTGGCATCAGAGTAGTACATATGCTCGTCAAATTTGTCCGAACTCTCGTTGGCCGGCACCAACGTACTTAGCGTCACGAACGGCGAACTTGAGCGCATCGAATCCTCGGTGCGCGTCCGACTTGACTTCATCGGCGTTTCTGGTCCCGCTGACTTCACTCGTTCCTCCATTTCTCTCTCCTTATCTTATTTCTTCTCTTGAATGCTCGCTAGGGTAAAACCAATATACAACCAATATACACAGAAGATCACTCCCGATCCCGGGTCGCGGCACTAGTTGTCTTGTAGGATCACGCAGCAATTCTCACTACCAAATGGTATGAGTCCCACCAACAACACTCGCTTCCCCTTGTCAGGTCAACGAGCGTTGGACCTAACCTGAAGACCAGGAACGGTCCCTTACGCCGGGTTGGATGTGACGTTATTGCGTTTCACCGAAAGGCACAACGTCGGTAATCGGGTGACCGAGCTGTGACCGCTTGGCCCCAAAACCCAACACCACAGTTTCTACAATAGCATAAACAATATGTTGAGCATTCATGAAAAAACCTACCACGTTTGCTGAGGAACTTCGCAGCCAAGATATTGTCTTTGAACCGAAGAAGAAGAAGTTTATGAGTCTAACCTCCAAGAAAACAAAGCAGCATAACTATTAGTGTGAGACTTAATATTTAACTTGTATATGCATACGTACCTTCTCCGCGCCCCAGTTGAGACTTCGCCTGGGTGCAGAGGCGATGATAACCTCTTCAGGTTCCACGTTCTCGCATGCCATTCCAAATGTAGAATACAGGCCACACTGGTGGCAACTTGAGTGGCCCTCGATTCAGGTAGAACGCCAGTTTTTTAATATTTTAGAAATCGATAGACCTGTTAAATAAGATCTATTTGTGGGTTTCAACCTTTTGCTTGCCGCTTCACTGCTCTTCTTTTTCTTCTGTTAAAAGTATCCATCCTCAGTGTACTTATTCTGCTGGTGTCGTGCTAAATTGATACTGTAGCGTACACTTGACTAGCTTGGGTACTGGTTCATTCGTGTTGATTGTCATCATGATGCTATGCCAAATACACAAGCAGATTCCTTGAATTTTAGCTCGTGGGTTCCGTTTTCAAGCGCTTGCGATTACCAGGACTTGGAATTTTCCTGCTGCGTAGACTGCTGCTTGTGTTAAAAACAAGCAGCAGTCTACGCAGAGATAATATCACTGATATTACCTCTCTCTCAAATGTGATCTTGTTGCGTAGTCGCCCTAGCAGTACTGGAGTCACTGTAGTCCAGATTCTCCATAATGTCGTCAATGCCGTTGTGGGATATGGTGTCCATCTAGTAACGCATTTCTGCCCCCTAGCTACAAACTCAATTGTAAGTGGCGGAGCTGTTCTCGCTGCTGCTGCTGATTCTAGGTTTTGTCGTCGTCCTTCGCTGAGTGATTGTCCCATCCATTGGTCGGTCCATTTAGTCCATGCTGCTTGCGCTGTTGGACAAGCCCAGAGTATATGGTCGATTGTTTCAGTTGTACAGATGCAGTCGTTTTGTGGCACAGTTGTCTGGTCACCATTTGTGCCATAGGTTTAATGCGCCGATTGCTGCTCGATAGATTGTCCAATTCTGGTAGTCAGTAAACCCTCCATGTTGGTCCCACAAATTGTCAGGACTTTGCGTCAGTGCTGCTTCCCCCAAGTTGACGTTATCGCCCGTTCCGTTATTTTCTCAACGATTGGTTGTAGGTCGGTTTCCTGCAATTGTCGAAAGTGTCGTGATCGTTGTCCTTGAAGATGTGCTGGGATGTTCTTGGGCATTGTCCATCTGTGTGTTGTCCACGGATAGAAGCATGTTTGCGGGCTGGATGCAAATACTTTGCCAATAACTCGTTGACAAGCTTGGAGTTCTTTGGTAGCCCTCGTTGGTCGAGTAGTTTGACTCCGCCCATGCGATTTTCCAAGTCCACCCTTCATTGTGCAGTTCTAGTCGTAGTACTGGTGAGTGAGGGTTCATCGTTGTCGTTGCAATCATACTGCCCTCGAGAATTGAATCATTGTTCCACTATAGTTGCTTCTGGATATTCGGGAGTGATATAGGCGTCGCTGCGTGTTCTGGTTGTTCCCACATGTTCCATGGTACACTGTGAAGCACGTTGCTGCATCTTTGTCGAACTTGTTCTTCTCGTCTTCCTCTAGCGAGTGATTTCCTGGTATTTGGTTTGATTTTAGCACCGTGTTCTCCAATTTCAGTCTGTGTTGTCATAGCTGATACCTCGATATCTGCGATCCGACATACTGGAATCGCTGAAACGTCTTTTTTCCGTAGTGGTCTCCCGTGTTTGTTGATGATGTTTGCGTTGTTGTTCCATGGTGCTTGTAGTAGAAATGCCGCATGATCAGGTAGCATAGCTGTTCGTGTAACGCTTGATAATCTGAAGTAGATGGTGTCGTCAGTGAGCCAGAAGCTGGATGCGTGAGATGGGCCTTCTACTAATACTTGTTGTAGTTGTTCGTCGTGGGCCTCGTCCCGATGTAGTTCTTGGGATTGCGCCTCCCACAATTCTAGCTTACCTAAGGCCTGTGCTGAAATCGTGAGTCGTCCATTGGTTTCTTTTGTTGCGTTGCTGATCATTTTTCTCGAAGTCGGACGAAATGCACAGCATTAGTCCGTTGTTTCCTCGCCAGGGTGTACGAGAGCGTGCCATGCTTTCGTATATGCGTCTGCAGGTGTGTGTAGCCATTATCCCGCCAAATTGCAGCGAGGTGCCTATAGTGTCCTCGAGATATCCTGAAGTCCTAGTCCTCCTGCTGATTTGGGCGTGAATAGTAAAGCCGTGTTAATTTTGTGAGTGCTGGATTCTGTGCTTGCGGATGCTCTCCAGATAAAATGCTTCTGTAAGTTTTCGAGTTGATGAAGTGTTGCTTTTGGTGGGATGAACGGCTTGCCGGTGTAGATCCATTGTGCAGTCGCTGGATTACTGAGATAATTTTTCCGAAAGACCAAATTTACGGAGTACCATGAGCATGAAAGTTAGGTCAAGTGTGTCGTGACAACTTCAACTGATTATGATTTTCTGATGGGCATCGTTGGGCCACAGTAAGTAGCAGCTCATAGCGCTTGTACGGGATGGGGCCTAGGCGCGCGTGCAACACGCTCCACGACTCCTTTCGCGGTGTCGTTGTAGAACGACACACCTCGTCCCCCACTGTCTCCATGAATCGGTACTGGCGGAAGCACCTGCGACTGCGGACGTTTGCGCTGGTTGCTGCATGGGGATGATGCACGAGACAACCTCCCTCGCAAGCCCGAGATAACCATCAAGAGTGCGGGAGTCCTGTACCCCATCCACTCAGACGTCATGGTTCCAACGCAGACGAAGACACCTGATGGCTGTACGTTCGTTGTCACGTTTATCGACGACTACTCACGTCACTATGGATGGTGAGAGTTCGCGACGGATCATAGCTCGAGGCACAGCGACATCATTCCCGCCATCGTTATCTACATCATCGATCTCTGCCATGAAGTCATCCGGGCTAGTGGTCTCCATGAACTTGACAGTGCAAACGATTTGCACTTTTCCGTGGCCACATTGAGCACGCGGTATCCTGTGACACCACCCTCGTAGCCCATGAATCGGCACTTGAATGCGTTGGCATCCAGCTTACGGCGCTTCTCGTCTGCGATGCGCGCGTAGCCGAGTGCACCAAAAATGTTCAGTTTCTTAAACTGAGGTTTCTTCTGGTACACTATCTTGTGCGGTGTCTTCACAGTCACGGTGTTGGGAATCCTGTTGATGATCCACGCATACGTGCTGACTGCTTCACCCCACCACTTCTTGTCGATGCCCTTGTGATAGAGAATCAAACGAGCCATCTCGAGGAGGGTCCGGTTCATGCGCTCAGCCAGTCCATTCTGCTGAGGCGTGTACGGCACCGTCTTCTCATGGCGGATGCCTTCCTTGGTCAGGTACTCCTTGAAGAGTCGACCCGTGTATTCTCCGCCGTTGTCCGAGCGGAGACGCTTGATCTTGTATCCAGTAGCGTTTTCCAAGTCGGCTTTGAACAACTTGAACTTCGCCAAGACTTCGACTTCTTCTTCATGAAGTACACCGTGACGTGACGTGAGTAGGTGTCGATAAACGTGACAACGAACGTACAGCCATCAGGTGTCTTCGTCTGCGTTGGAACCATGACGTCTGAGTGGATGGGGTACAGGACTCCCGCATTCTTGACGGTTATCTCGGGCTTGCGAGGGGGTTGTCCTCGTGCATCTTCTCCATGCAGCAACCAGCGCAAACGTCCGCAGCCGTAGGTGCTTCCGTAACCCGCGGCAACCCTTCTGCCATCGTAAGTAGCTGCTCATAGCGCTTGTACGGGATGGGGCCTAGGCGCGCGTGCAACACGCTCCACGGCTCCTTTCGCGATGTCGTTGCAGCACGACACACCTCGTCCCCCACTGTCTTCAGCTTGTAGACATTTCCACAGCGCTTGGTATCCATGACGTTTGCGTCGCCATTGTGAAAGACACACTTGTTCTTGCTGAACTGCGCGACAACGTCCTTCTCGTCCAGCTTATGAGGCTTCCATCAACCTCAGGGATGTATAGAACATCCGACAGCGTGACAGACGTCCCGTCCATCAGCTTCAACCTGACGGTGCCCGTTGCAACTGCGTCTATCTTCGTACCATCCGCGATCGTGATGCGGACTGGCGTCTTCAACTCCTTCATGGACACGAACTTGTCCCGGACGCTGGTCATGTGCGAGTTTGCACCAGAGTCGACGAGCCACTCAGTCTTGCTCATCGCACTCGTTGCCGTGAACGCGAAGTCGGAGGTCCCTCGCGACTTGTCCGCGTCCCTCGTCGGCTTTCTTCTTGCGGCTCTCCGTTTGCTGGTGCCCAGGCTTCTCGTAATAGAAGCACTTGCCCGTGAACTTGCGCTTGCCGTTGTCCTTCTTGGCCACAAACGCCTTCTATTGAGCCGATGACGTATCATCCGAGGCTTCAACACCAGAGAGCTTGGATCGCGTACGCCAACGTCATGTTAGGCGTATTCTCGAGGACGGTACTGTTCATCCGGTACTCATCCGTCTGACTACCGAGCAGCAACACGAGATGTCGGGTCTCATCCAAAGGCTCCCCGATCATCTCCATTTGCAAGACGATCTCTTTGAAGTGGTCCACGTGAACCGCGAACCGCGTACCGGACACCATCTTGAAGTTGTGCAACTTCTTGGTGACGAGGAGTCGGTTCTTCAGCGTGTTCCGGTTGAACCGCTCCTCGAGCATGTGCCACGAGTCGACAGCCGATGTCGCTCCACGGATGTAGATTTGGTATATGAGACTCACGTCTCCAGCGATCACACCAAGGGCTTTCAGATGGTCCATCTTCCATTGTGCCGTGGAGCGATCGCTCACCGCGTCGAACTCTGTCTTGATGATGTGGGCAGTAGTCCCTTGCGCGAGAGATTCATCCTCATGTTGAACTCCCAGTGGAAGTAGTTGCCTTCCACCAGTTTGACGGTGTCAGCGTAGCTTGGGCTCATAACCAATTGCGAATGTAGACGTAGCTTGGAAGTCGAGATGAGGGTTAGGAAGGAAATCCGAAAGTGAGTTCGATTGAGTTAATTATTATGGTCTACCTGCATCTCCTACAAATGAAATGCACTTACCGTTCCCTCTTAGTGCGCGGCCAAACTATTTGAGGCGCGGCCAAACGATTTGAGATATGACCCAACGATTTGGGGCGGGGCCAAACGATTTGAGATACGGCCCAACGATTTGGGGCGCGGCCCAACGATGCCCATCAGAAAATCATAATCAGTTTGAAGCTGTCAGCCAATCTCGATACCGTGTTTGGGGTAGCCCAGCCAATCACCTTGCAGCACTCGTGCTTCTTCACCAATCAACCAATATACCGCATGCCCCAGGCTACATCAGTAGCTGTATACACGCGCCAACGTAGGTATCCAGAAAGAGACTGCGAAGTGTCAATCGCAAAACATGGCCCCAGCCTACAATCTATCGGACGTCAACTCTTCTAGCGACGAAGGTGCGGATACCGAACAAGCAGATGCTGATTCGACCGAAGGAGGGCATAAACACGAAATTCGTTTTCTTCTGCATCCGGCAACCCCGATTTGAAGGAAAGTGTAAGCCGAGCTAGCCAGACGCCCAACCTAGCCCGAGCCATTCGTGAGGTTTGTCGCTCGTCTACGTCAAAAGAATCGACCCCACCGTCAAATAGCCCAGGATGGCGGACACCTCTCCGAAACGCCGGACGACCCCACGCTTCACGCCGCAAGCGTATACCGACGATCCTACGCTGCATATAGACCCACCCCGTGCGACTGCCGATGCTCACGAAGTCTACTACAACCAGAACCTGAACGTGGCGATCAATCGCCTGGGAGGGAAAGACCTACGCGAGTTCTGTGACCACACAGATACCATGGCGAAAAGCGCCCTGGATGAAAACGGGAAACGTTCGCCGTCGGAGGGCAAAGACGGACGGGTTTCTACCAACATCATTCGCGAAGACGAAGCGCGTCCACGCGAAGCAAAGACTTGACGAAAATCAGAAAGATATTGATGCTGCCGCGGAGAAGCAGTCTAGCGCAGGTACCGAACTCATCGGAATGTTTCGGCTGGTCCAGAAGGACAGTGACCGTAGAACAGATGCAGAGGATCGACGTAGGCGTGATGAAAGAGAGGATATACTTGAAGCAGAAAGAGGGAACACCTGGAGAGCGACCAGATCCGTAACGAAGAGAAGGATCTGCTGCTTCCGCAGGCACAGTCACCCCACATGACTAATTTGCGCTGTCAGTGATCCGACCATCGGCTGCAGCCGCAGGAAGCGAGGAGGTAGCGTCCGGAGGCGGATCCAGGGCGTCTGCATCCGTCATCTCTTCTTTGGTGCTACTCAAATCTTCTCCCTCAGGAGCGCTTGTGATTGGGACCTGAAGAGTCGCGAAACATTTCCATTAATTAAACCCCATAGTTAAGCATGACTACCGAGTCGGTCAGTGCTGGCAACGGGTGTATAAAAACGTTTATTCCGTAAAACGCGTAATAACGCGTCATTTGACTGTTTATTTGATCGGACGCGTATAAACAGAGGTCCATGACCGTTCATTCAAGTGGCACAGTGTACCCATGCGCTCAAAAATGCACCCATTCAGTCCGTGGAAGTCCCACATCTCACGGTGATATCAAACAACTTTTACGCGTAATTACCACACTGAGTTCGTAAAAATTGTTAGTACACGCTGTCTAAACTGTACAAACAGTCCAAACTGTTTAAACGTTTTTAATCGTGCTGTCACTACCAGCACTGAGTCGGTGGATCGATATATGATTAAGTACGCCAGGATATTAGACAACAGAGGTATTATGCTGGCCAGGGCTGTAGCTTTACGCTTTGACTTCGCCATTTTCTGGGCTCAAAATGAGCAAGACGCTGCCTAAACTTCGCTCACATGTATAATAAATGTTCAACAGATATTTGATGTCCAAATTGATTCCGCGAGCTTGTTTACGACTTGTCGGTTGACGATCGCTGTCATGACTTTCTGGGTCAGTCGGCGAGTTCTTGGTGCGACTGGGCCAGTCTCTCGAGTTGCTGGGATCGGATCTCCAGCAGCCGCATGGATCTCGTCCTGTCTCGGGAATTCTTCTTCTTCAACTGGTTGAGACAGCGCGCTTAGCGGTGTCGAGGGGGATCGCTTCAAGAGACAGCGGAGCCGGTTCCGGAGATAGCGGGCTTCAACCTGCATCTCAACAGGAGGTGACGGAGCTGTTTCCGTGGTCTTCCTCCTCTTGGGAGACGACTCACCTTCCACCTCTGCTTCCTGTACCATGGCTTCCTCCATTGCTCTATTGAAAGTGTTCCTGGTTGATTGCGGCGGCGTCACCGTCGTGCTCTGGCTGAAGCACTCGGCCATCATCACGTGCAGCTGCGCCGCGCTGCTGTCCTGCCACTGCGCGCAGCTTTCGTGAGTTGGTCGCTGCGCATGACGGCGTCCACCTGCAGTTCCAGCGACTCATTCGCATTGATCGCACCCGCCACGACCCCCAAGCTTCGTGCGTCCGCCACCGTCTGCGCGTCGTCGAACAGCGCGCGCAGCTGCCGGAAGCGCAGACACAGCAGCTCCCGACTCGCAGCCGCGCTCCACGCCGCGTCCTGCCGCGCGCGCTTCGCCGTGCGGTGGATATTCGCCGCGTCGTCCGTCGCCATTGAGCTCTTCAGATGGTCCACCTGAATTTTAGACAATATCCACTGTTTCGTTCCGTCCTCAAAATAAACTACCGTCATGCTTCCCACTTCAACCCCCTCTACAATCGTATCCTGTAGAAACCAAAACCTCAGTCAAGACATCTCGTTAAACAAAATCTCCCTTGCATTCTCGTTATGGTCCGCCCTGAAATATCCGCTGACCCCACTCTACATGTCGCAAACAAAGCTCGCCGATTGAGCTATCATTATCGTTTCCGGCACCAAAGCGCACGTAACCGTCCCTCATGGACCGGTCGCAGTGGAAGCGCGTGGACGTCGTAGTGCCCGCCGGGCCTCTGGACTCATCGTAAGCAAGGCTCCTACAGGCGAAGGTCATGTGATCGTGGACGGTTTCCGCCCCGTAGGCGCGGGCGCGGCCGGCGCGCTGGAGCAGCAGGGCGAGGTGCGGTCGCAGTCGCTGCTGCTGGGCGTGAACGCGCACGACTTCACGGACGCGGCGGCCGCCTGGAGCTTCGAGAAGATCCGCGAGATCCTCGTGAGCACCAGCGGCGCTGAGCGCGTCGTGCGCTTCCTCGTGCCGCCGCCGCCGCCCGCCGTGCAGTTCGAGGAGCTGGCGGCGCACGACGCCGCGCGCCGCTTCGCGGACGACTACGCGCTGGGTCGGGGAGCTCGGCTCGGGCACGTTCTCGGTGGTTAGGAAGCCACGCACAAGGAGACGGGCGAGCGGTTCGCCATCAAGTGCATCAAGCGCGCGCAGCGTCGACCGACGACCTGCGCGCGCTCGTGGCCGAAGTCAAGATCCTGCGCGAGATGCAGCACCCGCACATCGTCAAGCTCTACGACGTGTTCCAGGAGGAGAAATACTTTTCCTCGTGACCGAGTACATGCCTGGGGGCGAGCTCTTTGAGCGCATCGTCAAGAAGAACTTTTACTCGGAGAGAGGCCCGAGATCTGGTCAAGGTGCTGCTGGAGACGATTGCTTTCTGTCATGACGCTGACGTGGTGCACAGAGACCTCAAGCCCGAGAACTTGCTGCTGAGCAGCGCAGACGACGACGCAGACATCAAACTGGCCGACTTTGGGTTTGCCAGAAGTCGGCCATGCAAACTGGAGATGCAGGACTCGTCACGGCATGTGGCACGCCCGGCTACGTGGCGCCCGAGATCTTAATGTCCAAGCCGTACGGGAAGGAGGTGGATATCTGGAGTATCGGCGTCATCACGTACATCTTGCTGTGCGGCTACCCACCCTTCCACCACGATAACCAGGGCGTGCTCTTCCGCCTCATCAAGGCCGGACGCTACGAGTTCGACTCGCCCTACTGGGACGACGTCTCTGCGGAGGCAAAAGACCTCATCAGCAAGATGCTCGTGCTCAAACCTGCGGACCGCTCGTCGGCGCGGCAGCTTCTGGAGCACCCGTGGATCGCCGGCGATGCAGTCAAGGACGTTCAGCTCACCACTGCGCTACAGGAGCTACGCAAGTTCAACGCCCGTCGGAAATTTCGTGCTGCGGTTAGCACCGTCAAGGCCACAATTTCGCTCACGAAGGCGCTTACGCTCGGCAGCAGCCCGCGTAGCAACAAGGACAGCGAAGATGAAGAAGGACAAGGATGCTCTGAGTGTGCCTTCAGTTGCCGCGGCAAATGCTTCAGTTGTGCCGCCCCGGCGCCCCAGCTGCTCAGTAGATAGGACCCAGAGATGGCTTCGCATTGTCGTGGACAGCAGCACATAGCTAGATCATGGCGCTGTTCTTACGTGTGGAGCAGTCGAATACATACTTCAAGACTTGAAGACACCGCCATTGCTGCGGTAAGAAAAAGAACAGGAAAATGAAAATGACTTGGTGTCCGTGATGTCTTGGGGCAGTGTGGACGGTGTGCGTTTCACGGGGTGGACGTTGAAGTGGAGTCCTGGAAATAGTTCGGATCGGATCGAAGACGAGAAAAGGTAAGGTGCTGGTCATGTTCGAGGACAAAACGGTCTGAAATTGGCGTGTGAAGCTATTGAACTAGGTTCGGTGAAGCCTTCCAACATTTCCAACCCATTTGCCTGTGAACTTTGCTTCTTCGATCTCATTGTGTCCTTTTCCAGCTAGGTGGCAAGTGAAGAGGAGAGCTGGTTGATAGGTATTCGTCCCTACCATGTTGGCGATGTTTTCGACGATGAAGCCTGCAACTTCGGCCAACGAACACTTGATTTCGACGCCTGGGAGCCCGACCGGGACATTCAATGAAATGCCAGGCGGTTTGGTCAAAGCGTCCAGCATCGTTGTTGCTGGTATGGACATCACGTCGTGGCTGGCCGTGGAGGTCACTGTTCCTGCTGGCCCACTCGGAATTTTGCTCGACGGAAGCTGCACCGAGGCAGCTTTGCTTGACGATTTCGCTCCCGTGGCTCGAGAAGGCACGCCTGGTGCTGTGGAAGCGAGTGGAAAGGTACCTCATGGCAGCCTTCTAGTCGGAATGGACAAGTTTGACTTCATGGAGCAACCACAGAAAAATCTCGCTGAAATCGGCGTCATTCTGCGAGAAGCTGCCCACCTCAAGCGTCAATTACGATTCCGAGTGCCACCGCAGAACTATCAAAAAACTCCAGTAGCTCTCGAGAACGACAAGTTAAAGCTGATAAGTGGTGCGTCAAGTAGTTCCACGAGCGTTGTGGGGGCAATGAGGCCGGCAAGCCTACAGGTGAATGGTCTAGCTGGATGTGGGGTGGCCTTCGAGCTGCAACCACAATTGCTGCTCCAGCATCTCGTGTGACAAACCCACTATCACCAGCTTCACAGCCAGCACAAGAACCGACAGCACCAGCACCAATGGTGCCTCCAGCATTAAAGCCAACCGGTAAACCAGCTTCTTTCGTGCGCGTGACGGGCTTGGAGGATCGCTCACTGGAGGCAGGCAAACATCCATTTGTGCCAACCGCGTCCGATAAAGTGGTTAGCGTAGAAGTACCACCTGGTTCACTCGGTCTGCACCTCGATGGCAGCGTTGCAAATCGTGCCGTGGTGCTAGGCTTCATGCCGCTCTCCGATGGCTCTCGTGGTGCACTAGAAAAGAGTGGCAGCCTGACTTCTGGCGCTGAAATTGTTGAGATCAATGGAGAAGACGTTTCACAGGTATCTCTTGCAGGAATTCGTGAGCGACTAGGCCGTACAGTGGTGAACCGCGTCGCATTAGCTTCCGTCTGCCACCTCCGATCAAGCTGGTGGTTCCATCGGTGCCGGACGCTTCCTCGTCGCTTGAAAGTTCGCCATCACCAGCAAGTCGTCGGGTATCCGCTGCCAGTATGCAGCGCATGAACCTTCTCGCGGCTTCACAACCCACTTGCTCGGAAGATCCGGAACTACGCCGACGTCTCGAGTTTAGCTTGGTCATGAGCTTTGATCGCAAAGAGCTCAAGTACAAAGAGTGCTGGTTTGCAGTTCACACCGAGTGGATGAATCGTTGGGCGCTTTTCGTGGGTAAGGAAGGTCCTGAGCCAGGTTCCATAACGAACCACGAGCTATTGGAGCCTGGGTACATGTCTGGTGAAGACCCAAACCGGACTGCATTTGTTCGATCTGGGCTTGCAGTCACGAAGGACTTTCGTTTTGTGACTCAATGGTCTGGAGTGTGTTGGTGGCTCTGCATGGAGATGGCGGTGCTCCTCCAATTGCAAGGTTTGTGCTGGACATCTACTCAGAAGCACCTGATGATATTAGCGGAGTACTACGACGCCAAACCTCAAGCCGTTGGTCTTGCAACCAGTCTTCGTGAGAAGTGCCAAGTCGAGAACAAGTAAACACCCCAACCAAATAATACATTCATTTATTCAGGCTATCCCAAAGTGGATTCCATCCGGGCGATTGCAGCATCACGCTCGCGCCGTGACCTCAGGGTCGTTCTTAACATAGGTAGATTCGTTGAATTGGTTGAACTGATGGCGTAAACGCTCGTCACATAAAACTCGCATTCGGTAGCACGGGGTTGTACGTACACCGACTTCTGACGGCTGCAATGAATCGGTGAGCAAAGGCCAAGTGGGAATTTCGCAGCAGCGAAGTTCACAATTGCTGAAAAAGATGATTCCTCCGCAATCGTCGAGCAGTTTGGGCCCCGCCGTCATGTCAACAACGCCACTGGCTGTGGTGGTGGTGGGTCCTTCACCCAGCGGCGACGTCACCATCACCCCAGCGTCGCTGTTCCCGAGTGGAGCGTCGACGGTCTCCCCTTGACCCAGCCATCAGGACAGAGCATAGCAGATCTGGGCAGATCGCAAGACAGTAAGGCTACGGAGGCGTCAATCAAGCATCATGGCCCCTCCTGCTGGCTCAAGACACGACCACACCTTCTTCGGCTGGCCTAACTCAAACTGCGGGGTTTACCAGCCTAACGCAGCGTGGTGCGAGTACGGGTGAGTGCTACTTAGACGGGGTTTTCAAATGAAATACGGTGTGAGCGCTTAACGTGACCGAACTACTGCTCGTTTAGGTCAAGAAGAAGATTCTGGCTGCACAGACAGACAGGATGCACAAGAAATAGTGGTCAAAGCACAACGTGCTTTGACCACTGGTGGGAGAAAAAGAAGGTGGAGCGCGAAGGAAAAGAGATAGAGGCTCCGTCATCACCTCAATCAGGGAGAAAAATCCTACAGAAACAAAAGTTCTTGAGCTTCGCGACTTCTGTATTGCCAATATTATCAGGGGTTACAAGAACAAAAAGAAGGACGTGCTACTATCATTGATCGCTCAGCGGATGAAGAACAACAAAATCTACGGCCGCATATTTCGAGCCAAGATGAATGACTGCGACGAGCCTGAGGCGAAGCAAATTCAGTGTCCGTTCCGGCTCGTCAACATCCTGTTTTCAAGCAGCTTTGCGGCTCGTTTTGTCGCCCTTTGCAACCAGCGTACTCGTGTCGACCTCGATGCTGCAATCTCAGCGGAGGATACGTTTTGGGATGACGTGCTTGCTTCGTTTCTGGATAGCTCTTCTGTTGAGGAGTATGAAAATCTGGTTGCTGCTCGCCCCGCTTTGGACCCCACCAGTATCAATCCATCCCTCGTCGTTCGACACTCAAAAAGCAGCTATGCTAAATGTGGGGATCGTCTAATGGCGCATATCGACGCGCTCATATACGATTCACTACGTCTGGTACAAACGGGGAAGACTTTTACAAGTATTGCGAAGGCGTTTGGACGCTCTCTATATTCATTTGCACTTACAAAGTGTGAGCTGGTTGGTCCTGTAAATCGTGATCTTCAAGAAGGCGTTTCCTACGAGAGCACGAATAACTCCCAGCGTGAAAACAGCTCGGAATCGCACCACAAGAAGAAGGGCGATGAAGCCGATGCTATTCGAGAGTTTGGGAAGCAGGCGTGGCGAGAGGCCTTGGCAACACGCAAGCAGGACACGGAGGAAAAGAAAATACGATTTCTGGAAGAAAAGGAATCACACCGGATGCAATATATGCATCAGAGATTGGAGAGAGATGGGAGAAGTACTGCGCTGCAAGACTACGCGTTTGTAAACGATCACCTCCGAAGCCTTTATGCCAAGCAAGAACGAGAGTCGAATCAAAGAATCCATGATGACATTGAAGATGAAATCACGACTTTGAAAGCAAAGAAGCAGCGACTGGCGGACGCACTTTAATACGAAATTCGTACATGATTCAGTTTCTTAGAGCCATCCCTCCTTAATATCTACTCGATAATGTTAGCCCTGCGAACGAGATTGCGGTGGGGCCTGCTAAGTGGCACGTTTTGACGAGCCTGTCATGTAAATCCGACACTCAATAATGCTGAAGGCTTCTGGTTCCAATGGATCGCTCGGACAGTATCCCATCCGATTCTGGTCAGGAGTCGCAGCGTTCTCTATCGCCTCTGCTACCACAAAGGATTCTGGTAGGTCAATACAATAGTTGTGCAGTCGTGCCATAGCCATTAAGGCCCGACTAGCGTTTCTGAGCTTCATTTGAAGAGGAAACTTCAAGCATCTCCACTTATTACTGTATCTCCCAAAGGATTGCTCGATCTCGATTCTCAACTGACTGAGATAGAAGTCAAAGGTGTCGTGTGTTCGGTTGAGTCTACCCGCCCCTCCAAATGTTGTCAGCATGTGCTCTGAAGTCGTATAGGCCCCGTCTCCAAGCAAATATCGGTTATCACCCAGCTTTTCCACATAGGTGGCCAATTGCGTCCTCGCAAAAGCCCACAGATCACTTGAACCACCAGGAGCAGCGACAGCAAAGAAAATAAATCGGCACAAATGGTCACACACAGCTTGGATATTAAAACCCATGTGGTAATAGTGACCGGAGAAGTAGGCCCGAACGTTTCCGCCTGAGTCCTTTTGTGATGGCGTGGTTATCTTGACAAGCATTCCGTCCACACAGCCAACACAACCATCCAGCACACCTTCAGTGCTCAAATTCTTAAAATCATCAGCAGCCTGGTCAATCTCCCTTGCTGTTGTTGGGAGAACT
Source organism: Phytophthora hibernalis (assembly GCA_012656075.1). Taxonomy (NCBI): domain Eukaryota; phylum Oomycota; class Peronosporomycetes; order Peronosporales; family Peronosporaceae; genus Phytophthora; species Phytophthora hibernalis. The sequence continues at coordinate 54,331 of JAAKBF010000305.1, read as the reverse complement.
ATTTCCAGCTCCGGGCTGCTGAGAATCGCAGAAATACCCTTGTTCAGACAGCGATAAAATGAAGGCACACTAATTTGAGCAACTTCACGAATGTCCACATACGAACCACCAGCCAAGTAGCGCAGCGTGCAATGCAGCATAATTTATTCGGAAATAGGAGCCACTCCAGTTCTTCTCGTAGACATCACACCATCGAAAGCAAGATAGGGGCTTAAAAGATTTAGCAAGTTGCAAAAATGATCTTCATCCATGCGATAGGTTCGACCAAACATATTTTCGCGCCGCAGTGTCTGTACGCGGTATCTCCATATTACACGCTGGCGAGCATAAAACGTGTCTCGGACGTTAAGCACAGTAGATGCTCCGCGGAGCACATGAACGTGCCCTCCAGCATGAAGTCGTCGTCCGAGTCGCTGCCACTGTACTCGAAGAGGTCGTCGTCGAGGTCACTACTGCTATCGATCAACGAGCCCTCAACGGAGTCAACTTCGCTGTCCCGTTCCATGGTTGGGTGCGTGCCGATCGCTTGGGGCGGGAAATATGACGGACAAGTGAAGGAGGGGCGTTCTAGGTTCATTTTTCGAGGTTTATTCTCAACTGAAGACTGGAGCGGTTTTACGGTACAACCCGCATGTCTATAACACATTTATCCATGTTGTACGAGCGTTGTCGTGGTATCCCTGCCCCCATACCAAATTTAAAAACTGCTAGCAGAGGGCGAAACCATGCTCGCCTTTGGCGAGGTGCGCGATGCCACGGGCTAGACGACAGGGTTGCACACCGAAATCAGGCGACTGAAGCTGCGGGGCAATACGTCGCCCAGATAGCGGCGTCAACACATCAGTCTGACGATAATGTTACGGTCAATGAGCGTAGTCATCTTAAACAACTGCTTTTCAGTAGCGATAATGATCCTGATGATAGACATGAGGTGGAGTGGAGAAAATATTTTGTTTTGTATTAATAATGTTTTAGTCATGACTTCTCATCACAGGTCACGGTTACGAGCAAACTTAACGAGGGAGAGTGGTTGAGACCAAGCATGAATTTGCGCTCAATCTACTTCTCTTAAGAACGCCCCTCAGACGATTCGTGGGCATGGTGAACTATTACCGCGATATGATTCCGCGCCGAGCCGAGATGCTCAGCCCACTGACACATTATCACCGTCCTACCCGTACAAGTGGACAAACTTGCAGCAGCGAGACTTCAAGGCAGTGAAGGCAACATTGGCGGAGAAAACGCTGCTTGGATATCATGAGCCTTTAATGTGTATACGGATGCCTCACGTCGACAGTGGGGAGCCGTAATTGGGCAGACCAAACCGCCCATCGTGTTCTGGAGTAAGAAGTGCAACCAAGCGCAGACACTATATCCTGCAAACCTCTTGGAACCGCTGAGCATTGTGCTGCTGCTCAGAACGTTTTTGCAGTCTACTGTTGGGGACAGGAACTACACGTTTTCACTGATCAGTTTAATCACACGTACTCGAACTTCCATGACATTCACATGATGAGGTGGCGGCTCGAAATTGAGGAGTTCGGCCCCATCATGCACTATGCACTGGGTGCTAGCAACGGGGTTGTCGATGCACTTTCACGTTTACCTACTGCTGAAAGTTCCGAACTGGTGGAGCGTGAATAGAAGCGAAAATCGGCTTTAAGCATGGAGGAGAAGCAAGTGATGCAAGCCCCGACCTCAGTGGTGGACACAATTACCGCTCAGGACGAAGCAGTGGAAATCTTCAACTTGAACATGCGAGAGCTAGCGCGCGTTCAACGTGACAATGAGCAACTACCCAAGGACGAAGAACAAGAGATTGGTGGCGTGAACTTCTGGGTGGACCGATTTGTAAGAAGATCCTTGTGTCTTAAGCACTTCGTGACAGGATGATCGTAATGTACAACGAGTGGCTCATTCATCCTGGTGCGAGCACCATGACTGCAACGATGCGTCAACTCTTCACATGGCGTGGACTGACGCGCGATGTAGAAAGGCATGTGAACGGTTGCATTACATGCACGAAAAACAAACACCTCACGACGAAGTACGGCAAAAGACCGATTAAGGAGGGGTAAGTAGATCTACTTGACAAGCTTAATACGAACGGAGCGGTGATGCCGACGTGTCGTCTTCCATGTACGAGGAGCTATCGGCAAAATCCTAATTCAGGTGTCTTTTGTGTAGCAAATCACACGGATAATATGGCGCTACTAGGCGACCGTCCTTTGGTGTTCATTTCTACCTCAATATCGCTCCAGCACTGGTGCTACAGCTACACACTGTGGGGAGTAATACCTACAATAATAAAATGTTGGGGCTGTTGGCTCTTTATTGCTGTTGTCAACTTACGGGCGAACAGAATCTCGTTGCTTACAAATCCCAAGTTATATCACTTTAACAGGTTTTCATTTAATATAGAGATTTGTAAGGGGATGCCAGCGTTCGTATAATTTGGGCATCTGCTAAAAGTGTTTTTGTATGTGAGCCACCCTATAAAGTGCAAAAACGCGAGTGTTAGCGCATGACAGCTCTATCTCAGCGCGTTCTAGAACGCGTGTCAAAACCGCACCTTAAAATGATAAAAATTGCCCAAGTAACGGGAACTCGTACGGGTGTTCGTATACTTTTGGCCCGGAGTGTAACCCTTTCGCGAGGAGCAGTTATAAGCTCTTGTATACTATACTATACAAAGTTAAGTCTAATCAATGTAAAAGGGCACTTAGCAGGTACCCATACATTTTTGGGTACAAACACGCGCCTTAGGTGCTATCGGAAACTCGCCTCATACAAATCCCTAGTAATATCATTTTGAGCCAGTTTCAATTAGTACAGCGTTCGTATATTTTGGCCACCTGCCAAAACGGTTTTTTGTATGTGAGTATTAGCCCATAACGACTGATGATTACCGTGTTCTACACAACATGTCAAAAGCACACATCTCAACTCCATCTAGAGGCTGAGTTATTAGCAAAAGTAGGGGTGTTCGCATACTTTTGGCCCGGAGTGTACATGTAATAGGCACAGTTCTTCGATTAAAAAGTATATGTGACCACACCATTCATCGCTTAAGTACGATTACAAAATTTCTCCTTCTCATTCCAGAGAGGTATTAAGTTGGCCAGGGTTCTCTGTACCTCAGCTAGTGCTACATTGACCTTCACCGAACCTTCAGCAAGGTATTGCTTGCACTCAGTCATATCGACAAGAGCATGTATTACATGTACACTATTAAAGCCAGAGAGATGTCCGTGAAGACGGCCGACCTCAAGTCAAGTGGGTAGCGATTGTATATGACAGAGCAAGCTACTGTACCTTACGCATCTCTGCCCTACGTATTTTGCCGTGGGCTACTACTAAAACAAACTAGTTCTACGTCGTAGTTGATCATCGTTTGCTTCACTTTACATATTTGTTGGTTCGAAGGCCTGAAAAACCTTCGTTTCCACGTCGGGTGTACATCGTGCCAACAGGACTTCATCCACCTACTTTTTCTGGAAGTACCGGTATATTGGTAGAGTGCCAATATCTAATCTTGAAGTATGTCGCACCCGCCTCCTCACGTTCAACTCATGCTGGAGCCGCCGATGCCGAACTGCCGCTTAAACGCCGATATGATTCCAGGGTCGGGCGGGTCGTTTGCAACCGCCCGACCCTGGAATCATATAGTTTGAAACGAGAGATGTAGTTGGGCGGTAATGACGACTTGAGCTGCAGGTTTCCCAGGACAATGTTGCGTAGGAGGGCAATATTGCACCGTTGTTGATGCATGTCAAGCTCGCGCAGCCACTCCTGAAACAACACACCAGTCATCCACGTCTTCTTATAAACCAGAGACCAACACTGGTCTTCTGGTTGTGGTGCTCCCTCTACTACCTAATAATCCTGTTATACCTAATAGGAAGTGCGTCCACGGGAGGTATTAAGTTGTCCAGGGTTCTCTGTAAACAATTTGGCAGGGTGTTAAAGTCATATCAGTGATATGATATCACACCGTGTGCTATCCCACTGTACTGTACCGTATACGTATGTGACCACACCATTCATCGCTTAAGTACGATTACAAAATTTCTCCTTTCATTTTTTCTCATTCCAGAATCCGCTGGCTCGAGAAAAGATGATCAAGCTCTTTTGTGCTGTCGTTGGAGCGACTGGAAGCGCGTTCGAGGTGGAAATCGACGCGGGTGCATCAGTATCAGCGCTGAAGAAGGCGATCAAGGACGAGAGCGAGGACATCACCATTCCTGCGAAGAAGCTGCAGCTCTTCCTGGCCAAGACGACAGCCGGCGCGTGGCTGCAAGATGTCGACCTAGTGTGCTCGAGCTGGAGGAAGGGAGGATCCATCCTGACGTCCAGACGCTGATCAAGGGAGAGAAGATGAGGGCGACGTGGACAATTGGTGACGTGCTGAAAGAAAACAAAATGACCACCCCACAGTCGAGACAAGTTCACGTGCTGGTCGTGGTTCCGAAGAGGAGTCCAAATGACCTGTTTGTTGAGAACGATTCGATATCGGCGTTTCGAGAAACTGCCGCAAGCATTCACCGAGTGCAGGTTCAAATGCAGGTGCTGCTTGAGCAAAATAAGGCTAATTTGACACACAAACCAAATTCCTTCTCCGATGGGGCATTGGGTCAAATGGAGTCTGGAAGATTGAAAACGGATGGCATGATCATCGATGCTGCACCAATAGAGAACGAAGAAGCATTTTGGCCAGAGGCAATTCAGATTCTAGCGGATGCTATTCAGAGTGAGGCTGCTTTTGACGCGTTTATTACTCCTTTTTTCAGCGACGTATTAAGCCGTTGTGGTATGGTATTTGTCAATAGCGAGAGATATCCATGGTTGTCTCAGTCTCCGCTTGTTACCAAGAATACAGATCTCAAACCGGATGGATTTGCGACCCACCGTGGAATGTTTCGTGCCAAACCGGTACCGGACGATGGAGTGCAACGCCAGAATGGATTTCGATTTGGAGTAGCAGTGGAAGAATTGTTCGACTGCCTCATTTTGTTCGAAAGCAAGCTCACTATAACGGATGCTTCGTTTGGCCAAGTGGTACGATATCTGCAGTATCTTTGCCCCAAGGAGCTAGCAAGCGCTATTCTATTCGACCGCCGCTCCTTTTGGTTGATCAAAAGCCACAGGTCTGTTGTTACCAAAGTTCGAAGAGCGAAGTGGGTCGATAAGGGCTCGAAAACATTGTTCCAGAGCTTTATTACTGACAACATATCTCCATGGGTGGCGCACTTAACCAATGCCTGCACTTCATTGGGTGTTGGTGTGGTGGAGGGCGATGCATTTCTCGGCCGTGGCGCTCATGGACGCGTTTTTAAGGTAACTGGGCCAGGTCAGAAGGTTTTCGCGCTGAAAATCGTGGAGGAATGCTCCGTTGGACGTCTTTATCAAGAGAAGAAGGCCTTGATGAAAGCCCAGCCCACAGGATTGACGATTACTCCTGTGCGAGATGTCATCGAAAGCACTGATGGTAGCGCGGCCTTATTGCTGTCTCCTGTTGGGAAACCTCTGCCTCGACCAACGACACTAGAGGGAGTACGGAACCTCTTTGGATTGTTATGGCAGCTCCACGCGAATAGCCTGGTCCATGGAGATCCTCGCGTGCCGAATGTGATCCTCATTGGGGATACGCCCCTCTGGATTGATCTCGTGGAAGTGATGGAGGCTACTCCCACTTTGAAAAAATGATGCTGATATTCTCGCACGGTCCATCCTAGGTGTCTCTCGGGCCTTTGAGCTGGACCCGGCAACGAAACAATTGATCGATAACTATGGCGAAAGCGCTACGCCAGAGAATCTTGATCGTCTGGCCGAAGCAGTAAGCTTGGTATTCCCAAATTAGCTGCAAATCCGATTCAATGGTTTTCATTCGCATGGCAATGGGTGCAGCTCATTGACCGAATGGGGCGTCGCCGCTGTGCACACGTTTGATCTATGAGCACTTTGCTGGGTTGTTGGCAGCAGCCAGTTATTCTGCTGTGCTTCTTCCGCGATCTGATAAACTTCGCGCGATAGCACATCTCTGTTTCAGCCAGCACACACAAAAAGTTAGTCATACACCGCCAAATTACAATCAGAACGCGTCTACGTACGGGTGGCGTCTGTCAATGGCTGTGATCGACTGCACTCCATCTTGGTCAGCAACAGCAAGCAGTCCGTAGGCAGCCATCGCCCTCAGAAAAACCGACAGCTTCTTGAACGAGCTATGCTTAATGTTCAGCGACACCCCGACACGCAGCAACACATTCGCTTGGAACGAACTCGACAATGGGTTTCCCGACCGCCTCACTCGTCCGGAAGTTCTAAATCTACTGCTTTCAAGTGCATGCGCTACCACCGAATCGAGCGTATGCCGCGAAGTTCCATGGGGGCAACTTGCGCCCGATCTCGATTCACGCCGGCAAGCTGATCCAGATTCATTGGTTAATGATGTGTTGGAATACTTTAGCACCATGACGTATGGCACGAATGTCAAGGCCAAGAAGAAAAAGAATCGCAAACATGTGTACGAAAGAGTATTGAACAAGTGTAGTGGTGAAGTCTAAACAGATTGGAGACGTTCTAGGAACATCTTCTATCAGCGGTGACGCGGAGGACGTTCCCGATTTGCGTTTCTTTTTCTTCTTGTTGCTAGTCGTGGTGGTCTCGCTGCTGGTGGTGAAAGTCGTGGTCGAGGTTGTAGAACTTTGCTCCGACTTGGACTTGGACTCAGTCGAGGACTGTTTCTTCTTGGTTGTTTTCTTGCACTGCTTGTTTTACCGAGAGCGATGTGGTACACAACGAGCGCCAGAATGCATGAAATATAGTGAACGACAGATGCGCTCAGTACAAGCCGTAGGTCGCCTGCACCACGGCACAAATTTGAAAAGTCATTGGCACGAGAGCGTGCATGGCCAATTCCACCTTGCTTTCTACCAGGAAGTCCTTGTACTTGGCAGCCTCCTGAAAATTTCCATTTCCACCTCCGCACAGACGGCCCGATCGGATACAGAAAAACCACAAAGGTCTCGAGAGGTCTTGAACCGGTACACACATTCGCACGAAACAACACGAAAGGTTGGACACACAGACCATCCCCCAGTCTAGCCCACTACAACACGGCGCGTTGTGCGGTCAGTGTACTCTTCAAGAATGGCTCCTGGGCCGCCGCCGTCTTCAAAGATGCACTTCGGGCAGTTTTCAGTCGTAATTTTGACGCTGCTACTGGAAGACTTTCAGTATATTGAGCTGCATCTTGCCCCGACGGCCCCAAAGAAAGCCGTCAGAGGCAGTGGAGTCATGCAGTCAAGCGACAGACTGATAAGGTATGTAAACACGCTCAAAATGGCGACGTAGGAACCCCTCCAAGCAGAAGACCGTTCGAGAGCTCTGACGGCGGCTTCTGGGAAAATGGATAACCACAGCACTGCAAACAGCGAGCGCTTCAAACGCTGCTGGTCGGAGGTTCCGTCATTACTTCCACTGAATGTAAAGAAATACAGAACAAAAACCGCAATGCCGCCACCACAAGCAGTCCCAATGAGCTTGAGGACGAGCTTGTAATTTGTCCCAGAACCTGTACAGCTCCGTGGGTGATGATAATAATCATCCAGCGAGCAGGGCTCGGAAAAATAATGGCACGTGTTCGTGCGCCCATCTGGAAAAAATGTGACAAGGCAGATTGACCATTTGAAACCATCACAATCCGTCGGAGCCCATTAGACTACCATCTCGGTACATCCAATGACCATTCTAAACCATCTCCGAGAGAGCCGGTTGATGTCATCACTTGATGTCTGTACGAAGTATGCGCAGCAAATGTGTATATCCGGAAGAACAAATCAAGTGTGTGCGAAGTCAGGTCGGTCGCATTGGAGCAACAGCAGTAACACCTGGAGAATGAACTGAAAGACGTGTATTACAGGCACATGCAGAGGTATCGGTAGCGTAAGTATTGTAAGGTCCTTTTGTTCACGAAGCCGGGGCTCACAGCTCCCGCAAATATCTCGAACGTCAGAAGAATGTAGACACCGCAATTGTAGTTGTCTGTCTGCAAGCCTAAAGTCGAATTGAACCCTTGGACTCTGTAATCCCTCGTCAAACCACTCGGTATCAGGCCCCGTAGTTTTTGAGCCGCAGCACGTACAGCGAGCTTGTATGACGACTCCATTGGGTCGTAGAGGAGCAGCGTCTTCTTCGAGAGGTCGGTCATAATGCTACACTAGTGGTTACCGTTGCAGTTGACAGGGATTAGAACGCGTTCATCTGAAGCTCCAAAAGACGGCAGAGAGCTCAGTTTCATCTGTCACTATTTCGTAGCCGTTGGCGCCGTTGACGACGCTGATCATGTTAGGGCTCACTGAGATCACGTTTGGAATGCCGTTGAACATCTTCTGCATCAACGTGACCATCGTAACGTCGCTAAGTCGACCTTTGGCAGCCAGATCAAGTACTTCCATCTGTACATAGCATCATTCGACAGTGTGAGAATAAGTGCAGCGTTAGGCAACATAGCGAACTTTACCTCATTTGTCAGCAGTCTAAGGCCCTGTAACTTGGAGCATAGGTCTGGGTCTTCTTTCGTGTAAAAGGCGGCGTCAATGTCTAGAGTGAAGACCACTGCGGAAGCCCACTTTTGGGCGGCTTCGATCTCCCGGACTGTCGTTAAGGCGCGGTGGTATTGCTTCATAGTGGCGAGTGTACTGGTTGTAAATATACCAATGGTAGGTATATCTACAGCGACATCGCGTTCAGCTAGGCCTGCGTGTTTCCCTTGCAGTCTCGCCTCTTTTTCATCGCATTTCCGAAGCAAATCCTTCGCAAAGACCCTCACTACTTCGTCAGCTTGTATGATGGGTTTGCTAGCTGGCCGTTTTGTTAGTTGCATTGCGACGGGAGGCTTCACCTTCTTCTCGAATACAAACACTTTGAACTTGCTGAGTGTATCTGCTGCAGATCGGTATGTCGGATCACCTGCCAATATATCAGCAATGATGGCTACGTTCAAGTTCATGCTGTGCATTTCGGAGTCCTCTTGGGCCATTGCCACTGCCAAACTCTCTTTTTTGGCTATGGAGGGCTTGATTTTCGGGCGCCCTCTGGATTTTGGCGGCGAACTGACTTGAAAGTTGTCGTCATCTTGCGCTAGAGGCACTAGTTGCAAACCAGTGTCAGACGGTTCTTCGCGTAACTCAGAGGGTGCGGACCCCACTGCTTGTGTTGCAATGACCATCTCAGATGGTGTATTGACCTTTTCAGATGGTGACGGGCTCTGACGAGATGGTGCAGTCTCCATTTCAGGTGGGCTTGCCATGGGCACGCTAGTCTCCACTGTAGCAGGGGTCGGTACTTCCTGGTTTGTCTGCGGCACGAGCTCCGTTGCCGGAGGGTCCGTCCATGTGGGGTCCTTCCCTGGTGGATCTGTCTCTGGTGGTCTTGGCATTTGAGCTGATGTGTCTTCTTCACACTCACCAACTCCAGTGTCGAGCAGCACTTCCGACGACTCCTCGTTTGTGCGCCATGCTGTCTCCCGGTCAGCGCTATTACCATGGTGTGCGATGAGTTTGGCTGCCAGCTCGCTCTCCCCACGCTTAAAGAGTTTTCCTATTTGTTGAAGTGCCTGTAGTGCCGCGCGATACTGAGGCATACCCATGCCACTCATAGTCTCAGCAATTGTAATCGCGGTCTGCTGAGCTTCTCGATACTTTCGATTAGAGTCCCACGGGTTACTCTCATCCCGTAATACCTTTCCCACCGCAAACGAACCGACCGACACATTATCAAGGAGGGAGCATGTTGAATCGAAGCCAACAACCATCTCGCCGGTAATAGCTGAGTAGGAATGACGACCTCCATACCTAGGGCCTTGCGAAGGTAAAACACGTGTCTACAGGGTAGCAAACGGGTCGTCATAAAGAGGCACGAACATTCCCAGTTCTGCTTACTCCACACCAGGCTCATCAGATGCGTCGTCGTCATCTGCCATGTTTTTGATAGAAATTATCCCAGGTACGGCCTCGAAGAACGAGTAACGCGCACGTCCGCTGACAACGTACGTGTACTGCTCGTAGATAAGCTCACATGCGTGCTCACTCACGAGGTTTGCTACGAGCATCATCTCGCGATCGTACTTGCTGTTGTGAACAGTACAAATCTTGGCTGAACGAGCTACAAAGCTGCGCTCGTTCCGACTCTGGTAGCACATGATGGAGGCGACACACTCGTCTAGGCCCATTGTTCGGCTCATTGTGTCCTTGAGCTGCTTCCACGAAGCCTCAAGCCGGTTATTTGTGTTGTTGCCTAGCGTCACTGCGTTTTGGCGTTTACATGCACAGCACATTGCCTTGCAGCTATCCCAATTCTTGACAAAGTACATCTCGAAAGGGTGCGATTTTACGAGTGTGAGACGGTCACATGTGACCACGTGACCATCCAGATGGGGAGAGATGGTCACTTCAATATCCAACCCAACAGGGTGCCCACCCGAGCTGGTAGAAGGTTGCTCCAAGTCGTGATCTTGCGTAGCTGGCCGTGATCCAATCGACAAAATGTGACGCATGTACGCTCGGTACTTCGAAAATTCTTGCTCAGTCTTTCGTATACCATAAGTGGCACCATACTGCGGAGCTTTGCCTTTTGCCACGACGAAAGCGCGTAGTCAGCCGATGCAACTTGCTCTCGTAAGTACTTTATGACGTGAAACTGGCAAAGTAGAATCACCACATCTGGCAGCGCCGCTTTCAGAACGGCTATTTCAGTAAAATCATTGTCAACGATGACGCGCTGTAGCTTGGACCATGCCGGCTTGTTGGATTTGAACTCCTCAAGGAGGTAAGTAGGGTAGATGCCCGCTCATTCTGAAGGACAGCATGCTGTACAAATTGCCCTTTCCCGAACGCATCGTGCACCATGAAGGAGAATATCTTATACTTGGACGCGTTCGTGCCATGTGTGGCATCTATCAGCATAACCTCAGGAAAGTGATGAAACATTTCGCGCATGAGTTTGGTCTGTAGTGTAATACAGGTAGCGATTCTCTACATAGTGAAACACCGCGTCGTTAAAACCAGCTTATTTTCATGTACAACCCATAATTCTGCTCACCTTTTCCTGCACAGTCATACATAGATACTTCATGCAACGGGTATTTCATAATTCAATGCAACCAAGGGCTCAATAGATGCACAAGACACACGTCCTTCCGCGATTCGTACTTACGTTCGTAAACAGCTTTTTGTTTGCCACCGTCTCAGAAATTTTCAATCGCATTAACTATCGGCAGCGATTTGGCGGGGTGATTACTAACTTTATATTTATTAATAGTACTTCGTACAACACTACAGTACTACTGTACCGGTAGTACACTACTGTAGTAGTAGTAAGTACTTGTTAGGGTGATTTTTTGAAAATGCAAGCACGGTGTGTATTTCAAGTAAGCTTAGTCAATCTACCGCAGGTACCATGTCATAGTAGGATTTCCACTCCTTATCGATTTCTTTACGCTTCCACTCCATACACTCGCAAAACACCTTCGCGTTCTGAACGTAGACAGATGTTCGCATCTCCAAGCCATCCTCCGACGCAACAAAGCCTTCCTTCAAGTGCAGTGAGATCAGTCTTGCGTATCCAGCGTTTAACGCGCGTACGATCAAGTTCACCTACAGTATGACACCGCGAACATTGTCAGACCATACTGAAGTACTCCATCGGAGCACGAAGAATTCATACCTTGTATCTGCTCCCGACTACCGGACCTTCAGACACGGATTCGATGGAAATGTTCATAACCGGCACGGCAAACGAGCGACCATCGTACCAGTCGTGCATGTCTGACGTAAGAGCAAGGCGATTGCTTTGATCGTTGTCATACTTGTGATAGCTTGCATATCTCCGGCAATGTTCTCTTGACATCAAATGACAGCTCTGCGCCTTCCCCACATTCCCGAACCACTCTTCACTCTCGATACGCTGATACTTGAATTCGTCAGTTACCACGTCAACGATCGAGGTGTTGGTCGAGAGAGATGACATCGTTATTTGGGGAGAATCGGTATCTTCTGGAACATAGTGCCGGGTCAAGATGCGCCGCAGTTCGCTTAACTCCCGAGAAATTGGAGCTACACTTGTCGAGACCGTGTGACCATCGAGAGGGAAGTTTGCGTGATACCTTCATTCTGTAATTCGTTTTCGAATAGCAAAGCATCCCGCTCTGTACAACATCTGTGAGACATCAACCAGCACAGTTCTACAATAATCCAAATGCATACCTTCCTTGAATAGAACATGGATCCGCAACGTCGCCCCTTCATACCACAGCGCCTTGTCATTTTCGCCAGCGCGAAGGTCAGGATCATAGTATCCCAGATATGATGCCGCCAGACGGTACACTCTGCAGCGAATCCCTTTCGTGTTCAGCGCGTTTCCAATCGATCCACTGACGAGCGACAACCCCTCTTGTGGTTGTGCTTGCTCCGGAACCACCACCAGCACGTGAATTTGCTCACTGGATGGAGGCTCCATGTTGTTCTTCGTGTAGAACCACGTTGATAAGGTCTTTGAGGCCAGAATCTGTTCTCCGGCCGTCAGCGCATTGATGTAGTCGTCGGATTCTCCTTTCACCAGCTTCAGAGCAGCCCGATGTTCGTCTGGGAGCCACTTGAGACTCTCCTCCATCTCCTCCGCAGAAGGGCGGTAAACAGGGACGACCTCTTTGCCGCCCTCCTCTTCAACGGGCTGTTTCGCCAGGAAGAGCTGCAGGTTCTTCGCAGGAATGGTGATGTCCTCGCTCTCGTCCTTGATCGCCTTCTTCAGGTCTCCCACCGACTCCACCACATCGATGTCCACAGGAAACGCACTCCCAGTCGCTCCAACGACAGCACAAAAGAGCTTGATCATCTTTTCTTTAGCCAGCGGATTCTGGAATGAGAAAAAATGAAAGGAGAAATTTTGTAATCGTACTTAAGCGATGAATGGTGTGGTCACATACGTATACGGTACAGTACAGTGGGGTAGCACACGGTGTGATATCATATCACTGATATGACTTTAACACCCTGCCAAATTGTTTACAGAGAACCCTGGACAACTTAATACCTCCGTGGACGCACTTCCTATTAGGTATAACAGGATTATTAGGTAGTAGAGGGAGCACTACAACCAGAAGACCAGTGTTGGTCTCTGGTTTATAAGAAGACGTGGATGACTGGTGTGTTGTTTCAGGAGTGGCTGCGCGAGCTTGACATGCATCAACAACGGTGCAATATTGCCCTCCTACGCAACATTGTCCTGGGAAACCTGCAGCTCAAGTCGTCATTACCGCCCAACTACATCTCTCGTTTCAAACTATATGATTCCAGGGTCGGGCGGTTGCAAACGACCCGCCCGACCCTGGAATCATATCGGCGTTTAAGCGGCAGTTCGGCATCGGCGGCTCCAGCATGAGTTGAACGTGAGGAGGCGGGTGCGACATACTTCAAGATTAGATATTGGCACTCTACCAATATACCGGTACTTCCAGAAAAAGTAGGTGGATGAAGTCCTGTTGGCACGATGTACACCCGACGTGGAAACGAAGGTTTTTCAGGCCTTCGGACCCAACAAATATGTAAAGTGAAGCAAACGATGGTCAACTACGACGTAGAACTAGTTTGTTTTAGTAGTAGCCCACGGCAAAATACGTAAGGCAGAGATGCGTAAAGTACAGTAGCTTGCTCTGTCATATACAATCGCTACCCACTTGACTTGAGGTCGGCCGTCTTCACGGACATCTCTCTGGCTTTAATAGTGTACATGTAATACATGCTCTTGTCGATATGACTGAGTGCAAGCAGTACCTTGCTGAAGGTTCGGTGAAGGTCAATGTAGCACTAGCTGAGGTACAGAGAACCCTGGCCAACTTAATACCTCTGTTGTCTAATATCCTGGTGTACTTAATCACTTATCGATCCACCGACTCGGTATTCAGGCTTAACTATGGCGCTTAATGGCGCTTAATTAATACTTGTCAAATTAATGCTCGATGGGGATTTTTCAATACATTTGTTAATGAAAAGCATCCACTATCATACTTGTTCAGCGCCAAATATTGCATACTAAAAGGCTTCGGGTCGATGTCCGCGCACACGCCGCTCCCTGCTCATCACGTTGCTGTTTCCGCAGCCGCTCTTGGCCGGCGAGATCAAGCGCAGCGCGTAGCGCTACAAGACTAGGGTCAAACGAACGGGCTTGGACAAAGAGGCTTAGCATCGACGTGCGAAGCGAAGTCTTCGCGCGGTGTGCTAAACCTCGACATTTGCCACGCCACCCCGGAGGGAAGGTTTAGGGATCAGGGTACAGTTGCTGTAAGAGGTGCTTACGTTGCAGGATAGTGGGTTTTATGTCCATATAGTTGGTCTACGTAACGAGTGCCATAGATTATTGGTGCGCTGGAATTGTTCTTGATATGATAACTGTGCCCTGTCCACAGTACTCATTTGCCCGCATTTTTACTCAAGAACAGAAGAATCCCCATCGGTCACGGCTACAGCGACCGTTGCTGGTGTCCAGACGTGGCTGAGGTCACACCAAACATGCCAAACAATACCCCAGGCAATAAATAATCGATATGAAACTTTGAGCTCGCCACAATAAAGTATTGGTACACATTTATTGCAATAATTGCCACACCAATTTATTTTTCGGCAGCCCTGCACCCGACGCTGTCACATCCAGGAACGGTGGATATCTCTTCATTATTCTCGGTGAAGAACTCGGTGGTCTCGGAGCTGACTTTGACGGAGCTGTCGGTGGAGAATGAAGAGGTCGGTCGATATCGTTTGCAGCTTTGCCAGTGTTAGCAACATGTACACACGCTTCAAGTATCGTCGCTGGCCTTTTTTGTTGCACCCATTTCCTTCAAGCAACATTCAGTGGGTGGGTGGGTTTTGATGTTACCCGTGACCGCAACGGTCGACATTCTCCTGGGTGTTTTTATTGTCAGCCGGATATTAGATACACTTCGCGCCAGGTTAAATCAGCCACCCCTATTTGTTACTGTAACAATATTTCAAGTTGACGCTCGTTGTTTGGAAATGTTCGATCTATGATTTGTGATAACGCGCTGGTTTTAGCAATCCTTGGCATGGCTGGCCATGTTGGCACTGCGCCAGATTAAATCGGCCATACAGCTAACAATGTCATCTTCCACATCCGTAAGATCACTTGTGCCTCTTCTCCAACCTTTCATCTCTCTCTAGAAGCCAAATTACACCTGTAAGGATCTTGTCGTCGATATCGTACGCGTCTACGGAGCAGACTACCAATAACGTGGAGGCAATTTGTGATTCGGAGCTTGTCAGCATGGTGCAAAAGGACTTTGAGGTGACCAGAGCTACGTGGTCAATTCCAACTCGGGTCTGGTAGACCAGCGCGCACATCGTCACCACCTTACTTCGAAGTTGCATGTGATATATCAACGCATCTGTATTCGAAAGCTAGATGTAGCCATTTTAGCGAACTAGGACTCCTATCTCTTTTGAATTCATTCTACAACTTTCCGCCGTGAATACAAGTCCACTTCACATTCCAAGCCTTCCTAAATCAACGTCGCTTCGTCTTTTATCAACTTCCTCCCGACGTTGGCATCAACCACACAACTAGATCCCAACATTTGGTAGCACTTGTTGGTCAAATACCCGAAGTGATGTGGTGCACCCAGATTGGTGTGGCACACAAGAGTTGAAGTTTCGTCGGTGACGCGTCCTACGTCAGTCCGTGTCGCCGCAAATTGGAGTATCTGAGAGCGAAGCTTTTGAGCGGCTCCGAGTGCAAGCGTCGTGCGATCGAGCCCTCTGTAAGCGTACAATTGTACGGTGTTCCGAAGCAGTATGGATTCGGATATGAGTGCCCACGTGTTGGCGGAAGTGACTACGCTGCTGAGACAGCAGCAAGAATTAATGGACAAACTAGTGAATCGTCCATCTACGGAGAAGCGAGTAGAGGGTATCTCCAGCCGAAGTACAGTGGTTCACTTGACGAGAGCTTGGAACTATTCATCGACCAAGCTCGCCTGTTCTTCGAAGCCAAGGACATCAACTACACGAATGCCAGTAATAGTCGCCAGGTCCTTGCGATGATGGTATCAAATCTTCAAGGCCAGGCTGCTGCGTGGTACGTCACGCAACAAGGCAGTATCGACACTATTGATGAACTTGCTGATGCTCTGCACCGCGAGTTCATCCCCGCGGATTTGCAAGAACGATTGCGAGATGCGCTATACCAACTGAAGCAACGAGAATGGCGTGATCTCGCGGATTATGTCACTCGCTACCGTTAATTGATTATGCGTGTTAAAGACATAAGCGAAATCGACAAGATTGCTCTATTTACCCGGGGTTTGGTGACCCAAACGCGTGCTGAAGAGGTATACCGTCGATGCACTACTGTACGCGACGCCATAAGCATTGCAATGAAGTATGAGCGTGCGCATCCACAGCAACTACAGTCTGGACAAAGTGGTGGTCGCTTTCGCGGACGCCCATTCGAAGGACATCGCGGACAAGGTCAACGCAGCGATCCGGGTCTAGAGCCGATGGAAATTGGCCAGGGAGATTCATATCCCGCGATGAGTGTTTTCAGCGCAATCTGTGCATTTTCTGTGAGAAGCCAGGGCATCGTACGGCAAACTGCCGTCAGCGTAGCAGAAACGAGCAATCAGCAGCTGATCGTTCGGGTAACGTCATTCGACAGCAAGTTGGTAACATGCAAGAAGCCATACCCGAGGTGTTCGATCGCCTTACCATCAACGTCGCTGCTATCGGAGGTTCTGGTCGGCACCAATTGCTGCGGAAGAACGGTGCTGTGGGGAACCGTGAGGTTTTGATCCTGTTGGATAGCGGCGCCGATCATAATGTTATTCGCAAAGGACTCTGCACCAAGATTATCCGTCGCAAACGTGCAGTGGCAGAGCGCTTTGATGGGTCTACGACGCAGGTGCAGTGGGTGAACGAAGTGAAAGATGATATCAGCTTTGACGGGTTCGTCTTGCGTGACATGGTATTCTCGAAGTGGGATTTACCCTCCACACGTGATGTCATTTTTGGCAAATCTTTTTCGATCAGTATAACCCAGTCATCAACTGGTGAACTCACGACATGCTGCTGGACGCTGGTCTGCTGAGCCTCAGTGCCGCGTTCCAAGTCGAGATGGATGCCTTCGAAGCAGCGGTGCGGGCCTCAGATACGGAAGATGATCGCCCAGCCAGCAAACAAGATGGATTTTCCTCGAAGACGTGGACCCAGCGATGCTGTGTGACGACGACCAAGCGTTTTTGGACGAGTACGAGTGCAGCCCGGAGTGGAAGGACATACTTGAGGCGAACACGATTCCTCGTGAGTATTGGCTACCTCCACAAGAGGTCAGCCAAGCAACGTTCGAAAAGACAATGCAGCTGGGATCATACGAGGAAGTGTATCGCGTCAAAGTATCGGCGTCGTTGGCGGTGAATGCAGTGCCTAATTTTTTAAGTGCTCTATTGGTTGAGTATGCAGACGTATTTCCAGAACAACTGCCGGAAAAGCTACCCAAGGCTCGTGCAGTCGAATTTGAGCTGGCAATGAACCCGGGGCGCGACCGACTTCGCGTGCACCCTTCAGACTCTCACGCACAGAGCAAGATGCACTAGACGTGTTTGTGGGTGAGCTACTACAAAAAGGCTGGCTGGAAGTATCGGACTCACCGTGCGTATCGAACATATTTGGCATCCCGAAAAAGGATACTACCACTGGAATAGCGCCAACGCGATCGCAATGGATCAAGAGTGGCAACAGTACACTACCCAATCGTTGGGTAGTAGACTATCGCTACATCAACGGCCAGACAGAAGAGCCAAAACTTCCGCTGCCTCGAATCGATGAGCTATTCGGTCGTATGGTCGGGTGCTCTGTGTTCTCAACCATCGATCTTGCTCAGGGCTACCACCAGATGCGAGTTGCATCTACGAGCCGAAAGTACACTGCCTTCAGGACGGACGAGGAAACATATCATTGGTGTGTCGCTCCGATGGGGCTTAGTGTATGCCAGGTGTGTGGTCCCGACTTATGCGACTTTTGTTTGGAAAGTTCGCCTTTGTCGTGGTGTACCTCGATGATCTTTGCATTTACTCACTCCGCGGAAGAACATTGCGAGCATCTGCGCCAAGTTTTCGACGTCTTGCGAGCTGAACGACTGTACGCACGACGATCAAAGTGCGTCTTTGGAGATGAGTCTGTGAACTTCTTAGGTCACACAGTAACGAAGAATGGATTGCGCGTCGACAAGCGCAAGACGTTGGCAATTGAGAAATTTCCTGACCCAACAACATCCAAGCAACTTCTTAGCTTCCTGGGGTTGGCTGGCTATTATCGTCGATTCATTTGTGATTTTGCTGAGATTGTGCTGCCCCTGAGTGAGTTGGTGAAGCAAAACATGGGGAGACGAGCAGAAGCGGGCATTCGTGCAACTCAAGCTCCGTTTACAACAAGCTCCTGTACTACAGCTTCCAGACTTCGACAAGCCATTCGTGGTGACGACAGGTGCCTCAGATCGCTGTTGTGGAGGCGTACTGTCTCAACGAGTCTCGGGAAATGACATGCCTGTCGCCTTCTTTTCGAAGAAACTCTCGTCGGCCGAACGCAACTGGCCTGTGCATGAGCAGAAATTGTTCGCCATTAAGCTTGCCCTGTCCAAGTGGCGACATTACTTGTATGGACGAAAGTTTGAGTTTTTACGGATAATTCAGCGTGCTCCTGGTTCATGCAACACCCTCAAGTGTCCGGCAAATTAGCGAGGTGGCTGGATTTTGTTGGGCAATTCACGTTCACGCTCCACCACGTGAAAGGAGCTGCTTACGTTGTCGCTGATGCATTGTCACGACCAGCGGAACTCCAAGCTTCGAATGAGAAATCTGACCAGACCGATATTCTACAGCCTATCGTACACCAGTGCGATGATCACTGTACTGCGGACAACAAGTCGTTGCGGCGCCACAAGATATCGAATCTCTCTCTTTCCCTACTTCCGGAATCCGACTGTCACTTGCTTCTGGACGACGACTTCCGGGGAGAGGTGTCGCGGCACCGGTGATGGTAGCGCACGAAGTGCTGACGATCAAAGTGGGTGAAGCAACGATTGCCATCACAAACGTGCATCTGGACTCGGCCACCAAACGCGTGTTCAAGCAAGGATACCGACGCGACCCTCACTTCGCTGGTTTAGGAAGTCGTCGCCATTCAAGAAAGTGTCAGGCGCAATATTGCGCTGGGAACAAGGCCTAGTTTATCTGGAGACTGGAGAAGCCGTTCGACGACTTTGTGTTCCTGATTATGGTGACCTGCGCATTGCACTTTTGGCAGAATTCCACGACGGCCCAGTAGCTGCACACCCGGGTATCCGACGGACTCAATTGAAATTAAGTCAATGGTACTACTGGTCTACCATGCTGGTCGATATCAAGCGCTACGTACAAAGATGCGCCACCTGCGCTCGCTTCAAGTCGAGCAGTTTGCGAAGGAACGGCGAGCTCATGCCACTACGTGTGCCTTCCGAATGCTGGCTGATTGTGGGGATTGACTTCGTCACAGGACTTCAAGCATCTTCGGGCTACGACGCCATTATGGTGTGCATCGACCATTTGAGTAAGAGGTCAAAGTACGTGGCAACACATTCGACAGCAACAGGTGCACAGTCCGCAGCTCTCTTTTTGATGTAGTTGTTCGCAACCATGGACTACCAGCTGCAATCGTGAGCGACCGTGACCCGAGGTTCACCGGTTCATTTTGGCAAGAACTGATGCGCATTATGAAAGTCAAGCTACGAATGACGACGGCATTTCGTGCTCAAGCGGATGGCCAAACTGAGCGGCAAATCAGAGTTCTCGAAGATGTACTTCGCTGTATGGTGTCTCTGCACGGGACAAATTGGTCCGAGGTGTTATCTACTGTGGAGTACGCTCACGCGACGTTGGTGAGCTCTTCGACCAAAATGTCGCCATTTCAAATTGACACAGGTCGCGTGGATCGTACGCCAGATGTCGAGGCGGAGACCCGAAATGATTTTGCTGCCAATTTTGTGGAAGAGCGCCTGAAGATTATCGAAGCCGCACAAAGGAACTTACGTGACGCCAAGGTCCGGCAGAAAGCGTATTACGACCAAGGCCGTAGTTTTGTGCAGTTTGAGGAAGGCGATTGGGTGTACCTGAGCACATGAAACCTACATCTCGCTCATGCAGCGCGTGGAACCCGTATTGACAAAGACACACTAGCAGCGACATTTGTGGACCCTTTCCAGATCACCAAAATGGTGAACCAGAACATGGCCAAGCTAGACTTGCCGAAGACCATGCGCCGACTGCATAACAGCTTCAACGTCGACGTGCTGCGTCACGTTGTCGAGTCTCCAGCAGGGTCCCTGAGCCGGCCATTGCCAAAGGTATCTCCAGTACACTTTTCCCCGGACAACGACGATCGCGCCCTACATCTGATCGAGCGGCTGGTCAAGCAACGAACACGCCGCAGAAAGAAGCAGTTCTTGGTACATTGGCAAGGCCTACCGGACAGTGAAGACACTTGGGAAAACGAAGCCAATATTCATATCGCAGTTGCGATTACTATTCTGATGCTTATGCAGGAGGATGTGTATTTGGAATCAAATGAAACATGCTGGCGGGCTCGAGTAGCACAGCATTTCCAAGCAGATGGTTGGTGGTTCAAACCCACTGCGCGTCCTATCTTCACGTAAGGTTCGTCGCTCGTCCGTCCGCCGAAGTCCGTTTCGTGCACCCACGTGGTAATAGATTAATATCTCCTACGCTAACCACCGCAGTTGCTTGAGGTGACAGGACTAAGGTTAGGTACACGAGAGCGATGTGGGTTAGAAGGACACGAGAGAATTTTGTTTTATATCTAAACGTTTGAGATTTTGTGACAGCAGCCATGTGACGAGACTTCAACTGCAACTTAAGCGACGAATAACTACCTAGATTTGCATCTATTCCACAATAAAGATGAACACGACCCAATTGGCTTTCAGTTATGTTAAAAGAATGGAAATGTTTGTATTTGTTTGAGTTAGACCCCAGGACAAAACCCTTGGTGTAAACCTGAGTCTTCTATCTAACTGCTGGTGGAAATCTAAAAGTACAAGATTGTGGTGTAGCGGGATCAGCCAAAATCTTGTTAAGGCCTGATCCTACTTCCCACTGCGCCCAGACACCAACTAACGGAGGGGGTCCCCCGATGATCCGTGATCTGCCGAACTTGGTCTCACCTTGTGTACCCGTTGGTGGGCTGGATCTGCTCTCTCGGGACTCGAAGAGTGCAGTGACGAGAAGTCTTGAACGTCCTGGCGGGACGCGGGGACGGGGTGGAGTAGCGCGGAAGTCTTCACGCTACAGCCGAGTATATGGCTCGATCGGGGTTGTCTAGAGTCGATCGAGGGCTTGGACTTGATCCGAAGCCTGGGGATGCCTTGTGGGCGTTGCTTTCCTTTCCTTTTCCTTTCCTTTGGGTGCTTGTCGCTTCCAATAGCGGGACTTGAGTTGACGAGAGTTCGAAGACGATCGACGGCCAAGCAGTAATCCAGTCGATCGATGTATGCACTAGAACGATAGAGACTTAGGCGTTGGAAGGTCGGCCAATGTGTTATCCGATCCTTACGCTACAACGCTAGATCTACTAACGCTAGTATGCAAACACCTTATGGGGCCAATGTTCTTCCCGTCTGGAAGGCACTTGCGATGTTCAGTGCAAATTCGAGTCTGATTTATAGTTATGTCTATCTCAGCCAAACACTTAGTCTGAACTCCACTAATCGACCGCTAGATGCCTTGCGTGTCACCTGCCGCCGCTCTTACCCATCCTTCCCGGTGCCTTCGTACACTCGTCGATGTCGACTTCGCCCAATCTTGAGAAACAGCTGGTCGATCGGCGGATCCTCGATCGAAGAGCGATCGAAATGTCACGATCGAGGGGCGATCGAGGTACGATCAGCTGGCACAGCGATCGAGCCACGATCGTCGATCGGGAGATTCCGACGCACCGATCGAAGTCGATCTGGACTCATCTGCGGTGCCATCTTCTTTGTCTCACTTGATCTCGCCCCTCGACATCAACCCATGACGTGAGCGCATAGTCCCCGTGAGGCACCCAAGCTTCTTTAGCGGAATCGGCGGTGGTGCTTTTCATATCTTCGCCCCGTCTTTCTCATAGCCGGTCCGCCAATCTTATTAGGCGCTTCGCCACAACCGCCCCTCGTCCGAAGTTGGGGCCGTACAGCGGTTGAACTTCGGTCGCTCTTTCGCCAATCTTCTTCCTGCTATCCAAGCCGCCTCATGAGCGATCACCTATCTGAGACTTCGGAGCGACTTCCGAGCAACACCTCGCCTCGGTCGCGATCACCCTCTCCCGGCATGGCTTCGCGCAGATCGGTCGCCTCGGCTCGTTCTGCATTAGGTGCGCCACGGCAGGTTGCATTCCTAGAAGGGGAGCTCCGCCAGGTTCGGACCACCCGAGATCAGCTGCTGCAAGACCGTGCGGGGCAAGACCAAACCATGACCCGGATGTCCAACGAACTGCGAGGTCTGGAGCACCTCCGACAAGACCAAGACGCAGAGATCCGACGTCTGCGTGCCGAGATCGACGCTCGTCAGCAGGGGCCTGCTAGCTTCGCCGCGTCGGCAGAACTCCAAGATCTGCGCTTTCAAGTCCATCAACAGAGTGACGATCTCCATGAATCGGAACGCCGTCTCGCTCGTATGCAGCAAGAGCTGGCTCGTGTGGAGGTGACCAACCGAGATCTGGCTTACCAGCTCGATCTGGCCTCCGACACCGTGGACGATCTCCGAGCGCAAGTCGACTGCAATGAACGTGAGCTGTTGTTCGCTCGCGACGACCTTTCTTCCTTCCAGATCAGTCTCGACCGATACCGAGGGCGCTTCGTCGCGCAGAGGACGAGTTGGCTCGAGCCCAGATAGCCGGATCTCCGTCCGATCGCGTGGGAGTGGATGCTCGAGTGCAGTCGGCCCGGATTCAGCTAGAGCAAGCGGAGGTGGAGCGTGATCACGCTCGATCGGAGGTGTCGCGGCTAGAATTTGAGCTTCAACGAGCGGAGGCTCGGTTGCGCCATGCAAGCTCAGCGCCTGCCCAGCCTGCGACAGCACCTGCCACTCTGCGTTCTGATGGGTCTGACCCAGTTGTGATGCGATCGGTCCTCGATCAAATTGCCAGAACGCGCGATCAACTCCGTGCGGAGAACGAGGATCTGCGTCGTGAACAGCCCACAAGTCGGTCTGGTCTCGCCGCCGTCACTCGCGATCGTAACGTCGCAGTAGCTGACTCCGCTCGACTGCGTACGTACCCTTTCTGTCGTTGGTAGCCCCTTTCTTCGGGTCTGACTTTGTCGATCTTGATCGCTATACAGGGACGGAACTGACCGACGCGCAGCAGGAGTTGACCAATGCTCAGCGGGTCGCCCGTGCCCTGGATAACCAGAGTGCCGATCAACAGGCTGCCTATCGGCAACTTCGCGTCATCAGCGATCTCATGGGTCTGGGGGCACGATCAGCATTTCGCAATCTGTGGCACACAGCCCATCTAGCCGGGTCTCCAAGTGGCGGCTGGCCTCTGCCTGCTTCTCCTTCACCGTCCCGCGATCGGGCTCCTTCTTCGTCGCCTCGCGATCTGCACGGGAAGAGAGATCGGAGCCGATCGGCGTCTCCATCGCAGCAGCCGGACTCTCGCAAGAGGCGTGAACACCCTGCACATCCAGCCAGCCGATCACCGACACCTCCCGGTTCCGACGTCGAAGAACCGGAGTCGATCGAGGGAGAACCAGAGTTGGTCGAGGAGATCCAAGACGACGGCGGTGATGACGACTACGAGTTGTTCGGCACCCTCCGGAGCCAGTCCCACCTCATGGCGCGGGCGAAAAACGCGACACCGAAAAGGAAAAAGAGGCAACCGAAGAAAAGGCCGGCGAGGAAAAGGAGAGGGGAAAGACAACACTCACCGACGAACAGGAGGAGGAGGAAGGGGAGGACGATGAAGACGAGATCGACGATCAGGCCTTGGCGGGTTTATCTCGATCTCGCTCTGAAGCTCGTCGCCGATTCGCTGGGCCTGAAGGCGAGCCTTCTCACCCGATCGAAGTCCCCGGTTCCGATGGCCCCGATTCCTCTCCTTCTGGATCACCGAACGGGTCGCCGGACGGATCGCCAGGCGAATCGCCAGGTGGATCCCTCCACCATCTCCAGGGCTTCAAGGCGGACTGACCCCGCCCCTGTTCGATCTATCCACTTCCATCCCGGGATTCGATCGTCCCCGCCACTTTAATCAAGCTGACGTCGAGCCTTGGTCGGCCGCGATCGTGAACCAGTTGCAGCTAACCGGGATGATCCGCCGCACGCTGCTCGATCACTTCTCGATGCCAGCGGGCTGGTACTTCCCTAGGCGTATGCGCAGAGTTCGTGGGCCTGCTCCTGGGACTGGTTATCTGGACGCCCTTATCACCGGCCCGAACGTCACTGTTTTGATGAATTCCACGCCACGGGAAGTCATGGAAAATACTGTGGACGCGGTGACCTTCGACGTGCGTCGACACCTGGCTGCCCGCACTGCATTGGGCGAGTGGGTCCGGGCATATCTGGCGTTCGAGGAGCAATATCTCCAAGCATTCTGGGAGATGACCCACTATCTGCCGAACACGACTGCGCAGATGGACGCCGATCCTGTCCTCGCGGATTATCACGCCCGACGCCGACGGCGTCGGATCGACGCAGGTGTACACTGGCGTCAACTCTTGGATGAACTGTTACCTCTGATGCGAGATGGTTGGTCTGACGTGGATTTGCTGCTAGATCCGCTGATCCTTCACATACCGCCCACAGCCCCTGAGACGACCTGGTACCCAGGTCAACCATCTCTTGCCAACCACCGAACACCACCTGATGATCTACTCGAGGCTCTGGACGAAAGCCACGACGCTGACCATTGGCGCAACCAATTCCGCGATCTTCCTCAGGAACACCCTCAACCGCCTGCGGAACAAGTTCGTCCCGTAGCCGCACCCGTCAGTCGATCCCACACGATCTCGCACGATCTCGACACCACCGATCGGGATTTCCTCGATCCATTCGCTTACGCCTCCTGGCGGTTGCAATTCGACATCCGGAGTTGTAGTCTGAGATCCGACAGCTTTATTTTTCAATTCCACACGTTCTTTTCTTCTTGAGCCCTGATCTGTCTGGTCTTCCCCAACTTCTTGACATAGTTGCTCGGTTAAGCAGTGTCTGATTCCGACCTCATCGTGTGAGGCGGGATCCGGCCTAGACTTCCAAGACTCACATACATGCATATGTAAAACTCATACAAATATCCCTTTCCGCCGATCTGCAGCCTCCCTGCAGATCCGTCTTCCGATTACGTCCCGGAGCAGCCTATCTGCCCCGAGGGAGTCGATCTCACTCCTCCTCGTGAGATTGCATCGCTCCGAAACGATTCCGATTTACGCGATCGCGAAGGAACTCGTGCAGGAGCGCCCCACAGTTGAGATCGGCCTCGTCGATCCAGCTCGGGTCGTCATATCCCTTCCAGTGCGCCAAGAACTCCCGATATGTGCGCCCGTATCTGGTCCGATGACCGGTTCCCATGTCGGTGATCTTATGCACTTCATGCTCTCCGTCCTCGAGATCCGGTGTCCAACTGTCTTCAGGTAGCAGGACCTCGTCGAAATCTAGTCGATCCGCGTCGAGATCCGTCAGTTCTACCTGTGGCCGATCTGGAAAGTCGCGGACCAGCTTCAACTTCGAGACGTGCACGATCGGGAACAGACGATAATCCGTGCCGGCTGTCTGGAGCTTCATCGAGAACTCGTTGACCTTTTCCGCGACTCGGAAAGGACCATGCCACAGATGAGCTAGCTTTCGTGCATACCCTTCCTTCCCTTGATCCAAGTACAGCCAGACTTGAGATCCAACGTCGATCGAGTGTGGTCGGACCTCGTCGTTTTTCCGGTCGGCTCGATCGGCTATCGCTTGCCTCAGACGATCGTTGACCTGTTCTCTAGCTTGGGTGTAATGTCGTTGCACTTGGTACCTCCACTGTCGAGCGTCTCGATCGTGGTTCCGGGTGCTGCCCACAGGTATGACCGCTTCCAGGGTCGATCTCGGGTCCCATCCATGCACTAAGTAGAATGGAGTATCTCCACGAACTCGATCTTGACCGGTATTGATCGCGAACATCAGACGCTCGGCAAATTCGTCCCAATCTCGTTGATCCAGATCTTGAACATACATTTTCAGCGCTCTTGTCGAGGTCTGCACCATTCGCTCTGCGGTTCCGTTGGCTTGAGGTCGGTAGGCCATAGTCGCTCTCTGAAGCTGCCCGAGGATCTTGTTAAACGATCGGAAGAAATCTGCCATAAATCCCGGTTCTCGATCGTGTCGGATCACTTCGCTCGCCCCAAATCGTCGAAAAACGCATTCTTCATAGGATTCGGCGATCGTCTGTGCCGTTCTGGATGCGCTTGCTTTCGCGATCACATAACCCGTGAACAGATCGACCCAGATCAACAGCTCCGTGTTGCTCTTGACCGACTTTGGTAGCGAGGGTATGTGATCCATCGCGATAACCTGAAAAGGGTACGTCGCTTGGATATTACCCGGAGATTCGCCCCTGATCGTGGGTCGCCCCTTGCCGGTCTCGCAGTCTACACACTCTCCGACATAGCGCTGGACACTCCGATACAGTCCTCTCCAGTGAAAATGTCGCCGGATCCGTTGATATGTGCGACCGATACCTTGATGACCTCCTTCTATGGTAGTGATGCAAAACGTCTTGGTGAAGCGTTTCTGGCACCACCAGTCTCATCAATTCATCTCGATCGACGCTCGAACCTTGCCCGCGTGGACAGTAGAACAGCAGATCTTGATCGTCTACCTCATAATCCGTCGCGATATTGCCGTACGATCGCGCTTTTTCTTGAGACAGATCCGATACGTTGCCGACCAAGTATTTCTTCAACCCCGAGATCCAGACTTCCTCGTCTTGGGACTGTCTGATCCGGTCCACTCGATGACTGCGAACGTATTCTTCTTGCAACACTGTCGGGATAGATCTGGACCTGTTGCATGACCGCGTGACTACGGGTGAGATTTTTACCACTGACTCCTCTGATCGGACAGTCAGGATCTCGCCCAACCGATTCAGAGTGGCCAAATCTAGCCACTCCTTTTCACCTTCCACGATCACGCCCTTTTGACGCTGGAGAGCTGCGCTAGCGAGACTGTCCGCGCTGGCGTTCCAGTTGCGCTTGAATGTGCTGGCCATTCTCGAAGTCGATCGAGTGCTTTCTGTCTCAATAGTGTCAGACCAGGTGCTTTACAATCGATCTCTCCTCGGACTTGTCGGATTACCAGGTTAGAGTCGCCACAGATCACCAGCCGTCCTCGATCGAGGTCTCCCAGAAGGTCGAAACACAGTAGGAGGCCATTATACTCAGCCTCATTCACCGTCATACCCTCGCTGTAGCCCGATCGAGCTTTCGCCACAGTCCAGCTTGGCAGACTCCACACAATCGCACTGTAGGCGCCACCTCCGCGCTTGACTCGGGCTGATCCATCGACACAGCGAGTTCACCGCGCCGGTAGTCGATGCATAGGCGTATATCCACTCCATTCTTCTTGATAATGATCACGATCGGGGACGCCCATGATGAGGTCGAATACTTGATAATAGTCGCAGACAACAATCCTTTGAGCAGATCCGACACCTTCTCCGGAATCGCGGCGCGATCTTACGCACTCGCTGGGCGATCGGCTTAGCACCACCTACGTCGATGTCGCAGACCACACCCCGCGCTGCGGGTGGCAGGGCATTCCCCTTACCAAGCAAAAGGTGGTGTTTCCGCCAGATAATCTGCCGAAGCGTTTCGATCTTCTCCGAATCGGCGCCTTGGAAACCACCTACCTGAATGTCATCGATTGTCACCTCGTCGGTCGTGGTCGAGACCTCGGGCAGCACAGCCAGCTCTCCCTGCACGTCCTCCGCAAACAGTTCGCCACCATCACGGACATGCACCTCTTCACCTTCTTCGGGTTTCGCTGACTTCGATCGTTCCGGTCTTAACGGTACATGGCCATGGCGATCCGAGCTGGTCTTGACCCGTAGTTAGCAGACGTCGCCGGATCTGCACCGACGTTGGCCGACCTGCCTGATATATCACCTTCGGCGTCCGACTGTTTCGGGCAGTCGGACGAAGTCGGCTCAGAGACGTCCGCCCCTGGTCGATCGACCTCGACCGGCTCAGGTGCTGATTCGTTGTCCACCACAGCGACAGGATCTACGGACCCCTCAGTAGGCCTCTCCTTCTCTAGTCGGTCAGAGTCAGACTGGCTCAGCGGCGGTTCTCGTGTCAGACTTTCCGACTCCCTCTCATGTTCCGGTGCCGACTGCACTGGCATGGCAGCTGGAGTACATACTTCTCGGTCGTTTCCGTTCGTCATACTTGGGCTGTCGACCTCTTGGCCTTCGTCGTTAATGACAACGCCGGAAAACACCTTCGGGGTGACGCCCGATCCTCTACGCAGGATTGCGCGCGGGGTAGGATATGTCGGATGGTCGACCAAGGGTCCTTGTTGTTCAGGCTCATCCGATCCTTGCAGGTCAGCATCGGTCGTAGCTTCGAACGCCAAATTCTGCCACTCGGCATAGCGACGTGACCCGACTGAGACGTATCCTGGCCATCGAGACACGCGATCTCCTGTCAGCCACATTCCGACTCGCTCATTCCTCGGGATCCGAAGCAGACCGGTCCCCACATTTGTGATATGGAGATACCGAGTTCGACCTCGTCCAGAGATTACCGTCGGTACCCAGCCTTGCCCTCGCGTCACTCAGAGCTTTTCTTGGTCCGACGACGCACGCAGGCGCACTGGCAATTCCACGGACTCATCCACCTCCAGTTGTAGGGAGTCATCTATGTGTATCAGTCTCATCTTTCCGCTATAGAGTTGTCGACGTCCACTTAGCGAGATCCTGACTTCATCCGGTAAGCACAGTGTCCCATTAGCAAGATCGAGCCGGATTCCGGCCGGGACCATGAAGTCCATACCCAATATCGCCTCTTGTCCCGACAGATCTCCCACCCAGATATTGAAGACATACACCAGATTTCCGGCAAGGGTGATCTTGACCCTGGTCCGTCCTTGTGCGACGTACACATTCTCTCCAATTCCTAGGCACTCTTGACTCTCACTCTGATCGACATAGCACCCAACCTTACGAGAAAAGGTGGTATCCACGATGGACACCTCGGCGCCTGTGTCTAGGAGCAAGATCGCCTTTTCATTGTTGATCTTGCCAGTCACTTTGGCTTGTCGGAACCACTTTCCCGGCGCATGATGCTTCCAGTATCCGCGAGATTCTCCAGGTAGGAGATCTGTGGGCGATATGGACGCATCCGATCGGTGGAGTTCACTGACGCGTGGATTTCCAGGATTTGGGGAACTACAGTAATCTCACCATCTGCAGGTCTAAACCACTCTTCCTTCTCTTGTTGCTTCCAATAACCTCTAGGCTCTCCGGAGTGGAGATCCAAGGTCATAGTCGCGACATCCGATCGGTCGAACTCGTTCGATCGACGAAGATTCGAGACCTGGTCAGTTCGCTTCTCGTGCAGATCATATGTATTACCGCGTAGATCTGGTCGACTGTTAACTCGATCTACCGATGTCTGGTTCAAAAATGCATAGATGCAGTAGCTAGAACGCTCGGCTCGTACGGGATTCCAACCCGACGAGCGTCCTAGTTTAACATCTTTTCAGCAGTCTCAGGCAACATGCCCGCATGCTTCGTCGGGTTATACCACTGGCAGATCTGGTTGTAGAATTCCTCCATCGGTCATTTCCCATGTCATGTAGCTCTCCGCATCCTCGGCACACGAACAAGAAGTGGTACCCTCTTGCCGCATTTCTGGCAGATGGGACGTCTCCAACAGCCTAGATCCGTATGCTTCCGAGACCCGCAGTGCGAGCATCGCCCTCGATCCGGTCCGTCGTGGCGCACTTGATTCCGATGATCCGGGAGAGGCCGATCGGGCGCCGTCTGGGGCGGTGGAGGTGGATCCTGGGCCGGGTGTGGTTCTCCGGCCGGGATCGATCTCTCTTCGGCGGAAGCAAGATAGATCAGACGTAGATCACCTTCGGAATCCGACCCGTCCGACCCTATATCCGATCCCGAGTCTGCACGTTGCGCTTGGATCGCTTGTACCGCTCGCTTGGTCGGGGTTGCCGGTGCGGGATTTGATGTCTTCTGCCGATACTTGCATCCGAACGCATACTTCTTTTGTCTGTTCTTCGCTCGTTCGCGATCGCGGAGGTCCTCCTCCAACTCATCGACGTCAGCCAGTCGGAGCAGCGTTAGCTGATCTCCTAGCTCCTGATGTTTCACATGTTCCCGACGCTCCTTCGAATCTCCGTCCTTGACCTTAAGCTTAGCCCGCAGACGAGCGACGTTCAAACGGTAGAGATACTCTAGAGGCGACTCGTCGGATCGTTTGCGAGCATGATAGTACTGCCAGGCGACCGACACTCCCAGACCACAGTATTGAACCTGGAAGCTGAAAAGCAGGTCATTCCACTTGCCTCTGGTCGATCGGCTGAGCTGTCTGTACCAGTTCCTGGCTGGTCCTGACAGCAGATCGGCAAACGACAGGCACTTCTCACTGTCCGAGGCTTGATCTCGCAGGAGAGCTGACCTGACTTTGCTGATCCAAGATCTAGCACGATCTTCGTCTTAATCTCTGCCAGTGAACTCCTTCAGGTCTGAGATCGCCGAGATTCGAACACGTTGGATCATGGTAGATCCATCCGATCTCGCGGTGGCTGAGGCCATCATGGCTCGTCCGACATTCGGAGTATCCAAGTCATCCGGATCGTATTCTCCGGAGTGACTCCGGGGATCCGACCGACTCCATGTCTACATCTTGGTGTCCCGTGTACGTTGCTTGCTTGGGGACCCTCGGTGCGGCGACTGCCTGTTGCTCGCTCAGGAATCGAGCCATAGCCGCTTGGAAGTAAGCTTCTAACTTAGCGGTGTCGTCTGCGGACGTCTCAGCGGCTGGGGCTGCACTAAACGTTCTCGATCTTCGATCTTCGGTCGCTGTGGCCTGGGACGTCTTATGCAAAGGTCGATCGACTGCCTTCGACGCTCGATCGGACTTCGTCGACATTAGATCTTGTCGCGTCGGGGTCTTCTGAGTTCGACTTGGCGGCGACGACGTGGGCACTTTGCCCAGAGGTAATGCTGTCTGATTCGGGGTCTTCAGGCGCGATCGCAATAGCGCTTCGCCGGACGGACCTAGTGACATTCGCTTCGGGACCGTCGGGCCTTCTGAATCCGGTTCCGACGTAGCCGACTCGTAATGTGAGGACGCCGTTTGAGCTCCAGAGCTATCAGTCAACGTAGATGGCTGTCGAGTGGCGGTCCTTGGGGCTTCACCGACCAGCGACTTCACGATCTGGAACAGGGTATGCGTCGACGTCTGGATGGCGGTCCGGTCCATATCAAATAGCTGATCCGGATCAAACGCTTCCGCTATCAGGCCGGCTTGGTCCAGGAAATCCATGAGGCTCTGCACCACCTCCAACGGATTGGTCGACGGATCTGGACTCTTAACCGATCACTCAGGTTCCCGATCCGGGTGATCTGCAACGATCTCATCACTGGGTTCTGAGATAGGAAGTCACGCAAGACCTTCTCATGATACATCTTCTCGATCGCCATCGTGTTCTTTCTCCAATTTAACTTCCTTCCGCTCCGATATTCGGTGTCCGATTCCGGGGCTTTCAGCTTCTTCTTCGCCATCTTGCCTTTCTTCTTCTTCGGCATCTGCTTGGGAACTTCGGAAGTCGCGACACCGGTGAACGCAGGGCGTTCGGTCTTCGCGATCGGGAACGCGGGAGTCCCGGACGGGACAAACGTGTAAGGTTCACGTTTGACCTTCTCTTCTCACACGGCCGGGGCCGCGAAAGCGGAGAACACATAAGGCTCAGGGAGGGCCTGGTCTTCTGTGTTCTTCTGCAGATCTCGATTCGCATCGAGATTTGCGAGGGTCCCCGAAGGGACCTGGGGAGGAAATCGAGGTTTCTTCTCTAGATCCGGATCCGGATCTATATCTTGTCTGTGGACAGAGCTCCTCCCAGGACTCTGCCAATCTGCGGATCACGCTTCATTCAGCGGCGTCGTCGTCAATCCGATCTCCGATGACGCTTGTTCCCTTGTTCAATCTTCACTTGCACTTCTTCTTTATCGGACTCACGGCGAAATCCTGAGTCACCAAGAGATCCGGGCACGCGCACCATTGTGGTGTAGCGGGATCAGCCAAAATCTTGTTAAGGCCTGATCCGACTTCCCACTGCGCCCAGACACCAACTAACGGAGGGGGTCCCCGATGATCCGTGATCTGCTGAACTTGGTCTCACCTTGTGTACCCGTTGGTGGGCTGGATCTGCTCTCTCGGGACTCCGAAGAGTGCAGTGACGAGAAGTCTTGAACGTCCTGGCGGGACGCGGGGACGGGGTGGAGTAGCGCGGAAGTCTTCACGCTACAGCCGAGTATATGGCTCGATCGGGGTTGTCTAGAGTCGATCGAGGGCTTGGACTTGATCCGAAGCCTGGGGATGCCTTGTGGGCGTTGCTTTCCTTTCCTTTTCCTTTCCTTTGGGTGCTTGTCGCTTCCAATAGCGGGACTTGAGTTGACGAGAGTTCGAAGACGATCGACGGTCAAGCAGTAATCCAGTCGATCGATGTATGCACTAGAACGATAGAGACTTAGGCGTTGGAAGGTCGGCCAATGTGTTATCCGATCCTTACGCTACAACACTAGATCTACTAACGCTAGTATGCAAACACCTTATGGGGCCAATGTTCTTCCCGTCTGGAAGGCACTTGCGATGTTCAGTGCAAATTCGAGTCTCATTTATAGTTATGTCTATCTCAGCCAAACACTTAGTCTGAACTCCACTATTCAACCGCTAGATGCCTTGCGTGTCACCTGCCGCCGCTCTTACCCATCCTTCCCGGTGCCTTCGTACACTCGTCGATGTCGACTTCGCCCAATCTTGAGAAACAGCTGGTCGATCGGCGGATCCTCGATCGAAGAGCGATCGAAATGTCACGATCGAGGGCGATCGAGGTACGATCAGCTGGCACAGCGATCGAGCCACGATCGTCGATCGGGAGATTCCGACGCACCGATCGAAGTCGATCTGGACTCATCTGCGGTGCCATCTCCTTTGTCTCACTTGATCTCGCCCCTCGACATCAACCCATGACGTGAGCGCATAGTCCCCGTGAGACACCCACGCTTCTTTAGCGGAATCGGCGGTGGTGCTTTTCTTATCTTCGCCCCGTCTTTCTCATAGCCGGTCCGCCAATCATATTAGCCGCTTCGCCACAAGATCATTGTACCAGTATACAAAAACAAGTGCAGTAGTGAAGCTAAGCACACGGACCATTTGAAATGCACTCTAATGATCACAAAGTAAACTTAGGAGGCACGAAATAAACACCGTGCGTTGGAGGGAGCACGCACGCGTGCAATATCCTCAATGAGTGTGACGTAGGTATGTGCATGGCGCTCCAACACCCCTACAAATGTGGGCAGGTTGGGCTTTCGAGTTGGAAACGCTCCGTTTAACTCCCGGTTGTACCGCTGCAGGGGTTGTTGGTGCGATTAACGATCCTGCGGTCGATACCACGCACATCCCTGAGTCTTGGGGGAACATTTCAATCCAAACACGGCGGAAATAAACCCAAAAACCACCCACTTTTCATCGCTGTACCGATAATCTCTCGAAGCGAGAGACTCCTTAATCAGGGTAGTCACGTGGTCGATACCACGAGGGTCAATCTGGTCGTGCGGCATTATCGTGAGCAAGTCTAGCCGCCCGCGAGTCATCGCAGTTGCAATCACCTCAGTGAGGATGTACAACTTCATCATTCGGCGACGGATCGCCTGCTTGAAGTGAAACAGGTATCCTACGATCGTAGGATCGGGGAATTGATCCCGTACCGCGTTGATCAGAGCGAGCTCGTAATCACACGTGATTGTGCCGGGGTGCATATTCATTCCGGTCAACACTTGCAGAAAATGAAGACAGTGCCAATGCGTCCATTCCGTTTTGTTTGTCGTCAACATGGTCACGCATGGCACGAAACAGCGT
Source organism: Phytophthora hibernalis (assembly GCA_012656075.1). NCBI lineage: Eukaryota > Oomycota > Peronosporomycetes > Peronosporales > Peronosporaceae > Phytophthora > Phytophthora hibernalis. Next base: position 20,104 of record JAAKBF010000305.1, on the reverse strand, counting down.
GATCCTCTGTCGTAAACCATAATTACCACGCACTGAAAAATGATGATGGCACGCAGCGGAATGTTCCATCCACGAACAGCGAAACGTCTGCGTAGCTCAACAAGCGAATCAACGCTGGATAACCCCAACCGAGTACACGCTCGGGGCCATTATCACCAGGGTACGTGAATCCCAATTGAAAAACTTGGATCCGTCTCGTGCCATCGACAGTGGTGGAACTTCAACTTGGTCGAGGACTGGCCCGCCAGTGACGACTCCATGTGCGGTATACGCGAGTGATAACCTGCTCCCGCGACAGACCGCGAGTCAGAGCACCAATCACGAACTGTCCCCGAACCTGAGCCGGTGTCGCGGAGACCTGTGACAACGCCAAAGTGTCGGTCTCAGTAGCCATCAGATGACTCACTTCTTCAGGTACAGTCGTCGGTGCCGAACTTGTAGACGAGTCCTTCGATGAGTCGTCCGATATCTCAATGATAGCATCTTCTCCGGGATGGCGCGTAGAGGTATTGCACGAATGCGGAAACTGCTTCTCTCTGACTTCTCCATTCGTGATCACGTCAAGTTTCGCGGGACAGCCGGGCCTGCCACGTCGCGGTCGGTAGAAGCTGCAGCGGTATGTCGTCTTGACATCGGAGGCGTAGCACTTGATCAACTGGAACCCCTTCCAGTGAATAGTAGTCCTGAAAGGACTAGAATCCTGGGTATCGCTCATCTGAGTGTCACCAGGTAGAATTCACAACGAGGAGAAGATACTACTTGTTTGCTTGATCCATTTAAGTGAAAACAACAGGTATAGTTGAGATACAAAACGTATGACCAAAGTAATACGGACAGGTTGAAGCGAGTTACATTAGTTCACCAGCTTTTTGTGGCCTGACGCCACGAATTGACGCAGTGGATACGGATAGGCCGCAGTGAGTTACATGAATCCACTGGCATTAAACACACGAGGCCACTCAATTTAGAGGCGACATTAATTCACCACACAGGTGGCCCGGATAGGCTGTATGTAGTTACATTAACTTACTGGTCCAAATATACTAATTTGTCCAGATGACACGGAATGCGATGTTTTAAATAGTAAAGCATGTTCAATCAGTGAGCACCAAAATTGTTTTTGTAAAGCATCAATTTAGTATTTTCTGGGTCAGGGTCTCTGATCAGATTCTATTGGTTATTTAACCAGGTATTGTCTGATCCCTGATCCAGTTCAATCCGGTAGCCAATCCCAAAAGGTAACCGTGAAGTGGACCTGTGCTCACGGCGGAAAGTTGTAGAATGAATTCAAAAGAGATAGGAGTCCTAGTAACCCTCCCGAATACAGCCGCGTTGATATATCACATGCAACTTCGAAGACAAGATCCTTACATCCTCCCCTGGAAGAACTAGAGCCGGCGGTTGCGAAGTTCCTTCAGCAGATGTTTCCAATGGACAACGTGTACTATTTTGTGTTCACTAACTTTGTGTCACTGACACTAAGTGCATTCGCGATTCGCTAATCTATTACTAATTACCTAATTTGCTAATACGTTACTCTTTAATTGAAGGGTACCCGTTCGTTATTTTTCAGGTCAGGGTGGGTCAGAGTTTATCATTTTGTGTATACGTACCGGTATATCACAGTTGGGACTATTTATAATCTGATCCTGACCCAGTTCAAATCGGTAACCGATCCCTTAAATATTCTACCCACTTCACATTCCAAGCCTTCCTAAATCAACGTCGCTTCGTCTTCTATCAACTTCCTCCCGACGTTGGCATCAACCATACAACTAGATCCCAACAACACCCGTCTTGTTGAAGAACGGCTTCGGATCAGGGATTTGAAGGCACCGGGCGGCTGCGTTTGGCGGTAGGTATAGGCTGGTGCAGGGCGAGCTCTGTGCTCGGAACTCTAAATCTCACTTTATCTTTTGTGTCGTACTTCCCACTGCGTTAGGGGCCCTAGTGGCTTCGAACAGGTTTTGAGCCCAAATGGACGATACCACCAACGAGGTCACTCGTACTGAAGGTCATGTACCGGAAGTAGCGCCTCCAGCTAGTCGCGAAAGGATTGGCATGGTGAATGACACAGAGGAGTAAGCAACCGTCGTTACTCGCGAAAGGGGTAGCGACAATACCCTGATATCAAGGAAACTGGTGGAGGGAGGTGACGCCGAGCTGCTAGAACTCATGCGTGGGCTCGCTGGGCGTCTACAACGGCTCGAGGAATCGCAGACGAAACTGGAAAGGGTATTCGAGGGTGGTAGAAGTCCACCAAGGTTCGGAACGCCTATCGCCGCATCAGCGGACATGAATTTGTTTGCGTCGGAACTAGGGCGGGGAGCACGCATGACTATTGACTCGTTGGGAGGCTCGCCAGCGGCCCCCCGTACTCCAACCGCACCAAGACCAACGGTGCACGCTCCGTATTTCGCTGCACAACAACCTGTATATGGGCTACCAATGTCAAATCTGCAGCGACTATACGCTGTCGCACAAGGCGGGCAGGTACCTCCGCAACCTCCGCAGACTCCAGGTAGTTATCAGACCCTGCCCCAGGACAGCAGAACAACGCTGGAGTGAAGTACCCCGATGCTCGTCAGAAGAAACTCGCAATACGTGCTTTCGACGGCAAGGAGCTATATGTTGGGCTTGGGTCGGGATTTTGGAGTGGGGTAAACGATTTGAGAGGCAATTGACCCTCGCTCAGTCAGCCTGTGGTTTTGCATGGCCAGGACGTAAAGGTGGATCTACTAGGCCACTATCTGACGGGTACAGCTGAGCGATACTACAACCAGCAAGTACAGTCGCCAAAGGATAGGCTCAAAACCGCTACATGATAAACTTCGTGGATCACAAGTCTAACTACTGCCGGGTTTTTCTTGCAAGGACCAAGGACGCCGCAGCCAAACAGTTTGAGCACTTCTTGGTATTTTCGAGAAAAGATTCGACTGTAAGATTCACGTACTGCGCACGGACTCCGGGGAGGGTACCAGAATGTCGATCTCTTCTGTAAGAATACTGGCGTGGAGCGACAGCAAAGCGAGGCTTGAAACCAAGCTAGAAATGGCAAGGCTGAGAGAATGCACAGGACTATTATGAATATGGCGAGATGCATGGTTTTCGCATGTGGGCTACCACTGACGTTTTGGGGAGATGCAGTACAGTACGCTGCCTACATCCTGAATAGATCGCCCACGAACTCGAATCCGGGGCGAGTGTCTCCCATGAAGATGCTCACGAAGAAGACGCCGTCGTTAGGGGAGATCGTAGTCTTTGGCTCCCCTTGCACGGTCTACCGTGACCCGCGCAACAAGAATTTCTCGCAGCGCGCAGTACGGAATGATCGTTGGTATTGGCGAGGAGACTAAGGGGTACCGCGTGTATCTCCCAAAAGACAAGTTGGTGGTAACCACACAACACGTGCGAAACATTGAAACGCTGGATAAGACGCAAAATGAGCAGGTACAACGACTGTATCTAGAAGGTAGCGACTCTGAGGAGGAGCCGTTTGGGAATAGTACCGGAGCGACTGCTGGTGGAGACGAACCCAACGCTGCAGGACACAAGCGTCCCAAGAGGCGCAAGAAGAACGCCAAGAAGGCGAGAAAAACTGGACCCGGGAGCGGCCGATAACGAGATCTGTGGGTCGACGAGAGCAGAACAATGAGAATGATCGTGCTCCACAGGAGGAGACCACAAGAGACGTTGTTTATAGCGTCGTTGAACCCGACCTGAAGAATTACGGGGAAGCTGTGTAGCCAAAACAGGACGGGTTGGACGAACGCTGTCGTCGAAGAGCTGCGAGCTCTGGATGAGAACGGCGTGTGGGAAATAGTAAAGATGCCCCGAGGGGTACGTGTGCTACATACGAAATGGGTTTTTAAGATCAAACTCGATGCTGAGGGGCTCATTGAGCGTCTGAAGGCGAGGCTCGTTGCCAGCGGGAACGAGCAGACTTTCGGTGTGAACTACAGCATCACCTTTGCTGCGGTCATCGACATGACCAGCGTTAAGCTGATATTTGCCTTGGACCGAAAGTGGCGTGTTCCAGCGAAGCATGGGGATGTCCCGAATGCGTATGTGAAGGCTGACAAAGAGGAAGATCTGGCCATCTTCATCCACCTGCCGCAGGGAATGGAGATATCGGACGAGGTTCGGAAGGAATTGGGCGTTGAACGCGACGACGAAATAGCCCTGGAGTTAAAGAAAGCCTTGTATGGGCTGAAACAGGCCGGACATCTCTGGAACCAGTTATTGCACAAGAAGTTCGTTGAAATCGGCTTCGAGCAGAGCCTCACGGACATGTGTGTACTTCAGGCGGCATGAGGAGGTCCTACTGGTGGTCGGTGTCTACGTGGATGATCTACTCGTTACAGGAACACAGCAAGCGGCTGTGGACGTTTTCTTGGAGGAGCTCAAGGAATTCTCTATCAAGGATCTGGGGCAAGTGAGCAAGTTCCTATAGATGCGTGTCACTTACGATAAAGAGAATGGGTATGATGTCGATCAGAGTGTGACGATACTGGAGATGTTGAGGGACCACGGCATGGAGCAGGCAGACGGTGTGCGTACTCCCATACGCCCGGAGTGGAACGAGATCCGAGGGACTGGTGGGGAGAAGTTGCCGACCGCCGGAGGCGATGAAATCATCACTGTGAAGAAGTTTCAATCACTAGTTGGGAGCTTGATGTGAGTCGCGCGATGTACGCGCCCCGATATCGCGTTTGCAGTGCACAAAGCGTCACGGCGTACGCATGAACCCACTACCGACGAATGGAAGCTAGCAAAGAGGATCCTGCGGTATCTGGGCGGAACGAAAGAGCTACGACTTAGTATGCGAGGCAGTCGAAGAAAAGATGAGCTGCTGAAGGTGGCCGGGTTCAGCGATGCGGACTACGCTGCCGACAAGAAGGATCGGAAGTCTGTCACTGGCGGTTTAGTTACGTTAGACGAAATGCCAGTCAGCTGGACGTGTAAGAAGCAGGGCGGAGTTTCGTTGTCGACGATGGAAGCAGAGTATACGGCTGCTTCGGTAATGGCGGCGGAACTTCTCGGTGTGCGAGAGTTGCTCGGTGAGTTGCATGTCAAGCATGAGCAACCCATGGGGCTGTACGTCGACAACCAGGCGGCGCTCAAGCAACTGGACGGCGAAGGCGCATCCGCGAAAGCAAAACACATTGATGTGCGCATTCAGTTTGTGGGGGATTACACGAAGCGAGGAGTCCTGAAACCGGAATATCGCGAAGGCGAGAGGATGCCGGCGGACTTGATGACCAAGGCGGTTGATGCACCGAGATTGGGAGTACTGCGGGATGTTGTTGGGCTGCACTGAGGTGTGACCGACGGAAACGGAAAATGAAACGGATGCGTTTTGTTGTTTGACACTGCCGGTGAGGAGGAGTGTTGAAGAACGGCTTCGGATCAGGGATTTGAAGGCACCGGGCAGCTGCGTTTGGCGGTAGGTATAGGCTGGTGCAGGGCGAGCTCTGTGCTCGGAACTCTAAATCTCACTTTATCTTTTGTGTCGTACTTCCCACTGCGTTAGGGGTCCTAGTGGCTTCCAACACGTCTAACTTCCCGTTTACTTGTGTCGCAGTGCTCGGCATCCTCTTCATGGCGACACTTCTCCCCGTGCTAGTCGCGATGCTATTTTGTATGATTACGCTCGTCGGTGTCTTCCTCTTCGCCACTGCGTTCCGCCCGGATCAGTCGTTCGCTGTGTGGATCAGCAGCAGAATGAGCTCGAAGACCTGGTGCTGGACGCGTTGCTGGACGTGTCCAAGAGGTTCTCGGCCGTATACCAGACAACCAAGTCGTGGGTGCGCAACGAGCCGCTCACGTGGCGCTTTACAACACGCTCGGCTTCATGTCGTCTTTGTGCGCGGGATTTTCGGAACCTGTCGCTGGGCAGACGACTTCGGCGACTTTATTAATAAGGCTCTATGTCGTGCGCCGTGGGTGCAGAAGTTTTCCCGTGGCGGGGTCATGATGGTACCTGAGAGACGCTGCGTCGACTCCTGCGAGTGATGACGGAGCATTGACGGAGTGCGCTGTCGATGGGGTTCGTTCCAGACCGGAGCGAAGGCCTTGCAGTGTAAAGTCCGCAAGGATTGGAAGAATGCGGCGGTGTTTTTCTTGAAGCATTGAAGGCTGCGGTTGGCGTGCTAACACGAGGAAATTACGAACTGGAAGCAGCCTGGTGCACATTGGAACAGGTTGACACGTACCCGAACGACCAAAGCGAATTGGTTCGCAAAATTCGAAGTGTGTGCAACGAGATGACTTTATTAATAAGGCTCTATGTCGTGCGCCGTGGGTGCAGAATCTTCCCGTGGCGGGGTCATGATGGTATTGAAAAGTACCTGAGAGACTCTGCGTCGACTCTTGCGAGTGATGACGGAGCATTGACGAAGTGCGCTGTCGATGGGGTTCGTTCCAGACCGGGCGAAGGCCTTGCAGTGTAAAGTCCGCAAGGATTGGAAGAATGCGGCGGTGTTTTTCTTGAAGCATCGAAGGCTGTGGTTGGCATGCTAACACGAGGAAATTACGAACTGGAAGCAGCCTGGTGCACATTGGAACAGGTTGACACGTACCCGAATGACCAAGCGAATTGGTTCGCAAAATTCGAAGTGTGTGCAACGAGATGGCTTCTGCAGGGTACTTTGACGAAGCACCGCGGCTTGTCGGAGTTGGCTTTGAGGTTGAAGCGTAAATTTCGCGTGGATTGCAAATATACAGAGCTTGCGAAAGAAGTAGTTGAGGTCTATGTGCTGGCCAAGAATATAGCCGAAGCTGGTGGCAGTATGCCCAGTGCTGCAGAGAACGGCTGTGGGTGTATGCCGATCCTGGATTGTGATTGCTCGCCGAGGGTGTTTTGAAGCGGTCGGTGACATCCATCGAACAGTTTGCGAATGAGGCGTATGGCAACGCTGTTCTCTGTCGCGTAGGCCAGCTAGACATCGCTGGTGCTGAGGGTATGATCAATCGCTTCACCTTCCAACGCCGTCGAATACGTTGAAGTATTTTCGATGACTGCCGCAACCTGTCTCCACTGAAGCCTTTTCCTGCTTTCCCCAATGACGAGCCACTTTCATCTGCTCCGGTTGTGCCATCTCCAAGCGCACTACGACGACAAAGCAGCTGGAAGCTTTCAGTCGATAGGGATGATAACATTCCGCCAACAAGTCGAGATCGGAGAAGAGAAAACGGATCTACATTGAACGATAGACTTGCCGCACACGCATCGCAGGTTGAATGGAGAAAATGCGTCGACAGTCGTGCTGTCTGCTTCTCTAGAAAACAACAATTACCTTTTCAATGGCCCAGATACGCCACGGTCAAGCATAACAACACCAGCAACAACTACGACCCCATCGACACCAGCTACATCTTCGGTGCCATCAACTCCGTTGATTTCTCAAACTTCACGGCATGATCATACCCTCCAAGCTATGCCACTTCGCCTCAGCGAGCCTACTCCTGGGACTTCCAGCAGTAACCAGATCAACATTGAGTCGACGTCATCAACAAGTCTGCCTGGTATCGGAGGACGTTTGCCGGTACCGCTTCCTGTTCCAGAGTTAATTCCGATTCGTCTGCAGCCGTTTCATCAGTACCAGGAAAAATGGACGGACAGCATGAACAAGAAAGCATCGCACCTCCACATTCTGCTGAATCGAATTTATCGTCAGCTGCAGTTGGAGGGTCAACTATAATACTTCGCCGACTTGCATCGATGGATAAAGCTATCAGCGAAACTGCAAAGGAAATGCGATTGGTGTCGACACAGACATACCTGCTTTGACAGTGCAGAATTTGACCTAGGGTACGTCGTTATGAACAATAGGCGAAGAAAAACAGCTTCGACCGTCCTCACCACTTGCTGCACCAAGGGAGAAATTGCTGTGCCGGAGGTAAGTGAAGGTGACTCGGGTGCCATCCCGGTACGTGCAACGCTGAATTCAACATCGACTCACTTGTTGCGGATTTGACGCCATGTAATTGCGTTCTTGCGACAGGAAATGTCGGTGATCACACAAACTGAAGTGATATTACGCGATGTCACAGCCTTGCAGCGGCGCCCAGCTTCTTCTATGAGTAGCCGGGGTTCGAATCGACGCAGTGAATCCAACATGCGGTTGGCTACTGGAGACAGCAAGGTTCTGATCGAAGCCATGGCCCCGACCTTGTGGAAAGCTTAGCGGCTTATTTGAAGGAAGGCAACCAGCACATGGCGGTAGATGAGTTGTTTCTGAAACCGTTGTTATTGGAGGCCGGGAAGGATTGGAAACGAGCAATCCTACTGGCCTCGGACTGTGTGATTATTGAGCGCGAGTTCATTTTAGCAGCACTTCTTGAGAGCGCGCTGCTGTCGTCGACTCGGGACTGCGGACACAATCTATCAAGGATCTCAGTCATGCTCTGCTACTACGCCCGGAAGATCCGCGACTTTATCTACTGCGATGTCCGAACAGCAAATAGGCGACGCTGATAATGCTCTGGCTGATGGGAACGGGGCCCTGGTGTTGCATCCGCAATATACGGAAGCTTTGCTTCTTCGAGCTGAAAATTTTCACCCCGGTCGATGGCACTGCAGGATCTGACGCATCTGTATTAGCGTTAGACCGAAGTTGCTGGAGGGATTACTATGATCGAGCAACGCTGCGTATGCGTGCCATTGAGGGAGAAGAGCAAAGCCTTGAGTATCATTTCGAACACATGCGCTATTGTGCGCTTATGTCGAATCGAGTTGTCTCCTGCTCTCACGCATTTTGACGCTGCAATCGCTCTTGTACCGCGCTGTAGCTACATGTATTCGCCACCAAAGCAGTGGCGCTGGCACGCAGTGGCAATACGGCTGGCGCTGAACTTGACTTCAAAAAGGCGATTTAGGAGCTGCCGTCGCGGAAGGAGTTTTACCTGGCACGCGGCAAAATCGTTGCTTTACAAAAGCGTCTGCACGGTGCGATGGTCGACTTCTCAACAGCGCTATTCGTCGGCTATGATGGAAAACTGTAAACGATTGTTATTATCATCCGAGGAAGCGTTTATTGCAGCACACGTCCACATTTATTTTGAAGTTATGCCATCACGAACGTCACGAATGGCAAATTCACCTTGTTCCTCGCTACCCTCGTCCTTTTCAACACTTTCCCCACCACAACACGAATTTTCAGGAACCGCATCTGGCGACGGAGAGCGCAGCTACCCCTGGTCTTCAGTAGAGCTTCGGTCGACGCAAGTTTGACTCGGATCAGTGGCCTCACGAATGACAAATTCACCTTGTACCTCGCCCACGTATCAGGCCGCTAGCACTTCACGGACGAGGTAGATCACAAGCAGTGAGGAGATGTTGTTCATGACGTAGCCGTAGATAATCCTGGTCAAGAGAGATAGAGCAATACAACACCAGCATGTCTGTGAGGTGAACGCAACGATACACGTAGCTGATACCGCCACCACTACCTCGCCTGTCCTTCGTCTGATAGATGCGGTTAAAGGACGGGATTGCCTTCTTAAAGTCCAGCGCGAAAAGGTCGAAGAGCGTCTCATCCGCATCCCACAGGTGACGAGACAGCGAGCGCGCGTGCTTGTAGCTGCCCGTGTGGCTGGACACGAAGAGCCCGTTAGAGTCGAGCGCGTATGCTTGGCTGCACCGGTTGGTGTGTGACACATAGATTTGACCGGAAAGCAATTCTCTCCAATCTTTCGCTCATTCGAGAACCTGCCAGAAGATGGTGAAGCTCTTTTGTGCTGTCGTTGGAGCGACTGGGAGTGCGTTTCTGTGGACATCGATGCGGGGAGTCGGTGGGAGACCTGAAGAGGGCGATCAAGGGGAGAAGAAGAACAGGATTCAGTGTGACCTTGACGAGCTGCAGCTCTTCCTGGCGAAGACGACAGCCGGCGCCTCCGGCAACGGAGCTCGTGCCGCAGACAAACCACCCCTGCTACAGTGGAGACTAGCGTGCCCATGGCAAGCCCACCTGAAATGGAGACTGCACCATCCCGTCAGAGCCCGTCACCATCTGAAAAGGTCAATACACCATCTGAGATGGTCACCATCTGAGATGCAACACAAGCAGTGGGGTCCGCACCCTCTGAGTTACGCGAAGAACCGTCTGACACTGGTTTGCAACTAGTGCCTCTAGCGCAAGATGACGACAACTTTCAAGTCAGTTCGCCGCCAAAATCCAGAGGGCGCCCGAAAATCAAGCCCTCCATAGCCAAAAAAGAGAAGTTTGGCAGTGGCAATGGCCCAAGAGGACTCCGAAATGCACAGCATGAACTTGAACGTAGCCATCATTGCTGATATATTGGCAGGTGATCCGACATACCGATCTGCAGCAGATACACTCAGCAAGTTCAAAGTGTTTGTATTCGAGAAGAAGGTGAAGCCTCCCGTCGCAATGCAACTAACAAAACGGCCAGCTAGCAAACCCATCATACAAGCTAACGAAGTAGTGAGGGTCTTTGCGAAGGATTTGCTTCGGAAATGCGATGAAAAAGAGGCGAGACTGCAAGGGAAACACGCAGGCCTAGCTGAACGCGATGTCGCTGTAGATATACCTACCATTGGTATATTTACAACCAGTACACTCGCCACTATGAAGCAATACCACCGCGCCTTAACGACAGTCCGGAAGATCGAAGCCGCCCAAAAGTGGGCTTCCGCAGTGGTCTTCACTCTAGACATTGACGCCGCCTTTTACACGAAAGAAGACCCAGACCTATGCTCCAAGTTACAGGGCCTTAGACTGCTGACAAATGCGGTAAAGTTCGCTATGTTGCCTAACGCTGCACTTATTCTCACACTGTCGAATGATGCTATGTACAGATGGAAGTACTTGATCTGGCTGCCAAAGGTCGACTTAGCGACGTTACGATGGTCACGTTGATGCAGAAGATGTTCAACGGCATTCCAAACGTGATCTCAGTGAGCCCTAACATGATCAGCGTCGTCAACGGCGCCAACGGCTACGAAATAGTGACAGATGAAACTGAGCTCTCTGCCGTCTTTTTGGAGCTTCAGATGAACGCGTTCTAATCCCTGTCAACTGCAACGGTAACCACTAGTGTAGCATTATGACCGACCTCTCGAAGAAGACGCTGCTCCTCTACGACCCAATGGAGTCGTCATACAAGCTCGCTGTACGTGCTGCGGCTCAAAAACTACGGGGCCTGATACCGAGTGGTTTGACGAGGGATTACAGAGTCCAAGGGTTCAATTCGACTTTAGGCTTGCAGACAGACAACTACAATTGCGGTGTCTACATTCTTCTGACGTTCGAGATATTTGCGGGAGCTGTGAGCCCCGGCTTCGTGAACAAAAGGACCTTACAATACTTACGCTACCGATACCTCTGCATGTGCCTGTAATACACGTCTTTCAGTTCATTCTCCAGGTGTTACTGCTGTTGCTCCAATGCGACCGACCTGACTTCGCACACACTTGATTTGTTCTTCCGGATATACACATTTGCTGCGCATACTTCGTACAGACATCAAGTGATGACATCAACCGGCTCTCTCGGAGATGGTTTAGAATGGTCATTGGATGTACCGAGATGGTAGTCTAATGGATTGTGATGGTTTCAAGTGGTCAATCTGCCTTGTCACATTTTTTCAGATGGGCGCACGAACACGTGCCATTATTTTTCCGAGCCCTGCTCGCTGGATGATTATTATCATCACCCACGGAGCTGTACAGGTTCTGGGACAAATTACAAGCTCGTCCTCAAGCTCATTGGGACTGCTTGTGGTGGCGGCATTGCGGTTTTTGTTCTGTATTTCTTTACATTCAGTGGAAGTAATGACGGAACCTCCGACCAGCAGCGTTTGAAGCGCTCGCTGTTTGCAGTGCTGTGGTTATCCATTTTCCCAGAAGCCGCCGTCAGAGCTCTCGAACGGTCTTCTGCTTGGAGGGGTTCCTACGTCGCCATTTTGAGCGTGTTTACATACCTTATCAGTCTGTCGCTTGACTGCATGACTCCACTGCCTCTGACGGCTTTCTTTGGGGCCGTCGGGGCAAGATGCAGCTCAATATACTGAAAGTCTTCCAGTAGCACTCATCAGCAGATACGATTAGAACGTGCCCAAGAACAACCTCCATCAGTAGGCTACTTAACAAGTGTAGCAGCGTCAAAATTACGACTGAAAACTGCCCGAAGTGCATCTTTGAAGACGGCGGCGGCCCAGGAGCCATTCTTGAAGAGTACACTGACCGCACAACGCGCCGTGTTGTAGTGGGCTAGACTGGGGGATGGTCTGTGTGTCCAACCTTTCGTGTTGTTTCGTGCGAATGTGTGTACCGGTTCAAGACCTCTCGAGACCTTTGTGGTTTTTCTGTATCCGATCGGGCCGTCTGTGCGGAGGTGGAAATGGAAATTTTCAGGAGGCTGCCAAGTACAAGGACTTCCTGGTAGAAAGCAAGGTGGAATTGGCCATGCACGCTCTCGTGCCAATGACTTTTCAAATTTGTGCCGTGGTGCAGGCGACCTACGGCTTGTACTGAGCGCATCTGTCGTTCACTATATTTCATGCATTCTGGCGCTCGTTGTGTACCACATCGCTCTCGGTAAAACAAGCAGTGCAAGAAAACAACCAAGAAGAAACAGTCCTCGACTGAGTCCAAGTCCAAGTCGGAGCAAAGTTCTACAACCTCGACCACGACTTTCACCACCAGCAGCGAGACCACCACGACTAGCAACAAGAAGAAAAAGAAACGCAAATCGGGAACGTCCTCCGCGTCACCGCTGATAGAAGATGTTCCTAGAACGTCTCCAATCTGTTTAGACTTCACCACTACACTTGTTCAATACTCTTTCGTACACATGTTTGCGATTCTTTTTCTTCTTGGCCTTGACATTCGTGCCATACGTCATGGTGCTAAAGTATTCCAACACATCATTAACCAATGAATCTGGATCAGCTTGCCGGCGTGAATCGAGATCGGGCGCAAGTTGCCCCCATGGAACTTCGCGGCATACGCTCGATTCGGTGGTAGCGCATGCACTTGGAAAGCAGTAGATTTAGAACTTCCGGACGAGTGAGGCGGTCGGGAAACCCATTGTCGAGTTCGTTCCAAGCGAATGTGTTGCTGCGTGTCGGGGTGTCGCTGAACATTAAGCATAGCTCGTTCAAGAAGCTGTCGGTTTTTCTGAGGGCGATGGCTGCCTACGGACTGCTTGCTGTTGCTGACCAAGATGGAGTGCAGTCGATCACAGCCATTGACAGACGCCACCCGTACGTAGACGCGTTCTGATTGTAATTTGGCGGTGTATGACTAACTTTTTGTGTGTGCTGGCTGAAACAGAGATGTGCTATCGCGCGAAGCTTATCAGATCGCGGAAGAAGCACAGCAGAATAACTGGCTGCTGCCAACAACCCAGCAAAGTGCTCATAGATCAAACGTGTGCACAGCGGCGACGCCCCATTCGGTCAATGAGCTGCACCCATTGCCGTGCGAATGAAAACCATTGAATCGGATTTGCAGCTAATTTGGGAATACCAAGCTTACTGCTTCGGCCAGACGATCAAGATTCTCTGGCGTAGCGCTTTCGCCATAGTTATCGATCAATTGTTTCGTTGCCGGGTCCAGCTCAAAGGCCCGAGAGACACCTAGGATGGACCGTGCGAGAATATCAGCATCATTTTTTTCAAAGTGGGAGTAGCCTCCATCACTTCCACGAGATCAATCCAGAGGGGCGTATCCCCAATGAGGATCACATTCGGCACGCGAGGATCTCCATGGACCAGGCTATTCGCGTGGAGCTGCCATAACAATCCAAAGAGGTTCCGTACTCCCTCTAGTGTCGTTGGTCGAGGCAGAGGTTTCCCAACAGGAGATAGCAATAAGGCCGCGCTACCATCAGTGCTTTCGATGACATCTCGCACAGGAGTAATCGTCAATCCTGTGGGCTGGGCTTTCATCAAGGCCTTCTTCTCTTGATAAAGACGTCCAACGGAGCATTCCTCCACGATTTTCAGCGCGAAAACCTTCTGACCTGGCCCAGTTACCTTAAAAACGCGTCCATGAGCGCCACGGCCGAGAAATGCATCGCCCTCCACCACACCAACACCCAATGAAGTGCAGGCATTGGTTAAGTGCGCCACCCATGGAGATATGTTGTCAGTAATAAAGCTCTGGAACAATCTTTTCGAGCCCTTATCGACCCACTTCGCTCTTCGAACTTTGGTAACAACAGACCTGTGGCTTTTGATCAACCAAAAGGAGCGGCGGTCGAATAGAATAGCGCTTGCTAGCTCCTTGGGGCAAAGATACTGCAGATATCGTACCACTTGGCCAAACGAAGCATCCGTTATAGTGAGCTTGCTTTCGAACAAAATGAGGCAGTCGAACAATTCTTCCACTGCTACTCCAAATCGAAATCCATTCTGGCGTTGCACTCCATCGTCCGGTACCGGTTTGGCACGAAACATTCCACGGTGGGTCGCAAATCCATCCGGTTTGAGATCTGTATTCTTGGTAACAAGCGGAGACTGAGACAACCATGGATATCTCTCGCTATTGACGAATACCATACCACAACGGCTTAATACGTCGCTGAAAAAGGAGTAATAAACGCGTCAAAAGCAGCCTCACTCTGAATAGCATCCGCTTGAATCTGAATTGCCTCTGGCCAAAATGCTTCTTCGTTCTCTGTTGGTGCAGCATCGATGATCATGCCATCCGTTTTCAATCTTCCAGACTCCATTTGACCCAATGCCCCATCGGAGAAGGAATTTGGTTTGTGTGTCAAATTAGCCTTATTTTGCTCAAGCAGCACTTGCATTTGAACCTGCACTCGGTGAATGCTTGCGGCAGTTTCTCGAAACGCCGATATCGAATCGTTCTCAACAAACAGGTCATTTGGACTCCTCTTCGGAACCACCACCAGCACGTGAATGGTCCTCTTCGTCGGAGCATCTCCAAACAAGTCGCCGATCTCGTCTGCTGGGTCCATTTCTTCGTTTATCAGTGTCTTTACTTCCTCAGGAACGCTTCCCTCCGCATAGAAATCACGGCAGCATCTTTCGACTTCAGCCACGCGTCGCCCTGCTTCGCCAGGAAGAGCTGCAGTTTGTCAGCTTCACACTTGATCGTGTCCGGCTTCTTCGCCTTGATCGCGTCCTTCAAGTGGCCCACCAACTGACTCGCGTCGATGTCCACAGGAAACGCGCTTCCCTCCTCGCCAACGATCGAGCACACGAGCGTCACCATCTTTATTTGAGGCGGCAGATTCTCGAATAAGAGAAAAGGGAGGGGAGAATTTTGGTGTCGTACTTAAGCGGAAATGAAAGCGTGATGAAGCGCTGTCACATAGATGTAGCCCTACCTCACGTGATTCCAACCAATGGTGAGAGGTACGGACGCTTCAGCACAACATTTGGGGATTAACATTTGGGGATTAGAAACGGTTAAATCTGTCTCTGAAGCGTTGGGTCGAGCTATCAGCTGGTCGAGAGGTTGCGTCGTTGAAACCCCTACCATCGCATTAGAAACAGTTAAACCTATTCTCTATGTAAATAAAGCTAAGGAAAAAAACCACTGCGTAACCAGCTGAATATTACTACTCATAGGGATAACCGCCGTTGTTGGGACGGCCGTAATAAATTGGGCCATTCGCGGGGTGGGCGTCTCGGTCTCATTTTCGCGGGGCTTCGTTGGCGAAGGAGTGGTGTAGGGATAGCCCCGTTGTTGGGACGGCCGTAATAAATCGGGCTATCTACCGAGGCAGGGTTTGCATCGGAGGTTGCTGCGACGAAGGCAACAGCCAGCTGCATGGCCAGTAGTGGCGTGAAAACTTGGTGGGGTTCATCTCGGAGGGTACCGGTACTGGGTGTTTAAGGCGCAAAATGAGGTGTGAGGGAGGACGCAGACCATTCCCGACTCACAGCACAACAGAGCCAGACTGGGCTCTTGAGATGTGCCTGCATCTGATTACCGGTACTTTACTGCTGGAGAACCGTCCGTTTAATTGGCGGTCCGAACGGCTTTATTAGTGTATGTCGCGCTGCGCGACACAAACCACGGATCAACTTGATCGACGGCAGCGCGCCGCACATGTGTTATTACTATACCGTATGTGAAGTTGAGACCCCATCGAAACTTGTGTCAACGCACAGTGAACATATACCTCTGAGATTTCCATCATTCATTGCCAAGGAAATTAATAGAAATACAGCGCGTTCTTGGCAACAAAAAAATCGAGGCCAGCACATATAATGTCGGTACGTTGTACCGGTACATGCAGTACCTGATTTATTACTATCGATATATATATTAGGAAAATTCCAAGGGGGACTCGAATCGAAATACATTTTCAAGAGGGACTCGATAATTACGCTGTCTATAAAAGCTAGCTTTTACTACCGTAAGCCTCTTATAATTACCCGAGCCTCTGTGAACCTGTTTTCAGCCTCCACCACCAGATTAAAATGGCCGCCGGTGAAGACGATACGGGCGATGCAGAGCTAGGTGGTCTGCGTCAGCAGAGGTGGAGAACCGGAAAGGACGCTGTTGCTGCAATTAAAGCTTACGCATTAGCGCTTGGTAAGCGGGTTGTTGTTAGCAAGAGAGGTGGTACGTTTAAAGACATTCGCTGTTCTAGTGGGGCGTCTTGTACCTGGTTCGTAAAATTGTCGGTGTCAAAGAGGAAACATCAACAGAACAACTGGCACGTGACAACAACCAATCTCAAGCATATCAACTGCACGTCGACTGCGAAACCCTCTGCTCATCAACTAGCTGCATCGTCAGTGCTGCGGTCTGCTGTAGTTGCTGACGCCAGCATCTCTGCGTTGGCGATGGCTGGGCAGCTACAGGAAGCGTCAAGTTGATATGCAGTACCAGCATGCTATACAGAGTGAAGGATATTGTACTTCGTGGGGTCTTCTCAGAAGACGAGCAGTCTATCAAATACCTGCCGTGGTATCTTGAAGCATTTGCGAAGTGCAACATCGGCGTTTTCAGCGACATTCAGCGTGACGGAGAAGGTCACTTTGTTCGTGCGATGGCCGCCTTGGATCATGCATGGTTTCGTAGCGGCCAAGGAATTTTTGGGGTGGATGCAGCTCACATGAAGAACCGCCAATATAATGGGGTGCAAATTGTGTTAGTTGCACGGGATGGAAATCTCCAGAACCGCGTAGCAGCCGTGGCGCTAGCTCCGCTGGAGGATCACTCCAACTATTTTTGGTTCTTCAAAGCACTTCTTTTGCATGGGTTTCCACTTCGTGATGTGCCAGTTTTCTGACCGCCATGCCGGCATCATTTCAGCTTCGGACGAGCTAAAGATAAAAAATCTTTTTGCACAAGACATCTCATCGGTACGATAGTATTGCATCGAAGGATATGGTGTTTGATGCTTACAAATGCGTATTGTACTCACAGGAAATATGCGAGCTGACAAAAAGTGAAGCTTGCTGTGTGCCATGAGGCAATGGTTTGGCGCGCGCAAGCTGCAAATACGCCAGCCGAGTACAAAGCAGCCATACAAGATTTGAGTGATGCGAATGTCCCTGCCGGGGAATTTTTGAACGCGGTGGGGCCGAAGAAGTGGGCTCTGCATCCATACTACAAGGCCCAACCCCTCTATGGATGGAGAACTACCAACTTTGTTGAAAACGAGCAGGCAAAATCGTTGCGGCTAAAGCCGAGGAAGCTACTGCCTTGGCTACTTCCGTGCGTACACCAAAATCATGATGACCGAGGCGCATCTTCGCCTCTGTCAAGGCAAAACATGGACATCCTCTGGTCGAATCACAACACCTCGATCGGAAAACAAGTTCCAGTGTGAGCTTAAGCAGATGCCGCTGTACTCTGTTTCGTTCATCTCGGACGAAGTTGCATAGACCAGTCGATTGGGTCACGGGGACAAGCCAAGAGAGGTGAAATTATATCCGCCATCATGCTCATGTGTGTCTTGGTTACAGCAAGGGTCACGTGTCGCCACCTCTTGGCTGTCAAAATGCAGACGAACGGAGGTCTGGAGGATGTGTTTCAATTGTTTTCTAGCTGCTACACCGTTGCTCAACATGCGAAGAATCAGCGTCCCGGACGACTCGGAAAAAGAGCAGATGAAACCTTGACACCTGTACTTTATCAACGGCAGGCTGGACGGCCCCGTAAACGGAGAATTCGTTCGCGTGGTGAATGTGGTGAGTCTACACGGATCCGTATCTTTACAAGTGCGGCAAATGCGGCATCGCAGATGGTCACAACAAGGCATCGTGTACTGGCCGAACTTGACATACACGAAGAATTAGGAGAAGTATACACTTCGATTATGACGGCTTAGTCTTGTTTCTCTCCGTTCGCCGTGGTGAACACGATCTTTCCCAGTAGTCGTGTCCTAGACACCGGCAGGACTTGGTACAGCAGTCCTTCGGGTACATCTTATCGTTGACAAAGATCGGGTGCAGCCACATCTTCACCATGCGCGTTCATCCGAACTCACCATACAGCTTGTTCTCGTCGTTGGCCGAGTTACGCGTGAAGATCAAGATCATGTGTAATTGGTCGTTGATGTTGCCGTACACGCTGTCCTGAACGACCACGTCCGTGCCCTTGAGACCCGTTATCTTCTTGATCTCACGGCATCTCGCGATTGTACTTGCTGTTGTGAACAGTACAAATCTTGGCTGAACGAGCTACAAAGCTGCGCTCGTTCCGACTCTGTAGCACATGATGGAGGCGACACACTCGTCTAGGCCCATTGTCGGCTCATTGTGTCCTTGAGCTGCTTCCACGAAGCCTCAAGCCGTTATTTGTGTTGTTGCCTAGCGTCACTGCGTTTTGGCGTTTACATGCACAGCACATTGCCTTGCAGCTATCCCAATTCTTGACAAAGTACATCTCGAAAGGGTGCGATTTTACGAGTGTGAGACGGTCACATGTGACCACGTGACCATCCAGATGGGGAGAGATGGTCACTTCAATATCCAACCCAACAGGGTGCCCACCCGAGCTGGTAGAAGGTTGCTCCAAGTCGTGATCTTGCGTAGCTGGCCGTGATTCAATCGACAAAATGTGACGCATGTACGCTCGGTACTTCGAAAATTCTTGCTCAGTCTTTCGTATACCATAAGTGGCACCATACTGCGGAGCTGTGCCTTTTGCCACGACGAAAGCGCGTAGTCAGCCGATGCAACTTGCTCTCGTAGGTACTTTATGACGTGAAACTGGCAAAGTAGAATCACCACATCTGGCAGCGCCGCTTTCAGAACGGCTATTTCAGTAAAATCCTTGTCAACGATGACGCACTGTAGCTTGGACCATGCCGGATTGTTGGATTTGAACTCCTCCAAGGAGGTAAGTAGGGTAGATGCCCGCTCATTCTGAAGGACAGCATGCTGTACAAATTGCCCTTTCCCGAACGCATCGTGCACCATGAAGGAGAATATCTTATACTTGGACGCGTTCGTGCCATGTGTGGCATCTATCAGCATAACCTCAGGAAAGTGATGAAACATTTCGCGCATGAGTTTGGTCTGTAGTGTAATACAGGTAGCGATTCTCTACATAGTGAAACACCGCGTCGTTAAAACCAGCTTATTTTCATGTACAACCCATAATTCTACTCACCTTTTCCTGCACAGTCATACATAGATACTTCATGCAACGGGTATTTCATAATTCAATGCAACCAAGGGCTCAATAGATGCACAAGACACACGTCCTTCCGCGATTCGTACTTACGTTCGTAAACAGCTTTTTGTTTGACACCATCTCAGAAATTTTCAATCGCATTAACTATCGGCAGCGATTTGGCGGGGTGATTACTAACTTTATATTTATTAATAGTACTTCGTACAAGACTTCAGTACTACTGTACCGGTAGTACACTACTGTAGTAGTAGTAAGTACTTGTTAGGGTGATTTTTTTGAAAATGCAAGCACGGTGTGTATTTCAAGTAAGCTTAGTCAATCTACCGCAGGTACCATGTCATAGTAGGATTTCCACTCCTATCGATTTCTTTACGCTTCCACTCCATACACTCGCAAAACACCTTCGCGTTCTGAACGTAGACAGATGTTCGCATCTCCAAGCCATCCTCCGACGCAACAAAGCCTTCCTTCAAGTGCAGTGAGATCAGTCTTGCGTATCCAGCGTTT